>JAKOOJ010000014.1:19961194-20472636 GCA_022577455.1 Arizona elegans
AACAGCATCTCCTCCATCCATCCATCCAATCAATCAATTTATTGGCTTCCCATCTTACCACAGGGTAGCATTTTGCCAATCCTTCAGCCATTCTGAAACTAAATTTTATCAGACAGTCAAACAAATTTCCACAATGGTGCCTGGAAAGCTTGCTCACCTTGCGAAAACAGGTGAGCACATGGACACCAGCAGCTAGGATAAAGCTCATCCCCCAAGGCCATCTTGTCCTCCATGGTGGGCTTCTGCTAGAGTGCTCTGTATCCAGCTACCCATGTTGCTAGCCTGGCATCTAGGAAGGCTCTTCTGTCAGTGAGGGTCTCCCAAGAGAAAGAGATCCTGAGGCAGGTTCTTGTTAGAGTCGGCCATCTTTCTTTTCCGGCCATCTTTCTTTTCCGCCTGCCCCACAGAGCAGGTGCTGGCTCTGAAGCATCCCCTTCCTTCCTCTGCAGGTGGTGATCCCCACACGGGTGGGACAAGTCTACGTTTACGAGACCCCCAAAGGAGAGCAGCAGGACGAGTATGATGTTCCTCGGCAGCTCCAGGAAATCTACGACGTGCCCCCCACAAGGGGGTTGATGGTGAACCGGAGTGGCCAGGAAGTGAGTGCGCTGGCTTTGTCTCTTGGGGCAAGGGGGCAGCGGGGTGGACGTGGCAGGGACACACCCCATGTTTACACTCCTGGCCCAAGACTTGTCAAACTGGGCTTAGGACATACAACGGATTCTTTAAAGATGGCTTGAATTTTATTTACTTATTTTGTTACACTTATATGCCTCCCTTCTCACAGTCCGAATTGGCCCTGCCAGTTCCTTGCCTGCTTCGGCAACAGCAGTAGGGAGGATAAGGCTATACAGGTAGTCCTCGACTTACGATCAGAGTTGATCCCCAAATTTCTGTTGTTAAGTGAGATATTTGTTCAGTGAGTTTTGCCCCATTTTATGACCTTCATTGCCACAGTTGTTAGGAAAGAAGAGAAGGGAAAGGAAAGGAAAGGAAAGGAAAGGAAAGGAAAGGAAAGGAAAGGAAAGGAAAGGAAAGGAAAGGAAGGAAGGAAGGAGGGAGGGAGGGAGGGAAGGAAGGAAGGAAAGGAAAGGAAGGGAGGGAGGGAGGAAGGAAGGAAGGAAGGAAGGAAGGAAAGGAAGGAAGGAAGGAAGGAAGGAAGGAAGGAAGGAAGGAAGGGAAAGAAGGAAGGAAGGAGGGAAGGAAGGAAGGAAGGAAGGAAAGGAAGGAAGTAAGGAAAGGAAGTAAGGAAAGGAAGGAAGGAAGGAAGGAAGGAGGGAAGGAAGGAAAGGAAAGAAGGAAGGAAGGAAGGAAAGGAAGGAAGGAAGGAAGGAAAGGAAAGGAAGGAAGGAAGGAAGGAAAGGAAAGGAAGGAAGGGTAATAGCAATAGCACATAGACTTACATACCGCTTCACAGTGCTTTCCAGCCTTCTCTAAGCAGTTTACAGAGTCAGCCTCTTGCCCCCAACAATCTGGATCCTCATTTTTCCGACCTCGGAAGGATGGAAGGCTGAGGCAACCTTGAGCCAGTCAGGATCGAACTGCTGGTAGTTGGCAGAATACTGCGTTATGACCACTGCGCCACCAGGGCTCCCTTATCAAAGAAGGGAATTGATGGAGAAGCCAGAAGCTACCCAAAGCAGGCGAGACGAGAGGTGCAGGCCGAGCAGCTCGGAGAAAATCAGGAAGGGATTTTGGTTGATCGCTTGAAAAAGCAGCTTCACAACGTCTCCTTTGTCCAGGTTTACGACAGCCCTGCGATGATGGGCAAGACCACCAACAGTGGAGGCCATGAGATCTACGATGTGCCGCCCAGCGTGGAGAAGAACCTGCAAGGGGTGAGTGGGGGGCCCAGGGACCAGTGGTGGGTTCCTCCCGGTTCGGCCCGGTTCAGCTGAGCCGGTATCGGTGACGATGTGATGTCACCAAACCGGTTCTTTTTGTCTGGGAGCTGGGCCCTCCCGCCCGCCCCCACGTTATTCCTACCTTTATTTCTTCTTTTCTAGCCCAGCTGATAGGTGTGGCAGACTGGATTGCCACACCTCAGCTGGGCAGATATGTAACGCACTTGCGCGGAGCGATCGCGCGCGAAGCGTGTACACAAAGAGAACCGGTAGTAACGCCGGTTGGAACCCACCACTGCCAGGGACTACCCTGGACTGGAGTGGGAATCATGGTTTAGTTAGTTGGAAGGGATCTGGAGAAGGGGCCGTGCGGTTGAGCCAATGTAAGACTGCTGGTAAGGGGTACCAGCCCGCTGGACGGCAGAGAAGGCCTTTCGACGAGGCCGGGATTTAGCCATTGTGTGTTCTCCGAGGGTTTGCCTTGGTGTGTTGTGAGAAAACTTCTCCTGCAGACAGATAATCCTCAACGTACGACCGCAACTGAATGTTCTGAAAATTTCTGTTGCTAAGTAAGACAGTCGTTCAGTGAGTTTTGCCGCATTTTACAACCTTTCTTGTCACTGGAAACAGCTGTGAGTAAGAGCAGGCTTCTGCCTGTCTTTTACAGGTAGGTCCTCAACTTATGGCCACAATTTCTGTCGCTAAGTGGACATTTGTTCAGTGAATTTGGCCCCATGTTACGATCATTCTTGGCACTGTTGTTAAGTGAATCACTGAAGTTGTCTCAGTTAGTAATACGGTTGTTAAATGAATCTGCCTTCCCCTTTGAATTTGCTTGTCAGAAGGTCGCAAAAGGGGATCATGTGACCCTGGGACACTGCAGCCGTCATAAATATGAGTCAGTTGCCAAGCGTCTGACTTTTGATCATGTGACCGTGGAGATGCTGAAACGGTCGTAAGAGTGAAAAACCGCCAGAAGTCGCTTTTTTCAGTGCCCTTGTAACTTTGAATGGTCACTAAATGAGCTGTTGTAAGTCAAGGACTAGCTGTATATCAGTGGTGGCATTCAGCTGGTTCGGACCAGTTCAGGCAAACTGGCGTAATACCGTCCAATTTAGCCACATTTTCGAGGGCGGACGCATGTGCGGAAGGCGTGCACAGGCGGGCGGGGCGAACCAGTGGTAAGAATATGTGAAACCCACTTCTGCTGCAGGGGTGAAATGCTCCCAGTTCGGACAGGTTCGGCCAAACTGGTAGCGATGGCGGCCGGTGGTTCAGAGAATTGGTAGCGATGGCAGCCGGTGGTTCGGAGAACCGGTAGCGATGGCGGCCGGTGGTTTAAAGAACCGGTAGCGATGGCAGCCGGTGGTTCAGAGAACTGGTAGCGATGGCGGCTGGTGGTTTAAAGAACCGGTAGCGATGGTGGCCGGTGGTTCGGAGAACCAGTTGCGATGGCAGCCGATGGTCGCAATAGCGATGGTGGCCAGTGGTTCAAAGAACCAGTAGCGATGGTGGCCGGTGGTTCAGAGCTCCCAGTGGTAGCGATGGCGGTGCGAGGCTCCGCCCACCCGCCCGGTCGTCGTTACTTCCTGGTTTTAAACAGGAAGTAACCTGTTTTTACCCTCTGCACATGAGGAGAGGGTCCACATGCACACATGCACTTCCGAACCGGTTGGGAAGGTAAGTTGATTTCACCCCTGCTCTGCTGTATATTCTTCCCATCTTCTCTGTTTCCCCGAAAATAAGACCTCCCCTGATAATAAGCCCAATCAGGCTTTTGAGTGCATGCACTAAAATAAGCCTCCCCCTGGAAATAAGCCCTCCCCGAAAATATTTAAACGCAGAGCTGGAAATCAGGTAAGATGGCAAGAGGAGCCCCGTCTTGCTCCAGGCACCCCAAAATAATAAGACCTCCCCAAAAATAAGGCCAAGCAGTTATTTCGGGGTTCAAAAAAATAGAAGACAGGGTCTTATTTTGGGGGAAACACGGTATGCACGACTCAGCCTCCTTCTCTGGACTCTGGATTTGACCTGGTGCAACTGTAGGTGGGAAGACTTCGGACCCTGAGTAAAGATGGGATGGCAGAACCTGTAGCTGGAGACACATAGTCCTTGACTTATATCCATTCGTTTAGTGACCATTCAAAGTCACAATAGCGCCAAAAAAAGAGTGACTTACGACCACTCCTTGCACTCATGACCGTCGCAACGTCCCCATGGTCATGAGATCAAAGTTTCAGGCTCTTGGCAACTGCCATGTATTCATGACAGATGGCGACATTCCAGGTTGTGGTTGCCAGATGCCACCTTTCCCAGGTGCCTTCCGACAAGGGGAGCCACGTTTCCTTAAAACACCACGTGGTTTACTTCACCGCTGGTCGTTCGCTTAAAACCCGTGGCAGAAAAAGGTTGTTACCTTTTTTCGTATGTATGACTCACCGCCTTGCTTAGAAATTCCGATCCCAAACTGTGGTCGTAAGCTGAGGACTGCCGGTACCCTAAAATTAAGTCACAGAACAACGAACGTCTGGCTGCAAAATTCAGGATCGTATCTTTGACTGCCTGATATTTGTAAACTGGAGGAGGAGAAATGTTTGAGCATTGCTGGTTTTTATGACTCCTGATATTTATGGGTCATTCGACAGACCCCTCGATATGGCCCATTAAAATCGGGTAGTGAATTGTTAGAACCGGGCATGGTGCCACCTGCTCTTTTGGTTGACACTTTCCTTGCCAGCCAGAGTCGGTGTTTCTGGATAGTCTGTGCCTGGAGAGGGGATACACAAACACAAACTCACACGTCACACCCTTGTTCTCCAAGGTAATAAAGCAATGATTAACTTCCCTGCCCTTTGTTTTACACTCAAGTCCTTGACGCAAAGCAGAACTGACAAATTCGTTTCTCAATGTAATCCGAAAGGAAAAAAATAAAATAAATATTGTAGGCCCTGAATCAAATGGTGTTCTGTCCCAGCTACGGACCCCAAAGAACGCAGCACACACAAAGTCTGTTCAAACCTTAGTTTACTGAATAAACCAGTCTAATTTCATTAACAGCCGCCAAGAATTCAAAGAATAATAACTGAAAACTTACTATGGTTGGCAGAATACCCAGAAGCAATTTGCAGGAAGCTGATAAGATAAGCAAGACAAGACACGAAGGTATATGAATGGAGTTGTTCCCTGCAAATTGCTTCAGTCGGCATTCTTCCTTAAATAGGCTAAGGGAGTAGCCAATTAGCCCCAAGCCTTACTCTCGAGGAGACCTCCTCCTGAGGAGCCACTCCTGCCTTTTGGCAGCTCTGTGCGCCCGTGCATCGAGAAGAGGCTCCTCCTCTTCTTCCTCTTCACTTAAAGGAGCTTCTGGAGGTTCTGAAGGCCCTGGCTGAATCCCCACCCCTGGCACCACATCTTCTCCAGCCTCCTCAGTGTCCGACTCGAGTGCCTGCTGCACAGGCTGCTGGCGCAGCACCACACGAGCCTCCTCGCTGTCGGAATCAGCTACTAGCTGCACAGGCCGCGAACGGGCCACAACAAATGGCCCTGAGTACGTGTAAGTCAGGATTTCTCAACTGCTAAAGGGTTTGCTTAACGATGGCCTGTTTCGTCTTAACCCTGTTGTGGTTTGAGTCGTAAAATTAAACAAAGATTCACTTAACAACCAGCTTGCTCAGTGGTGGAAATTCTGGTCCCAGTTGTCATCGTAAGTTGAGGAGCACCTGCAATGAGTGGGGTGAGAGACTTAGAAGATACTCTCCCTAGTTTCTCGGGCTGTAAATGAGACGGGTGGGGGGATTTAAGCCTGATGCCAGCCTGGTGGGCAAACCACATAAGAATCACAACCAGTTGAGCTAATTCCGCTTAATTGGAAGGCTTCGTGACCAGAATCTCCCAAATCTTAAAAGTACAATTCTGAGCTTTTGCTTTGCTCGTTATCCTGCTGTGGGCTATACAGGTAGTCCTCGACTTACAACATTTCGCTTACTGACCGTTTGAAGGGACCATTTTTCACACTTACGACCTTTGCAGCATCCCCATGGTCACAGGATCAAAATTCAACTCCTTGGCAACTGGCTCGTCTTTATGACGGTCGCAGTGTCCCCGGGGCCATTTGATGCCCTTTGGCGACCTTCTGACAAGCAAATTCAAAGGGGAAGGCAGGTTCATTTAACAGCCGTGTTATTTAACTTATCAACTGCAGTGATTCACTTAACAACTGCGGCAAGAAAAGTCATAAAAGGGGGGCAAAACTCACTTAACTGTCTCGCCTATGGAAATTTTGGGCTCAGTTGTGGTCGTAAGTATAAGTAAGTATAAGTATAATTTTATTTCTATACTGCCCTTCTCCCGAAGGACTCAGGGCGGTGTACAGCCTATTTAAAAACACAAGACAAACATCAATTAAAAATTTAAAATTATTAAATTATTACATTGAGATCTGCCCAATTAATCCAAGAATCTGGTCTTTTGAAAAAATGTCTAGGACAGTGGTTCTCAACTTGTAGGTCGTGACCCCTTTGGGGGTCTCGCCTAAGACCATCGGAAAACACATATTTTCAATGGTTTTAGGAATAATTTTATGGTTGGGGGTCACCACAACATGAGGAACTGTATTAAAGGGTCGCAGCATTAGGAAGGTTGAGAACCACTGGTCTAGGAAGTATTTCTATCACATTTCATTTTCTCCCTGTTTCATGAGGACAAGTTGAGATAAACCAAATTACAAGGGTGACAATACACCCTCGCTTATGATACACTTACAACTGGTCATTTAGCACTTGAGTCAAAGTTATGAAAGACCTACTTCTGGCTATTTATGACCTGGATTGAAAGTTCTGTCCGTCAGGCTTCTACCCGTCATATCACTAAACTTTGTGCAATTGGCAACTCGACCACTGTTATCTTGCTTACACGCCTGATTTTACAACCATTATGTCTTACGACCGTACTGGGCAGGCTCCTTCACAGTTGTATATCAAGGTTGTATATATCAGACTCCGTTACGGTTGTATGTCAACTACTTGTATGGAGTTGGAACAGTTGGCTGCTTTATCTTTGCAGGTATACGACATCCCTCCCTCGGTCAGCAAGGATATCCCAGATGGCCCCCTGAGGGAGGAGACCTACGACGTGCCCCCCGTCTTCTGCAAGGTGAAACCCTTCGACCCATCGCGTCATCCCCTCATCCTGGCTCCGCCTTTGGCGCCCCTGACGGAGCCTCTCTTGCCCGAAGATGTCTACGATGTGCCTCCACCCGCCACTAAAGGGGTGTCAGAAGCTCAGGAGATCTACGACGTCCCACCAGGGTTGAGAAAACTGGCCAGCCAGGAGGTGTACGACGTGCCCCGTGAGCTGACGATCGGCAGTAAAGACGGAGAAGCCGACTACATCTACGACGTTCCCCCGCAGGCCGATCGGGCTAACGGCAAGCGGCTTTCAGCTTCCAGCACGGGCAGCACCCGCAGCAATCTTTCCAATTCTTCTCTGGACACGGTGCCCGTTCGGGAAGCTCCGGACAAGGAGTTGCTCCTCGATCAGGACGTTGCGATGGAGACGCTGGCCCGGCTCCAGAGCAATGTTAATACGGCTGTCTCGTCTCTCATGTCCTTCATCAGTGGTAGCTGGCGCAGCCCCGAGAGGATGGAGGTCCACGCGGGACACATCCGGGGGGCAGCGGAGAGCATCAAGGGGTCCCTCAGGGAACTGCTGGAATTTGCTCGTGGGGTGGTGGGCAGTGCCGCCCAGGCCTCCGACCGCTCTCTCTATTCCAAGCTCAGCAAGCAGGTGCAGAAAATGGAGGAGGTGTACCAAGCGCTACTACGGCACAGCCAAGCCTTGGAGGGTTGCGGCTGGGCCCCTAGTGCCCTGGTGGCCAGCAAGCCGGGGGCGCCGGATGACCTCGAGCACCTGGTCATGTACTCGCGGGGGGTGCCTGACGACACCAAGCAGCTGGCCTCCTTCCTGCATGGCAATGCCTCGTTGCTCTTCAGACGGACCAGGGGGTCCCCGGCCTCCTCGGGGGAGGGCGGCCACCCCCACGGCACGCCCTCTGAGAAGGCCAGCAACATCCAGTCGCGCCCCTTGCCTTCTCCGCCCAAATTCCTGGCCCAGGACTCACCCGACGGGCAGTATGAGAACAGCGAGGGCGGCTGGATGGAAGATTACGACTACGTGCACCTCCAGGTGGGCTTGGCCTTGGGGCAGGAGGGATGGGAGGGAAGGGCAAATCGGGGAGGGGGAGAAGTCTTCCCCCTCACACACTTGAAAATGCATTCACAACAGGGTGATCATGTCTGGTAGTTTCATGCTGCATGACAAATTGGTAATTTCCAGCAGTTTCTGGCGGATCTTGGCTCATCTCAAAAGATCTGATTAGCAGGGTGGATAAAAATCAATGATTTTTTTAAAAAAAATCAAAAAAATCAGTTTTTTTTTAATTTAAATCGGATTTTTTTTATTTTTATCGAATTTATTTTAATAAAAAACTTTTGGGGTAAAAATCTATCGTAAGATAGTTTTCTATTTAAGATACATGAATAATTTAGTTTATTCAGCATGAAATGGAGCTTAGTTATGTAGCAGGAGGCTGTATATTCTGCAACACTGGGACTATCGGTGAGTCAACAGTGGGTCAAAGAAGTAGCAGAGATGACAGTTGCTCTTTAAAAATTATGATTTAAATCGAGTTGATTTAAATCAAGCCTTTTTACTAGTGATTTAAATCATGATTTAAATTGTGATTTAAATCAACTCGATTTAAATCAAATCCACCCTGCTGGTTAGTGCTTGGATGGAGACAACAGAAAAGCCAGGTCTATAGACTAGGAAGCTGGAAACCCTTCCCAGAAGAATTCAAACTTCTTCCGTAGAATTCCTGAGGAAACTACACCAGGATGTCCGTCCATTCACAGCTGAACATTTTGTGAAAACTTACTGACAATCTTAACATTGTCTGAATCGGACTATGACATTAAGCGATAATGCGACTGGGGTTTTTTTTAAGCATTTTAGGCAAATACGGTTTCAGTTCCAACCTGGGGATAGGATTTCAGATCTTAGATGACCCTAACCTTGATTCCTACTTCAAAACTGGCCTCTGCTGTTGGAAGGCTAAAACGCTGGTTAGGATCAAGTTGATCGATTGAATTGACAGGTCTCCTTTTCATCATGGATTTTAAAAGAGTCTAGGAAAAAGAGATGAAATAGCAAAACCAAACCAAAACGTTCCAAGGGGCAGGATGTTAACAATGTTAAAAGTTGGGGAAATAGCTTTATATCAAAAAAGTTTTCACCTAGTGCCAAAAGTTGGCACTGATAATCCTAGAAAGGAATTCAGTCAGTTGTACATCACAACTGGAAGACTTCCTTTGTGGCTCCCAGGGGGGGTCTTTTGGGGAGGAAGGGGCATCTTCATATTTTGATAGCCTACCTCCCTCCCTCCCCCCACCCCACCATTAGGGCTATCACCACCAACCGTCTTTGGAGACAATCTCCGAAAGGTGACCGTGATATGCCTCCTAAATGTACATTTGAGGACTTCATAATATGTTTCATAAAACCTAACTTTTGCTGGGCATTGTTTAAAGAGCAAAGCATCCCAACAGCAACATTTGCCACCTAATAACTCCCTACTTAAGAAAGTCTACATTTTTTATGTTTATAATTTGTAAATCATCCTTCAAAACCAGATTTTGCAGGGTGGCTCACAATATGTAGCGGTTTTTGGACCATGCACTTCTGTTTTGCTTATCTGTGCTGCATTAGCATTAGAATGAACGAGCTGGAAGGGACCTTGGAGGTCATCTAGTCCAACCCCACCCAAGCAGGAGACCCTACACCGTTTCTGACAGATGGCCGTCCAGTCTCTTCTTGAAAGTCTCCAGGGATGAAGCTCCCACAACTTCCGAAGGCAACTTCTGTTCCATGGGTTGATTGTTCTCACTGTCAGGAAAATTCTCCTTCTTTCCAGATTAAATTTCTTCTTGGTCAGTTTCCATCCATTATTCCTTGTTTGGCCTTTGGGTGCTTTGGAGAATAGCTTGACCCCCTTCCTCCTCTCTGTGTCAGCCCTTCAAATATTGGAAGACTGCTATCGTGTCTCCCCTGGTCCTTCTCTTCACTAGACTAGCCAAGCCCAGTTCCTGCAGCTGTTCATCGTATGTTTTAGTCTCCAGGCCTTTGATCATCTTAGTTGCTCTGCGCTGTGGTCATTCAGTCCAGTTTTTTGGATCTGCAGAAGACGCTGAGGCAGCCATCAGCTAACGAAAAGTGCTGGATTTACACAATAACTAGACTAAAATGCAGCCGGATGGTTGATCATTCAGTATGAAAAGAAAACAAACCAGTATATAGATTCCAGACATTGGTGCTAAAAATTGTGATTTTTAATTTCCCGATTAACAATAGGTGAATTTTAATCAGCCTCACAAATTTCAGCGATGCATTTATTACCTCTTCCAAAAACTATGCCACCCACAACCCAATTCTGATGTGATGTTCATTAAATTCTGGAGGCTATTGCTTTGTAAGCCACCCTGAGTCTCCGGAGAAGGGCGGCATATAAATTAAAGCAAAAAAAAAAAAAAATTCACATTAAATGACATTCACTTTCTGATGTGGCCTGGTCCATATTTTGCATTACAAACCTGTGGCGGGCCATGAGAAACCAAGTGACATTTTCAGTCCATAAAAGTGGGATGAGAAGCTACTGGCTTAGTTTTACCTGTGAATATGATCAGTATGAATTTCCCTCTGAATGCACACTTTCCATGGCTGGCTGGGGAATTCTGGGAGTTGAAATCCACACATCTTAAGATGACCAAGGGTGAGAAACCGAACTCTCTAGAATTTTGATAATTTAAACCTTTAATGATAAAGAACAAGAAGTAGCTGATAACGATATTAAATATGATTTCTACAGTGTGAATTTTGATAAGCATAAAGTTATTTTTTTGTAATGCTTAATTCAGAGGAGCAGAATTAAGGCCTAATTCTAGTCCCACTCCATCTGCAGACACTCCTGGGAGACTTTGGGACAGTTCCTCTCTCCCTCCTTGCAGGGGTGTTGATGCCGGATAAATAGGGGTGTACCCAGCATCCAGTTTTGCTCACTACACTGTAAAAAAAAGATGTTGAGACTCTAGAAAGAGTGCAGAGAAGAGCAACAAAGAGGATTAGTGTGAAGTTTCGAGGTTGTCTCAAATAAATTGCATTTCAAACAAAGTCTTTGAAGAAAAACTCCTACTTATTAAGCACGACATTCTAAACCCAACTCCATTGAAGCCAACACTGACTTCCAGCCCCAAAACCCTCCCTTTCTGTTCCCCACTCCCCTGCACTCATTGGCCATCTTCCAAGTCATTCTACCCCTAATCTACTCCAGCTCAAAGGAATTTCCCCCCTCCCATCCCATCTCCTAGGGGATATTATCTCCAGGGAAAATAAGTAGGTGAAAAGTCAAACGTCCCTTTCCAGACGCCTTCGCTTCTCCTTATGTCAGCACTAGAGTAAAGGCAGGTTGAAGTGCTGACATCTAGAGGGCTAAAGGCTAAAACATAGGATGAACGGTTGCAGGAACTGGGCATGGCTAGTCTAGTGAAGAGAAGGACCAGGAGAGACAGGATAGCAGTGTTTCAATATTTGAGGGGCTGCCATAGAGAGGACGAAGGAGGTCAAGCTATTCTCCAAAGCATCCAAAGGCCAGACAAGGAATAATGGATGGAAACTGAACAAGGAGAGATTCAACCTGGAAATAAGGAGAAATTTTCTGACAGAGAGAACAATCAACCGGTGGAACAGAAGTTGCCTTCAAATGTTCTGGGAGCTTCATCACTGGAAGCTTTCAAGAAGAGATTGGACTGCCGTCTGTCAGAAATGGTAGAGGGTCTCCTGCTTGGGTGGGGGGTTGGATTAGATGACCTACAAGGTCCCTTCCAACTCTCTTAATAGGTTTATGTCAATCTTATGAATTAGTCTCTTCTACGCGTGAGGTGCCTGTCTTCTATTGGTACAATAGCCGCCTTTGGAATGCCGGTGTGTGCCACCACGTCTTGGGCCCCATTTCTCCTCTCCTGGGAGCTGCCATGAAGTCTGCAGATGGGGCCAGGGGTCCTTCTCAGCAGGGGTGGACGGTTAATTTTCCCAAGGGGGCCACATGTGGGTGCTGACTGACTGAAGGACCCAACTTGACTTTTTCTCTCACCTCCTGTCGCCTGCTTATTTACATTTCACTTCTAATTTCCAATTGACCTCAGGTGGGCCAGACAGGGACAGCCAAGGGGCCAGAATGGCCCTGGGGTGGGGTGGGGGCTGTGAAATGCCCGGATCTGCTCTGGAGGCACTTTCCACTAACCACTTTCTTCTCCACCCCCACCCCCCCACATTTTTTATTAGATTATAAAGTATTATAAAAGACAAAATACAAAAGCAAATAATAGGACAATGAGGGGGGAAGGGAAAAGGGGAAAGAAAAGTGAGGAAGGAAAGAAAAGGAAGAAGAAGCATTTAACGTCCGACTCTCTCTGTCGCAGTAGAATAAGGCATTCACAACAAATCACAACTTTTTGTTTTTCCATAATAGTTATGAACACCTCATTTCTATAAAGATCTATCAGTCTAATCTGTGAAATGCAAAATCAAAGTTTCATTCTTTTCCACATCGAGCACAAAGTTCAGAAACGGTTTCCATGTGGAAACAAAAGTACTTACGTTCTTTTCTTTACTCAGAGTGGTCAGTTTTGCCATTTCAGCCCCATCTCCGTTAACGTCTGCAGCCATTCGTCCACGGTTGTTGTTGTTAGTTGCGAAGTCATCTCCAACCCATTGCGACCCCATGGACAACATTCCTCCAGGCCTTCCTGTCCTCTACCATCCTCTGGAGTCCATTTAAGCTCACGCTGGCTGCTTCAGGGACTCCATTCAGCCACCTTGTTCTCTGCTGTCCCTTTCTTTTGCCCTCAATCTTTCCCAGCATTTGGCTCTTCTCCAGGGAGTCCTTCCTTCTCATTAGGTGGCCAAAGCATTTGAGTTTCCTCTTCAGGATCTGGCCTTCTAAAGAGCCATTTGTCCATGGTGGGACTTCCACTAACCTCTTTCATTGTGTCTCGATTAGGGGAAGGAGGAGTTTGAGAAGACCCAGAAAGAATTGCTGGAACGAGGCAACATCATTCGGCAAGGCAAAGGACAGCTGGAGCAGCAGCAGGTCTGTAGGGGAATATTCTCTCTGACACACAAATGCACACACATACACACTCCAAGCTTCTGGCCATCTCCTCTGGCTCACAACCCTCCCATTAAGTCTTCGCCTGTTTTGCAAAGAGCAATTTCTGGGTGAGACAAAGACAAAAAAAAAGAAAGAAAGTGATTTGTAGTCCTTCGGTCGCAATTCTTTCTCGACAGGTAGTCCTCAACTTATGATGGGTCATTGAATGACCGTTCAAAGTTACAACGGATTTCAAAAAGGCTACTGATGACTCATCCTCAAATTTACGACTGCTGCCTGCCTTCCATAGTTCTATTATCACATTTTGGGTGCTTGGCAACTGACTCACATTTACAATTGGTTGTAGGATCATAAAATCGAATCCGGTCATGTGGTACCTCAATTTATAACTGCAATGACTTACAACCAAAATTCCGGATTGTGAGTTATAAATCTAGGATGACCTGTATTTATGTAAGAGTTTGACCTATTTCCAAAACAATAAGTGTGGGGTTGTTGTGTAGCCTTCTTTGATGTAAAAAAATATATTGGATCAGCCTAATGCAGTACTGCAGGCTACTTCTGCTGACTGCATTAGGCTGCAGTTCGGCAGTTCGATTCTCACAGGCTCCAGGTTGACTCAGCCTTCCGTCCTTCTGAAGTTGGTAAAATGAGGACCCAGATTATTGGGGGCAAGAGGCTGATTCTGTAAACTGCTTAGAGAGGACTGTAAAGAACTGTGAAACGGTATATAAGTTTAAGTGCTATTGCTCTTCCTTCCTTCCTTCTTCCCCCCTTCCTTCTTTTCCTCCCTCCATTCCTTCTTTCCCTCCTCCCTCCTTTCCTCCTTCCCTCTGCCTTCCATCCTTCCGAGGTCGGTAAAATGTGGGTCCAGATTGTTAGGGGCGATATGCTGACTCTGTAAACCGCTTAGAGAGGACTGCAAAGCACTGTGAAGCTGTATATAAATCTAAGTGCTATTGTTATTGCTAATCAGCAGGAATCTCCATGTCACTTTGCGGTTTTTCAGTTGGCAATTTTATAATTATCATTAATTACAGCATCTCCTGCCTTTCTGCCAGCAGTTTGCTACCGTACTTCCCTGAAAATAAGACTGGGTCTTATATTAATTTTTGCTCCAAAAATTGCATGAAGGCTTATTTTCCGGTTAAGTCTTATTTTCAGGGAAATACAATACTAAGTGCGTCCATCTGGCTGACGATCTTAACTGGGGCTTATTTTTGGGGTAGGGCTTATATTACAAGCACCCTGAAAACGTTATGCCAGGGCTTATTTTCTGGTTAGGTCTTATTTTTGGGGAAACACAGTAGCTGAAGTTAGTTGAAATACCACATGCCTAATGATCTTAACGACCAACTTAATTAACTCCTGTATGAACTGATAATTGCAGCTTTTGCAGAGAGCCAGGGCGGGTAGAGAATGGCTGGGCTTTCCTTTAAGTCTGCATTCAGCCCAGAAGACAGGCTAATGTTCACCCTTTTCCTTTGTCCACAGCTGAAGCAATTTGAGCGACTGGAACAGGAGGTCACCCGCCCTATCGACAATGACCTGTCCAACTGGACACCCCCACAACACTACCCCCACGTGCGGGGCGGCGGCACAGCCCTAGGGCCCTCCGACCGGCAGCTGCTGCTCTTCTACCTGGAACAGTGTGAGGCCAACCTCACGACGTTGACCAATGCCGTGGACGCCTTCTTCACCGCCGTGAACACTAATCAGCCCCCCAAGATCTTCGTGGCACACAGCAAATTCGTCATCCTGAGCGCCCACAAGCTGGTCTTCATCGGGGACACTCTGTCTCGCCAGGCGAAGGCCCCAGAGGTCCGCCAAAAAGTCACCCATTACAGCAACCTTCTCTGCGACATGCTCAAAGAGATCGTGGCCAGCACCAAGACAGCTGCCCTCCAGTACCCATCCCCGGCCGCTGCCAAAGACATGGTGGAACGGGTTCACGAGTTGGCAAACAGCACTCAGCAGTTCCAGATGGTCTTGGGGCAACTGACTGCCCTGTGAAGAAGCGGAGATGTTCTTGGAGGAGTGAATGGACTGTAAATATTTTGCCCGGTTCACCTGCCCACTGAAGAAGGGTTGGGGGGGGGACACTGACTTCTCCTTCCTTGGTAGACACAGACCATGTCAGTCCTGGATCCCTGACACAAACACACCCCCGACTCCCCCACAAGTCTTGCTGCAGCCAAGAAGCCGGTCTCATCCCTTGCAACGATTGTAGAGGGCAAATAATTATATTTTCCTGTTTGATTCCAGAACTGTTTGGCTAATGATCGCTATTTAAATCAAATAAAGAAACTTACAATCCAGTGTGTTGGGGCCTAAGAGAGACTCTTCTCCATGGGGCATGAGTGAATATGAAAGAGAGGTGTGTGTGTGCGGGGGGGGGGGTGTTGGCTTGTCTGCCCCCAGTTTGAGTTTTCCTGAGTGATTGGGAGGAAGTGGAGGCAGTGGTGAAATCTGAACCGGTTTGCTACCAGTTTGCTGGCCACGCATGTGCAGTACGCGCCAAAAGGAGGCTTCGGAAGGTAAGTAGAACAGCAAGGGGGGAGATCAGCTGTGCCGCACGATTTAGCAGGATTTCCTGCTTTCTAGCAAACTAAACCCCGCAGCACAGCTGATCGTTGGAAATACCGGTTCAGAGGAACCGGTAGCTTTTTTAACTTTTTGATCACTACCAATTCGCCCGAACCGGCACGAACGGTAGCATTTCACCGTTGGGTGGAGGGTCCCTGAGGGTTTCTGAGCTGATACTGTTGGTTGGCAGCTTCTTTCCGTGGGCTTCCTGACTTGGAGAAGACAAAGCCAGCAGCCTTGGTGCTTGGACATTCCCTGCCAAAGTTTCAGAGCATATTCTCCCCAGTTTCATCCAGGCTTTAAAAACCTCCCTTGATGTAAAACCAGTTCTCCCCCCTGAATTGAAGTCTGCCTCGACAGACCTCTTCAAAGAAAGGATTTTCAAAAGACAGTTGGGAAGAGACAGAGAGAGAGGGGGAAAGGGAAAGAAAGAGAAAGAAAGAGACAGGGAGAGAAGAAGTTCTTTTTGTAGCTGGCCTACCTCGGATGACTTCTTGAAACCAGATGCAGAGTCTAGGACAGTGATGGCGAATCTTTTTGGCACCGAGTGCTGAAAAGGTCGCGCATGTACTCATCAGGGCCATGCTCCAGAAAAGCCAAACTTCCAGGTTGTAGTGTGCATGTACACTCGACAATCAGCTGGACAGAGCATATGCGCAGGCCAGTTTTCGGCACTGCTGCACCTGCAAAAGGATCGAGCTCTAGAAAAGCTGAACTTCCGGCTTCTGGCGCGCATGTGCCCCCAACAATCAGCTGGCTGGCGCACATGCACACACCAGTTTTCAGCACTGCCGCATGCTCGAAGGACAGCTGATCGTTGTGCACACATGCACACCAGAAACCCGGAAGACAAACAGGCAAGGCTGCGCGTGCCACTTTGGGCACGTATTTTATTTATTTATTTATTTGTTCCTATTTCTATACCGCCCTTCTCCAAATAGGACTCAGGGCGGTGAACAGCCAAAGTAAAAAACAGGACATACAAAATTTAAAAGCAGTTTAAAATAATTAAATATTTTGGCCGTAAATTAAAACAACCCAATTTAAAATCAATTTAAAATTTAACTCAAGCCAGCCCAGCTAGTTGAAATAAATAGGTTTTCAGGGCCCGACGAAAAATCCGGAGGTCTGTTATTGTACGTAACTCTGGGGGGGAGGTTGTTCCAAAGGGTGGGCACCGCCACAGAGAAGGCTCTCCCCCTGGGAGTCGTCAGCTGACATTGTCTGGCGGACGGCACCCTGAGGAGGCCCACTCTGTGCGAGCGTACTGGCCGGTGGGAGGCTATTGGTGGCAGAAGGCGGTCTCGTAAGTACCCCGGCCCTAAGCCATGGAGCGCTTTAAAGGTGGTCACCAACACCTTGAAGCGCACCCGGAAGACCACCGGGAGCCAGTGCAGCTCACGTAGGAGAGGTGTTACATGGGAGCGCCTCGTCGACCCCATAATCCCCCGTGCGGCCACGTTCTGGACCAGCTGGAGCCTCCGGGTGCACCCCAGGGAGAGCCCCATGTAGAGAGCGTTGCAGTAGTCCAGGCGGGAAGTGACGAGTGCCTGAGTGACTGTGCGTAGGGAGTCCCGATCTAGAAAGGGGCGTAACTGGCATATCAGACGGACCTGATAAAAAGCCCCCCTGGCCACGGCCGTCAAATGATCTTCTAAAGACAGCCGTGCGTCCAGGAGGACGCCCAAGTTACGAGCCCTCTCCGTGGGGGCGAGTGATTCGCCCCCAATAGTCAGCGATGGCGTCAGCTGGCTATATCGGGACGCCGGAAGCCACAGCCACTCGGTCTTGGAGGGGTTGAGTCGGAGCCTGTTTCTCCCCATCCAGGCCCGCACAGCCTCCAGGCACTGGGACATCACTTCAAGGGCATCGTTGGGGTGGCCTGGGGTGGAGATGTACAGCTGGGTGTCATCAGCGTACTGATGGAACTCCACCCCGAAGCCACGGATGATCTCACCCAGCGGCTTTACATAAATGTTGAACAGAAGGGGCGAGAGGACGTATGCCATAGGTTCACCATCACGGATCTAGGACCTTAAGGTCTAGGACCTTTCCCTAACAATTGAGAAGCTGTGAGGGACAACCCGTAATAAACCTGAAGCACAAGTTTTGGCAGGCTTACATCTCTTACATCTCCAGAGCATTTGCTCCTTAGGGAACACATTTATTTTGTTAATTTATATCTTCTCGAGGAGCTTCATTCAGCCAGTCCCTCCTCAACAACCTCCTCACTCCTCCTTACCACAACCCTGTGAGGTAAGCTGGGCCAAGAGTTCTCACCCATTGAACTTCTGTAACTCAAGGTGGATTTTGCGTTCTCACCCAACCCGTGGAGGCTGGAAAACGTCAGCTACAAATGAAGACTTTTGTAGGGCCCCGGGGTAGAATTCCATCACTTAAGGCCAGTTAATTAAATTATATTGAAGGTGTTCCAGGATTAATGAGATAGCTTGGATTTTCTGTAGGTATCCTTAATTGTGTTATTGATTGCACTGATCTCTTCTTCTGGACCCATTTATCTTAACCTTGAAGGTTTCAGATGAATTCCACTCCTCCGCAAAGCCAGAACATCTGGATGGAGATTCTGCCATAGTCAATGATGGGCAAGAAAATGAAAATTGAAAATGAGCAGTTCTGATGTTCCCAGTCAGAGGTGGGTTTCAACAGGTTCTGACCAGTTCTGGAGAACCGGTAGTGGAAATTTTGAGTAGTTCGGAGAAACTACTCAAAAACTACTCAGTAAAAATTCTGACTGGCCCTGCCCCCATCTATTCTGTGCCTCCCGAGTCCCAGCTGATCAGAAGAAAATGGGGATTTTGCAGTAACCTTCCCCTGGAGTAGGGAGGGAATGGAGATTTTACAGCATCCTTCCCCTGCCACGCCTACCAAGCCACACCACAGAACCAGTAGTAGAAAAATTTGGATTTCACCACTGCCTGAATCATTAGTCAAGAGCCCTGGTGGCGCGGCAGACTAAAGCACTGTTATTAACATCAGCTGCCTGCAATTACTGCACGTTCAAATCTCACCAGGCTCAAGGTTGACTCAGCCTTCCATCCTTTCTAAGGTAGGTAAAATGAGGACCTGGTTTGTGAGGGCAATAAGCTGACTTTGTATAAAATATACAAAAGTATCAAGGCTATTGCTTAACACATTGTAAGCCGCCCTGAGTCTCCGGAGAAGGGCGGCATATAAATCAAATTTAAAAAAAAATAATTTAATAAATTAGTGATCCCTCTACCTAACCACCTGATTTTGACCTGCCTCATATTCTGGTCAAAACTGAATAAACGTTGATACTGGAAGAAGTGCCTCTGTCCTGTATCACTGGGGATGGAAAGATTCTCCTCGTTGTGACTGGGGTGTTGATATGCAAACCATTAAACCAGGGGTGAAATGCTACTGGTTCAGACCGGTTCGGACGAACCAGTAGTAAAAAAATGCTACCAGTTCATCCGAACAGGTATTTCCGACAATCAGCTGTTGCACACGATTTATATTCGCTAGAAAGCAGGAAATCCTGCTTTCTAGCGAATATAAATCGTGCAGCACAGCTGTTTTCCCCCCCTTTGCTGTTCTACTTACCTTGGAAAAGCCTTCTTTTTCAGCGCTGCACGATAGCGCCTGCGGTGCACATGCGTGCAAATTGTGCATTTGGCGCGTGTCGCAAACCGGTAGCAAACCTCGGAGGATTTCATCACTGCATTAAACATATCGTGCAGAATTGCCCATGATGTGCGATTTCTGGTTCCCTAGAACAGGGATCCCCAACCCCCAGGGCTATGAGCCAGCACCGGTCCACGGCCAACCAAGAACCAGGCCACGGAAGTGAGTGAAACCCCATCCTCACATGCCCGAGATGCAGGCACCAAGCAAAACCATGCCCCACCCCGGTCCACGAAAAAAAACCAGCCTCCATGGAACTGATCCCTGGTGCCCAAAAGGTTGGTGGCCACTGCCCTAGAAGATCTACACGAAGCCATGCCAGAAGCGATCGCCTGGATAACTGAATTGGATATCCAGTTATGAAGCCACTGCCATACCCCGTAGATGTTTTGTATAGAATTATGTGGGCTGCGTGTATATCTTGTCTTCTGTCATGTTCTTATCATATGCTAAATAATAATAATAATAATAATAATAATAATAATAATAATAATAATAATGATGATGATGATGATGGAAGCCCTTGAGTTGGTCTGATGAGCTTTTTGGCACTCCTTGGGGCTGCCCCCCAATTTTGTAGCAAGTCAGGGAGATGATCTTGATGGAGATATGGGTAGTCCTTGATTTATGATCATTTGTTTAGTGACTGTTCTCTTCGCATGGTCATGTGATCAAAATCCATAGTGCTTGGCAACAAGCATGTTTTTTTTATGGTTGCAACATCCTGGGGTCCCATGATTGGCATCTGCGATCTTTCTAACTGACATCATCATCATCATCTTTTTAACGGCCCCATAATCCCTTGCGAGGTGGAGTTTGGGCAACTGAATGGAGCTAGCAGAATGTTTTAATGGCCAGATGCCTTTCCTGTCACCAATGCGGAGTTTTGTTCAGCAGATATATTCTCATTGTGCCTAGAGAAAGAAATATCTGCCTCGACCTAGGATCGAACTCAAAGCCTCCTGATTGTGAGGCAAGAGCTCTACCTCTAGGCCACCGCACCACTCCTTTCTAGCTGGCTTCCAATCAGCGAAATCAATACAAGAACCTGGATTCGCTTAATGACTGTGCAATTCACTTAAGAATTTCAGTGACTTACTTAACAACTGCCTTGCTTATCGATGGAGACTCTGATCCCCATTGTAGTCGTAAGTCAAGGACTCACCTATATGGAAGATCCACCTCCCTTAGCATTTCTCAACTTTGGCAACTTTAAGATGGGTGGACTTCAACTTCCAGAATTCCCCAGGGTGGGAGGGGCAAGGCCGGCTGGAGAATTCTGGGAGTTGAAGTCCACCCATCATAAAGTCGCCAATGCTATACCAGGGTTCTCCCACCTTGGCAACTTTAAGACTTGTGGACTTCAACTCCCAGAGTTCCTCAGCCAGCAAAGCTTGGCTGTCCACAAGTCTTAAAGTTGCCAAGGTTGGGGACCCCTGGTCTATACCATCAGCACAGGAGCTGAATGGGCAACGGGACCCAGATTTCCTGCCCTAAACAAGCATCTGCTTTTCAAAATCAGCAAGCCCACAATCCGAAGATTAGGAGCACGAGATGAGAGATCCAAATTTTGGATCTCATCTACCATATGGCTATACTGGAAGGCTACGGGGCAGAGGAAGGAAGATGAATGAGGACCCCGTGGGAGTATAGACTGGCCCTGCAAAACTACAGCAATGATATTTTGCCACTCCTGAAGACTCAACATGGTCTACAAAGCTTTGGCTTGGCCCCAAGATCAACCCAAAGTGCCTGCAGTTCCAAGTTCTGGCTTCTCTTCAGAATTTATTTAACTGCACCTTCCAGACTGGGTGAAATCAGTAATAGCAGTAAGTGTGAGAGGGATCTCGGAGGCTTAGTGGACAACCAGATAAATATGAGCCAGCTGTGTGCAGCGGCGGCCAAAAAAGCCAAGGCAATCCTAAACTGCATTAACAGAGGGATCCAATCAAGATCAAGGAAGGTATTAATACCACTCTGTAAAGCCTTAGTAAGGCCACACCTAGAGTACTGCATCCAGTTTTGGTCCCCACACTATAAAAAAGATGTTGAGACTCTGGAAAGAGTGCAGAGAAGAGCAACCAGGATGATTCGGGGACTGGAGGCTAAAACATACGATGAACAGTTGCAGGAACTGGGTCTGGCTAGTCTAGGGAAGAGAAGGACCAGGGGAGACATGATAGCATCTTCCAATATTTGAGGGGCTGCCACAGAGAGGAGGGGGGTCAACCTGTTTTTGCAAAGCACCTGAAGGCCAGACAAGGAATAATGGATGGAAACTGAAAAAGGAGAGATTCAACCTGGAAATAAGGAGGAATTTTCTGACAGTGAGAACCATCAACCCATGGAACAGAAGTTGCCTTCGGAAGTTGTGGGAGCTTCATCACTGGAGAGACTGAACTGCCATCTGTCAGAAATGGTGTAGGGTCTCTTGCTTGGGTTGGAGGTTGGACTAGATGACCTACAAGGTCCCTTCCAACTCTGTGAATCTATCTGTATGTCTATCTTTCTGCTTTGGATGGGCCACCCACAAGCAAGACAAGGACGAGGCTCAAGGGAAAAGCAATTTTAATGCATTCATTGCCTTCTCTCCTTCTCCAAGGTTCAGAGACATCAGTTATTGGCTATGATCTGCTCCACCCAGCCACTCAAGGTGCTGACCCGACCATAGACAGCTGGCATGGTGGTCGAGCAGCGGCCGCTACCCCAAGAAACGATGCCCACCAACTTCCAAATGTTGCCACTCTGACACACCAGCGGTCCACCAGAGTCACCCTGCAGATAACAAAAACAAATAAAAAAGATTTGAGTTCCTTGGAGATCCCACTTTTTTCCCCCGTCAGGCAGAATTTTAGGGGTCAGATTGGCCCCAATTTTCCCCACTTGGCAACTGGAAGCCAAAAGATCTTGCAGGTTTTAGCTGAAATGTGGGCTTAAAGCATGTTGCACTTTAAGAACCAAGTTAGTAAAAAAAAAACCCAACGGCTACATTTGTGCCACCCGCTAAGCTTGTCTCCGTAGTGTAAACCTGGTTAGTTTTGATGTGGCTTGTTAAAGCTAGCCCACTTTAGTAGCTTATCGTGCAAGACTTGAATAACTGAGAAATTGGGGTGAATGATTACACCAACTATGTGTGTTATGAACACAACTACTGTTTTTTTTATAAGTCATCCTTCAACATGGGAAAAATGATAAATCCCAGCTGACCCAAGGCCACTGGCTCCCCCCTGTTGGAAGAAATATCCAGGTCATGGTTCAAGCCAGGAGAAAGGCACTGGAGACAAAATGGAGGCTGGAGGCTGATTGAAAAGATGGTTCAATGATGAAGCAGAACCACCAAGCACATGGTTCTGGGCAGCTGACCACATGGAGTTGAGAGTGAGGGGTTTTTATACCTTCTCTTGGGCTTTGGATTTGAGCTTCCTGTTCCTGTGCAAGAACATGTATTCTATTGGCTGTTGTCCGACTCCCATGGGGCCACGTTGGGTCATGTTTGTCTGAGCTAAGTTTGGTTGAAGTTTGGCTGATGCAATGAAGGGGCCTGTTGGGCAATTCCTATTGTGGCTAAGGCTACCTGTGTTCAGACCTTGCTGTAGGGAATTTGCTTATGAATAGAGTTATCTATCTCTTTACCTCTTAAGTGCTGACATCTGCTGAGGGCTATTGAGAAAGGTAGGGGCTGCTTTCCAAGAGCATGTTTCTCCATTTCTCCCTTTAGGGAAATATAATATTCTGCCTTTTTAATACTTCTGAAAATATTTCACTCTTCTAGGAGAGGGGTGGGTGCTAACTTTCTACACACACACACCCCAAAAAAAGTTGGGTGAACCTTAGTCCCTAGCTTGGATTAAAAACTTGTTTCCTTTAAGTACCAACTCATAAGGAAATAGTAGAATTTATTTATTTGGACTGTAATCCTCCAAATACCAACTAGCAAAGGATTAGAGTTTTCTAGATCAGTGGTTCTCAACCTGTGGTCTGCAGCCCACTGGGGGGAGGCATCATGCCCTCACAGCGGGTTTGTGAAAGTTTGAAGAAACATTATGATTGAAATCTCGAGATAAGATTTTGAGGTCTATGGCCACGGTCCATGGACACAAAAGGTATTTAAAGGCTCCTTGGTGAAGAAAAGGTTGAGAATCACTGGCCTAGATCAGTTTTAAGATAAGACTGCTGGCTGGGGCATTCTGGGACTTGAAGTACAGAGAAAGAGTGCAGAGAAGAGCAACTAGGATGATTAGGGGACTGGAGGCTAAAACGTATGAAGAACGGTTGCAGGAACTGGGCATGGCTAGTCTAGGGAAGAGAAGGACCAGGGGAGACAGGAGAGCATCTTCCAATATTTGAGGGGCTGCCACAGAGAGGAGGAAGGGAATCAAGCTATTCTCCAAGGCATCCGAAGGCCAGACAAGGAATAATGGATGGAAACCAAACAAGGAGAGATTCTCCTTGATTCAACCTAGAAATAAGGAGAAATTTTCTGACAGTGAGAACAATCAACCCATGGAACAGAAGTTGCCTTCGGAAGTTGTGGGAGCTTCATCACTGGAGGCTTTCAAGAAGAGACTAGACAACAATCAGTCAGAAATGGTGTAGGGTCTCCTGCTTGGGCGGGGGGGGGGGGGGTGGTGGACTAGATGACCTCCAAGGTTCCTTCCAACACTGTTAATCTGTTAAATCCCATCTATTTTAAAACCGATCTAGACAACTCTAATCCTTCGGTACCCTCTAGTGGAGATGTGGAGGACTGCAGCCCAAATATAGCAGCTTCTTAAAATTGCTGAGGTTTAGATTTTTGCAACCCCAATAAGAATAGCCTAAAAAACCTTACTTCGGGTGAAACAAAGTTGATATTGTACATGATAACAGCTGCGAGACTATTGATAGGTAAATACTGGAAGAATGAAGTTTTGCCCACGATCGAGGAATGGACTTTGAAGATGGCCAGTTTTGCAGAGATGGCGAAGATTTCAGCATATTTAAAACTGTTCACAAGAGACTTATGAATGGGAATGGAAAAAGTGGATAGATTATGTGCAGAACAAATATCAAACCAGGAAGTATCAAATAGCTTTTATTTGAAAATGATATATCAAGATAGAAATATTTTAATGTAATGAAGACAAAAAAATTATAAGGGGGAGGGAGGGGTTCAAGTTTTATATAAGTTTTATACTAAGGGGGGTTTATTACCTGATATGAGTATATTGTGTGGAAGTCCGGGGGGAGGGGAGGGTTAGGGAGGGTTAGGGAGGTTGGGAAGTTTGGGGTGGGATGGGGGGGGAAAGGGGTGAAAATGTAATTGTAAAACTTTTGCAATAAAAAAAAAAAGAATAGCCTAAAAAACCAGAGATGAGCAAATGGAGGAGATTTGGCGGGGGGGGGGGTGCATGCTTACCGTACATGAAGAAGAGCCCGCCGCACCCGCACAGATCATCGAATCAGTGATTTTGTTGCCCCAAAATTCCATGCACTGCTGATTGGACAGGAGAGGCAGGGCTGTTTGTTGCAACTTGCACGGGTTGTCGAAGGCTGCAAGAGAAAAAGATTAAATCAGCAGCCAGAAGGTTTCTGGTGTAAAGGATCTGATCCATCTTTGGCTGCTCCCTGGCCTCCCCTGAGCTCAGAACTCATCCCAGAAGGCTGATCAGCTACTCCATGTTCAATTTTTCTTAGCCTTCCCTCCCCCGCTCCCCAGAGCCCTCTTTGCATCATACTGGAAATACAACAACACACATTTGGCCTATTATTGCAACCTGAAGTGCTTGCAGTGGACAGAGAGAAATCCACTTATCTTCCTATTTCCCCTGCCTTCCCTTCCTCTGTTAGTTCCCAGCAGCTGAATTTTAAATGTAAACTTTTCAGGGCAGGCAGGATTTAAGTTTTTGTACTTCAATGCCATGCAGAAAATAACTGAATTGTTGAGTTGTTGATTTCGGCGAGGAGAAACTAGCAAGCTTCTCTTCTCTTCTCTTCTCTTCTCTTCCCTTCCTCTCCGCTTCCCTCCTCACCCCTCCTTCCTCCCCCCTCTATTCCTGTCTCACTTTCACCTTTTCCCTTTCCTTCTCTTTTTCTTCCCTTCCCTTCTCCTCTCCTCCCTTCCTCTCCTCTCCCCTTCCCTCCTCACCACCCCCCTCCTTCCTCTCCCCTCTATTCCTGTCTCACTTTCACCTTTTCCCTTTCCTTCTCTTTTTCTTCCCTTCCCTTCTCCTCTCCTCCCTTCCTCTCCTCTCCCCTTCCCTCCTCACCACTCCCCTCCTTCCTCCCCCCTCTATTCCTGTCTCACTTTCACCTTTTCCCTTTCCTTCTCTTTTTCTTCCCTTCCCTTCTCCTCTCCTCCCTTCCTCTCCTCTCCCCTTCCCTCCTCACCACTCCCCTCCTTCCTCCCCCCTCTATTCCTGTCTCACTTTCACCTTTTCCCTTTCCTTCTCTTTCGCACTGAGGTGCCACTTATCCCCTCAGGTTGTACAATACCCCTCCCTACTCCTTGGTGAAGTGTGAGAAGAATCTCTCACTAACTCTCCCAGTTCCTTCACTCGCTGGGAGCAGAGATCCCTTCTCTGGATCCTGGAGATCCTAGCTGCCAGGAGAAATCGGTGGTCTCCAGACCAACAGGAGCTTGTGGGACTGAGGGATGCTGAGCTTCTTAATTTTGATGACTCCAATTCTCCAACTTACAGGTTGAGCTGCCGAGATATTTTTTGCTGTGCTTAGCTGGTCTCTTTGCAGTTGTACATAAAATAAAACTCCAGGTGACTTACATGGACCTAATGAACCTTTCTTGGGAGCAGAAGAGCGCTTTTCCCATTGCTGCCTTCCGGATTTTGTCCGTCCTAGATCTGGCCATTTTTAGCCAAAGCTGGTTAGGTAAACCCTCTTTTCACCGCTTCCCTACTGCATGCTACTTTCAATCTATCAGGTTCGCCTGATTCGCCAGTTGCGTCCCTTTCTGGATCAGGACTCGTTACGCACGGTCACTCACGCCCTTGTCACCTCACGCCTAGATTACTGTAATGCTCTCTACATGGGGCTCCCCTTGAGAAGCACCCGGAAGCTCCAACTGGTCCAGAATGCGGCCGCAGCGGGTGGTGACGGGAGCAATGTGGCGCTCTCATGTGACCTCCCTCCTGCGCGAGCTGCACTGGCTCCCAGTGGTCTTCCGGATGCGCTTCAAGGTTTTGGTTACTATCTTTAGAGCGCTCCATGGCTCAGGGCCAGGGTACTTACGAGACCGCCTGCTGCCACCAATAGCCTCTCACTGACCAGTTCGCTCCCATAGAGAGGGGCTCCTCGGGGTGCCATAGGCCAAACAATGTCATCTGGCGGCCCCCAGGGGGAGAGCCTTTTCTGTGGGGGCACCTACCATCTGGAACGGGCTTCCCCCGGAGTTACGAAACATCCAAGACTTACGCATCTTCTGCCGTGCCCTGAAAACGTTTCTATTCCAACAAGCTGGTCTGGCCTAACTCTCCCTTTTAAACTGGCTTTTAAATCGGGTTTTTAAATCGGGTTTTAGATCTCTTTTAGATAAATTTGGATGTTTTGGTTTTAAATTTTTTTTGAGCCTAAATTATTTAATCTGTTTTTAATAGTCTTTAACTTTCATATGTCTTTGTATTTATTTATGACTGTTCACCGCCCTGAGTCCTTCGGGAGTAGGGCGGTATACAAATATGAAAAAATAAATAAATAAATAAATAAATCCAAAGCAGGAGGAAGAAGCAGCCCCCTCAATAACCAAGATTCCTCCCAGACCCACCATTGTAGCGCGTCTTGCCCCAGCCACTGGTGACACAAATGTCCCCACTCTGGAAGGAGTCTGTGGCATCGGTCAGGCACACGGGAGACACGGTCTCAGTGAACCTGGCAGGGGTGGCCAGTTTGATGAGGGCGATGTCATTGTTGATATTCCCGGAGTCCCACTCAGGGTGGACAAAGACCTGGTGGGAGAAGAGAGAAGCTGTTAAGGCTGCATGGAGATGATGATGTGGAGGAAGTCCCTTCTGGCTTATCTTTGTTTATGGGTTTACCCAGGGGTGAAATGTAAAATTTGTTATGACCGGTTCTGTGGGTGTGGCTTGGTGGGAGGGGGGGGTAATGTGACTGGGTGGGCATGGTTTGTTTAACTTTTCAAAGTTAAACAAACCACTTTTTAAACAAACAAAGAAGTTTGTTTAACTTTTCAAAGCATTTTTTTTCCTACAACCTCTTCAGCCGAAGTGGTTGCAAAAAATGCTTTGATCAGGCAACTCAGCTGGGATCGTCAGAGACTTTTCAAAGCATTTTTTTTTTAACCACCTCTTTGGCCAAAGAGGTTGCAGAAAAAAAAAATGCTTTGAAAAGCCTCTGAGGATCCCAGCTGAGCCGCGCAATCATCAGAGACTTTTTTTTTTCCTTTTAAAAGCATTTTTTCGTCGGAAGAGGTTGTAGAAAAAATGCTTTTAAAAGTTTTTTTTTTTAAAAAAAAAGCCTCTGATGATCACGCGGCTCAGCTGGGCATGGGGGGGGGGGGCGGCACAGGGATTTTTGCTATTGGTTCTCCGAACCACCCGGATCGCTACCGGATCAACTGATCCAGTCCGAACCTGGAGCATTTCACCCCTGGGTTTACCCATCACTCTTGGCCAGCCTTTTGATTTCCAGATCCAGAAATCAAAGTTATAAATGCTAATACGACTTTTGATATGAAGTGATAGTAAGATAATATAGAATAACGGAGTTGGAAGGGACTTTGGGAATCTTCTAGTCCAGCCACCTGCTCAAGCAGGATCTCCTATACCATTCTGGACAAATAACTTCTTGCAACCATTCTTCATATGTTTTAGCCTCCAGTCTCCTAATCATCTTTGTTGTTCTTCTCTGCACTCTTTCTAGAGTCTCCACATCTTCTTTGCATTATGACAGCCAAACTGGATGCAATATTCTAAGTATGGTCTTAGTAAAGCGGTTCTAATACGTCACGTGATCTTGATTCTATCCCTCTGTTAATGCAACCTAGGATTGTGTTGGCTTTTTTGGCTGCTATTGCACACTCCTGGCTCATGAATAGAAATAGAAATAATAGAAATAGAAACAGAAATAGAAATAATTAGAATAGAATAGAGTAGAGTAGAGTAGAATAGAATAGAATAGAATAGAGAATGGAATGGAATGGAATGGAATGGAATAGAATAGAACAGAACAGAACAGAACAGAACAGAACAGAACAGAACAGAACAGAATAGAATAGAATAGAATAGAAATAGAAATAATAGAAATAGAGAATGGAATGGAATGGAATGGAATGGAATGGAATGGAATGGAATAGAATAGAATAGAATAGAATAGAATAGAATAGAATAGAGTAGAATAGAGTAGGATAGGATAGGATAGGATAGGATAGGATAGGATAGAATAGAATAGAATAGAATAGAATAGAATAGAATAGAATAGAGTAGAGTAGAGTAGAGTAGAGTAGAGTAGAGTAGAGTAGAATAGAGTAGGATAGGATAGGATAGGATAGGATAGAATAGAATAGAATAGAATAGAATAGAATAGAATAGAATAGAATAGAATAGAATAGAGCTGGAAGGGACCTTGGAGGTCTTCTACTGCAGCCCCCTGCTAAAGCAGGAGACCCTGTACCATTTCAGACAAGTGGCTGTCCAGTCTCTTCTTAAAAGACCTCCAGTGATGGAGCACCCACGGTTTCTGGTGGCAAGTTATTCCACTGGTTAATTGTCCTCACTGTTAGGAAGTTTCTCCTTAATTCCAGATTGCTTCTCTCTTTGGTTAGCTTCCAACCATTGTTTCTTGTCCTGCCCTCCAGTGCTTTGGAGAATAATTTGACCCCCCTCTTCTTTGTGGCAGCCCCTCAAATGCTGGAACCCTGCTATCATGTCTCCCCCAATTCTTCTTTTCTTTAGACTAGCCAAAGCCAGATTTCAGTTATTGACTGCAAGATCCCTCTCACAGTTACTGCTATTGAGCCAGGTTTCACCTAATCTGTACCTGTCCACATTTGGTTTTTCATGTCTAAGTGTAAAACCTTATTTTTCTCCACACTGAATTTCATTTTGTTAGATAGGGCCCTGTGTTCAAGTCTGTCGAGATCCATTTGAATCCTGAGCATATATTCTGGATGTTGGCTATTCCTGCCAGTTTAATGTAATCTACAAATTTGGTAAGTTCCCCTTCTATCCTCTCATCTAAATCATTGATGAAGATGTTGAAGAGTACTGGGCCTAAAACAGAACCTTGCGGTACCCCACTGCATCCTTCCCTCCATGTAGATGTAGTTCCATTTCAGACCAGTGCTATATAATGAGTGCAGCTGGTCAGCCAGTTGTGAATCCATCTAATGGTGGTACTGTCTACCCCACCTTTTCCTAGCTTTCCAAGAAGCAGGCTGTGGTTTACTTTGCCAAAGTACAGATTAAGAGAGTCGGAAGGGACCTTGTAGGTCATCTAGTCCAAGCACGAGACCCTACACCATTTCTGACAGAGGGCAGCCCAGTCTCTTCTTGAAAGCCTCCAGTGATGAAGCTCCCACAACTTCTGAAGGCAACTTCTGTTCCATGGGTTGATAGTTCTCACTGTCAGGAAATTTCTCCTTATTTCTAAGTTGAATCTCTCCTTGGTCAGTTTCCATCCATTATTCCTTGTCTGCCCTTCGGGTGCTTTGGAAAATAGCTTGACCCCCTTCCTCCTCTCTGTGGCAGCCCCTCAAATATTGGAACACTGCCATCATGTCTCCCCTGGTCCTTCTCTTCACTAGACCAGCCAGACCCAGTTCTTGCAACCGTTCATCGTATGTTTTAGCCTCCAGTCCCCTCATCATCTTGGTTGCTTTTCTCTGCACTCTTTCCAGAGTCTCAACATATTTTTTATAGTCTGGTGACCAAAACTGGATGCAGTACTCTAGGTGTGGCCTTACTAAGGCCTTGTAGAGTGGTATTAGTACCTCCCTTGATCTTGACTATATCCCTCTGTGAATGCAGCTTACTTTGACATCTAGCGACCTCACCCACCTCCTGAATAGCCAGCTTCTGTATGTCCTCTTCGGGAGAGCAGCGGTCAAATTCTCCAAGCACCACGACATCGCTGGTCCTGCAGGAGGCAAACAAAAAGTGAATGCCGGGCACACATCAAGAAAGCATGGGCACAGCACGGCTTGGCATCAACCTTGCAGAAGCGGGTAGGTGACTTCAATAACCGAGGATTGGGAAGGTGAAATTATGTGCTCAAGAGCTCTCAAACAAACAAGCTGAAGTCCTAGAGGGTCTTTTAGAAGTCTTCACTTTCAGGGTGTGGAGCGGTTCATGGAAGACCTTCTCTAAACTGAATGTCCTTCTGAGGTGCTGATGCTGTGGATCAGAGGTCTTCAAACTTGGCAGCTTTAAGACTTGTGGACTTCAACTCCCAGAATTCTCTGCCATACCCACCAAGCCTTGCCCACAGAACCGATAGTAAAAAAAATTGGATTTCACCACTGATCAAGAGTGATCTTTTTTTAACCCAATACCACCATGCCTGAACAGCGTTTACAAGTAACAATTACAAAAGGTTCATCTTCCTTTTCTACCTTGCTTTAGCCACAGGTAGTAAGACATAAAGGTAAAGATTCCCCTCGCACATATGTGCTAGTCGTTCCTGACTCTAGGGGGCGGTGCTCATCTCCGTTTCTAAGCCAAAGAGCTAGCAGCGCTGTCCAAAGATGTCTCTGTGGTCATGTGGCCGGCATGACTCAATGCCAAAGGCACACAGAACACTGTTACCTTCCCACCAAAGATGGTCCCTATTTTTCTACTTGCATTTTTTACGTGCTTTCGAACTGCTAGGTTGGCAGAAGCTGGGACAAGGAATGGGAGCTCACCCCGTTACGCGGCACTAGGGATTCGAACCGCTGAACTGCTGACCTTTCGATCAACAAGCTCAGCGTCTTAGCCACTGAGCCACGGTGTTCCTTAAGACATATACACTTGTTATTCCCCCAAATATCTCCCCGACAAGCTCTAGTGCCTGATGCAATTTCCCCACAGCAAGGAAGAAGGGGGGGGGGTACTCACGTCATCCCACAATGAGCAGCTGTCAGCACCCAGTTCTCGTTAACCAGAGAACCACCGCAGAAATGCCATCCGCTTGGCTCCTGCAAGGAAAGACAACACAAAGACAGTGTGAGACCCACATCAGGCTGTAGTAGTTGGCAAGAGACACACATTGTGTGACCCTGGAGAGCTGTTGTCAGCTAAACAAGGCCATGATGGATCCAGTAATCTGAGCCTCCGGTTCAGGTTCTTCTGGAACGAGTAGCCTGCCCTGACCTTGATTAGTTTCCAACCATTGTTCCTTGTCCTGCCCTCTGGTGCTTTGGATAATTTATTTATTTATTTATTTATTTATTAGTCATATTTCTATGCTGCCCACTCTCCGAGGACTCTGGGCGGCTTACAACAATCAACAGTATACTAAATAGTATATTGCCCCCTAACAATCTAGGTCCTCATTTTACTCACCTCGGAAGGATGGAAGGCTGAGTCAACCTTGAGCCGGTGAGATTTGATCCGCTGATCTGCTGAACTAGCAGTCAGCTGAAGTAGCTGCAGTACTGCACTTTAACCACTGCGCCACCTCGGCTCTATATAATAATTTGATAATTATTATATACTATAATAATTTGATCCCATCCTCTCAGTTTTAATTGAATTCGGTTTTAATTGGGTTGTTTTTAATATCTTGGGCTGAAATTATTTAATTGTTTTTTAAATTGTTTTTAAATTTTATATGCAATGTTTTATCTTGGCTGTACACCGCCCTGAGTCCCGCAGGAGAAGGGCGGTATAGAAATAAAATAAAATAAATAAATAAATAAATAATTTGATAATTATTATATATTATAATAATTTGATAATTATTATATATTATAATAATTTGATCCCCTTCTTTGTGGCAGCCCCTCAAATATTGGGATGCTACCATGTCCCCCCTAATCCTTCTTTTCTTTAGACTAGCCTGACCCAAATCCTACAGCCATTCTTCGTATGTTTTAGTCTCCAGGGGTCTCTGATCATCTGAGTTCAATGTTTCTCAACCTTGGTAGCTTGAAGATGGGTGGACTTCAACTCCCAGAATCCTTGGTAGCAGCGCTGGCTGGGGGATTCTGGGAGTTGAAGTCCACCCATCTTCAAGCTTCCAAGGTTGAGAAACACTGTCTTAGTGGCTCTTCTCTGAACTTCTTCCAAAGTCTCAACATCTTTTTTTGTAGTAGGGTGACCAAAATTGGTTGCAGGATTCCAGGTGTGACCTTACTAAGATTTTCTAAAGCGCCGGGTTGAAACGGAAGGGAGAGGCCCACCCATCTGAGTGAGATAAGGAAATGAAAAATGCAGGGGTGCCGGGTCGCCCTATGGTTTAAACTCCAATTGATAGAAAACTTCACACATGTACGTCCATACACGAAAAAAAAAACACAGCCTTAAAAAAAAGAAAAAGAATTTTGTCTTTCCTTAGGCAAGAATTTGGTTTGTGATGCCCACGAAAAGCAAAAGATGGCACTATCGCAGCTGCCATTGTGGCATTTCTGACCACACGCCACAGCTATCCCTGTGTGTGTGTGTGTGTGTGTCAGGGGAGGGGTGAAAAAAATGTGGAAGAGGCTGCCGAAAGGCAAGCACAGAAGAACCAAGACTGGACTGGGTGCTCCAATCTACGATTTAAAAAAAAAAAACAGAAGGGAAACTGGGGAGACCATATGGAAGGAGGAAAGGGAAGAGAAGGCCATCTGGAGGCCTCATAAAATGCTGTGCAGAAGGCGTGCCAAGGATACAATAAAAGCTTGGGATGGAAACGCTTGGATGGTCATACCCTGTGTTAGTGTGTACTAACTCATTTGCACATTGAAAGGTTGCGTGAGCGGAAACCTGATTCTACTGAAATTTTAACGGATTAACAGAGTTGGAAGGGACCTTGTAGGTCATCTAGTCCAACCTCCCACCCAAGCAGGAGACCCTACACCATTTCTGACAGACGGCAGTCCAGTCTCTTCTTGAAAGCCTCCAGGGATGAAGCTCCCACAACTTCCAAAGGCAACTTCTGTTCCATCAGTTGATTGTTCTCACTGTCAGAAAATTCCTCCTTATTTCCAAGTTGAATCTCTCCTTGATCAGTTTCCATCCATTATTCCTTCTCTGGCCTTCAGGTGCTTTGGAAAATAGCTTGACCCCCTTCCTCCTCTCTGTGGCAGCCCCTCAAATATTGGAAGATTGCTACCATGTCTCCCCTGGTCCTTCTCTTCACTAGACTAGCCATGCCCAGTTCCTGCAACCGTTCATCCTATGTTTTAGCCTCCAGTCCCCGAATCATCTTTGTTGCTCTTTAGGATATGTATTTGGACTCAGCTTTAGCTCTGTGGCCTGTGCATTCTGTGCATGGTCAGAGGCTCTGCAAGCTCTTTAGTCAAGCCCTGCGACATCAGTTGAAAGCTTCTGAAAGAGAAAGCATCAAGCAAGAGGCACGGTAACCATTCCTTCCCCGTGCCCATTACCTGTAAAGACGCCTGCCAAGACCACGATCCGGGCACTGCATCCTCTCCGTTGACGATACGGGAGTGGCCTTTGATGACAGGCTTAATGGCAGGATCCCCGCAGGCTGGAAGCAACAAAGAAAATCATCTTTCCCGAATTCTACAATTTGCTTTCAGTCAGTGGCCATCAATGTCAACCTAGGAATCATACAGACGGAAACAGCCAGCAGCCCCTGACGATGGACACAGCCTCTCCACGGTCATGGGATCAAAATTTGGGCACTTAGCAGCTGGCATGGATTGATGACAGATACAGAATCCTGGAATTGTGTCCTCACCATCTGCAATCTTCCCAGCCAGCCAATGACGAGCAGAGTCCAGGGGGGAAAGCTGCCTTTGCAGCTATAATATATAATATATAATATATAATATATAATATATAATATATAATATATAATATATAATATATAATATATAATATATAATATATAATATATAATATATAATATATAATATATAATATATAATATATAGATAGATAGATAGATAGATAGATAGATATAGATATAGATATAGATATAGATATAGATATAGATATAGATATAGATATAGATATAGATATAGATATAGATATAGATATAGATATAGATATATAGAATGGAATGGAATGGAATGGAATGGAATAGAACAGAACAGAACAGAACAGAACTGGAAGGACCTTAGAGGTCTTCTAGTCGAACCCCCTGCTTAGGCAGGAAAGTCTGTACCATTTCAGACAAATGGTTGTCCATCTCTTCTTTAAAACTTCCAGTGTTGAAGCATTGACAACTTCTGGAGGCAAGTTGTTCCACTGGTTAATTGTTCTAATCATCAGGAAATTTCTCCTTAGTTCTAAGTTGCTTCTCTCCTTGATTTGTTTCCACCCGTTGCTTCTTGTCCTGCCCTCAGGTGCTTTGGAGAAGAGCTTGACTCCCTCTTCTTTGGGGCAGCCCCTGAGATATTGGAAGACTGCTATCATGTCTCCCCTAGTCCTTCTTTTCATCAAACTAGACATATCCAATTCCAGCAACCGTTCTTTATAAAGAATATATGTTTCAGCCTCCAGTCCCCTAATCATCTTTATTGCTCTTGCCAGCTAGTTGGCCGACCAAACCTTGGATAATTCAGCCAGGGTTGGGGAGGACATTCCTCACCTCAAGGACTGTAGAAAAATTCACAATGGGTTGGATACTTACAGTTACGGGGTGGCAGGGAAAAAGCAGCTGCGGCACTGAAAAATGCCAGACAGGTTAAGAAACACAACACAGCCATGTTTGAACCTTCTGAGTCAGCAGCTTAGTAGAAGGGAAGGTACAGATGCTGCTACTTTTATACTGTGTATGTACGGGGAAAGTTTTCAAAGATTTGTATACCCAACATACAACATTCTGCTAAGTTTTCCATTGCAGCCTGTGACACAGGAGTAGTCCAGGACACATACGTCCATGGGAATGGACACACCGGTCTCTTGATAATATGATCAATAATTGGCAGGAGCTTGGGCTTAGGAAGATATTCAAAGAGATCTCAGCTAAATTAAATTTCTTGGCCACTCAAGATGTCTCCAAAAACCCCCACCAAATTGTTAGAAATGTAATTATCAACAAGGGACATACTACCACATGTGGTGGACATGTCCCAAAGCCAGAGATTATTGGTTAAAAATTAAAAAGTGGTTGGAGGAAATTATTGAACTAAAAATTAACATGAAACCAGAGTTATTCTTTCTGGGTATTATAAAAGGAAAGATGAGTAAAGAAATTTGATTCCTTATACATATAATTACGGCAGTCAGAATATCATTTGCCCAAAATTGGAAACAACAACACGCTCCATCAAACACAATGATTATAAAAAAGGTGCTAGAATGTGCAGAAATGAACAAATTAACAATGGAATTAAGGGACAGAGAGGAAACAGTATATTATGAGACATGGAATAGGTGGTATAACTGGCTGGAAAAGAAGTCTAAAATCAATGTATAGTGAATGTTAAGAGAAGATAAACAGAAGGGAAAAAATATTTAGAATGTAGTAGTTATGTATATATTGTATATATATTAGATAAATAAATACTTAAGAAATAAGAATGTATATGTACGCAATAAGCCGAAGGATATGATGAATTTAAGAAAAAATTCCGATAACAGAGAGATGTAAAAGTGTAACTGTGATTTTAAATGTGAAAAATGTTGAATAAAAATTATTAAAAAAAAAAAAATTCCTTGGCCACTGTGTTGGAGACAATCAGAAGATTCTGGGTACCTTTCCCTTTCTCTTGGACCTTGCAAAGAGAGGCAAACAGCCACGTTGGTCTGTGGGTGGTGGGAAATTGAGAATCCACAGATGTCACTATATTTCAGTCAATCTATCAATCAATCAGAATAGAGCTGGAAGGGACCTTGGAGGTCTTCTAGTCCAGCCCCCTGTACAGTACAATTTGAGACAAGTGGCTGTCCAGTCTCTTCTTAAAAACATCCAGTGTTGGAGCATTTACAACCTCTGGAGGCAAGTTGTTCCACTGATTAATTGTCCTCACTGGCAGGAAATTTCTCCTTAGTTCCAGGTTGCTTCTTTCCTTGATTAGTTTCCATCCATTGCTTCTTCTCCTGCCTTCAGCTGCTTTGGAGAATAGGTTGACCTCCCTCTTCTTTATGGCAACCCCTCAAATACTGGAATCCTGCTATCATATCGCCCCCTAGTCCTTCTTTTCTCTGGAAAAGAATATATCTGGATTATTTATTTATTTATTTATTTATTTATTTATTTATTTATTTATTTATTTTTCGTCGGGCCCTGAAAACCCATCTATTCCAACTAGCTGGGCTGGCTTGAGTCAAACTTTTAAACTATTTTAAATTGGAACTGTTTTTAATTATGGCCAAATTATTTAATTATTTTAATCAGTTTTTAGCTTTTCTATGTCTGGTTTTTACTTTGGCTGTGCACCGCCCTGAGTCCTATATTGGAGAAGGGCGGTATAGAAATTTAAATAAATGAAATGAAATGAAATGAAATTTATTGGTTCGATTGATATGCCGCCCTTCTCCGGAGACTCAGGGAGGCTTACAATGCGTTAAGCAATAGCCTTCATACTTTTGTATATACCTGGTTAGTAGGGCTTTTTGGGCTCCCCCTAAGCGGTGTTCTTTTTTATAATACAAAGTCAGCTTATTGCCCCCACAATCCGGGTCCTCATTTTACCCACCTTGGAAGGATGGAAGGCTGAGTCAACCTTGAGCCTGGTGAGATTTGAACTTGCAGTAATTGCAGGCAGCTGGTGTTACTTAACAGCACTTTAGTCTGCTGCGCCTCCAAGGCTCTTCTAGATAAACTATGACAAGTCGCTACAGTAAAACAAAGCAAAAATGCACCATCCTTAAATGTGTCCAACAAGCCAGTTGGAGTTTAACATTTGGCTGTAGAAAGTTAGCACCCATTTCTTCCAACATGGTTTAAAGTGGGAAAATGCATCATGTTACCTTTATTAAGGTCTTCTTCTCCAGTTTCCCCCAGGAGATTTCTAGGAATCAACATTTGACTGCAAATGGTAGATGTGGAAGACCCACTGACCTTCCACCAGGGGTTTGATGCATCTACCGGCTGAACTTTAGTGCCCATAAATGGCATTCACCGTCAGTATCAAAGGCACAGTAACCCCAACCATTAAGGGGCTCAGGCATTTCTACTGCAGCAGCCAAAGGCCCAGGGTTCAAAATGCCCACAGGGTACGGTCAGAAAAGCCGAGATGGCAGTGACAATGGTGCAATTAAATGTCTGCCTGCCTTTATGGGTGTTTATTTTTATTTACTTGTATAAATAATTATTTTTACAAGGAACTCAAAATGGCAAACATATCCAGCACACCTTCTTCTTCTTCCTATTTTCCCCAGGGGTTGAGGTGGGTTGGTTTTTATTTATTTATTTATTTTAAATTTGATTTATATGCCGCCGTACTCCGGAGACTCAGGGCGGCTTACAATGCGTTAAGCAATAGCCTTCATACTTTTGTATATTTATACAAAGTCAGCTTATTGCCCCCACAATCCGGGTCCTCAATTTACCTACCTTAGAAAGGATGGAAGGCTGAGGCAACCTTGAGCCTGGTGAGATTCGAACTTGCAGTAATTGCAGACAGCTGGATGTTAATTACAATGCATTAGTCTGCTGAGCTATCCAGGCTCCTTTTTGAGAGAGAGGTTCAGAGAGAGGGACTGGTCCAAAGTCACCCAGCTGCCTTTCATGCCTGAGATGGGACTGGACTTCACCATCTCTTGGTTCCTAGGGATATCAGAAGTCCACAAGTCTTAAAGTGGCCAAGGTTGGAGACCCTGATCTGGTGGGTACCCAGTTTGGGGATATTAGCTTTAAAAACACAGAGGAGCAGTAAATGCATTAGCAAAACTAAATCTGGCCTTGAAATATTTAATATTTGAAATAGAAGAGTGCCTCTAGAGCAGAAGATTTGAAAGCTGCTCCAGCAGTGAATTCCTGTTGCTATCTGTAAGATAATATGGATATTGCCTCTCTTAAGGCATTCTGTTCTTGTTTTCCCTAATTGGTCTCTAATATTCTTGTGCATCCCAGGGAGATGTACCGTTAAAAAAATATGAAGTATAAATAAATAAAAATTATAGGTGGCAGAGGTAGAAGACCTGGCTCACATCCTACAGTAGTGGCCAAAATTGTGGAAACCTTTTGGGAAAAGTGTATTTTCTAAAACTAGCTAATAACACCACCTTTTTTTTGGAGTAGTACCATAACATTATATATCAATGGAAAGATAATTTAATCAAGAGTGTAAGGCAATAACTTTTATGAAGGATTTGCTATTAGAATAGCAGTGACGGTATAAAGATGAACAATGAAACACGTAGAAAAAATGAGATATGCAAAAATGATCACCATGTCAGTTAATCCTTAGTTGGGTAACCTTTAGCATGAATTACAACATTCCCATGGAGTGAACCAAGTCTTTTAGTTCTGCAGCTGTTCTAAAGAGAAACCAAGATTGAATGATGGCTTCTATTAACTGGGTTTTATTGCTGGGTCGCTTCTGACTAACAGGTTTCTTTAGTCAGTTCCATAGATTTTCAATTGGGTTAAGGTCTAGGCTACTCCCAGGCCATTCCAGCAGTGGAATAGGATTATCCTGAAACTCCCCCAAAAAGTGGTACTATTAGCCATCAAATCTCAAAAATACACTTTTTCCCCAAAAGGTTTCCACAGTTTTGGCCACTACTGTATTTGATTGTTGCCTGTATAAGAGGGTGAGAGATACCTTGGTATAGATCAGCTCCTGGTTCGCACTGGTTCCCAAGAACCGGTAGTAAAAAATTTTAGTAGTTCAGAGAACCGGTAATAACCTTGGCTGACCACGCCCCCGAACCGGTCCCCGGCTTGGTCGCCGCTCGCTTACCCCACCCACCTCATCAGAGGCTTTTGTTTTTTTTACTTTTAAAAGCATTTTTTGTACAACCTCTTCGGCTGAAAAAATGCTTTTAAAAGTTTTTTTAAAAGCTTCTGATGATCGCGCGGCTCATCTGAGATCGTCAGAGGCTTCTAAAAGCATTTTTTTCTGCAACCTCTTAAGGTTGTAGAAAAAATGCTTTTAAAAGTAAAAAAAAGTTGGCCACGCCCACCCAGTCACATTAAACCCCCCCAAGCCACACCCACAAAATAAACCACGCCCACAGAACCGGCAGTAAAAAAATTTAGAACCCACCCTTGGTATAAATATTAAACGAAAGACCCATTGGGAACCCCATATCAAAACAACTTACCGTATGTGGGGCCAGAATTCGAAAACAACATTGAAACACAGCACAGTAATTAAGCAAAATGGTTTGGTTGAGATTGGCGTATGTGGGACTGATTGGGGTAGATTGTAGGGGTGACACTGAAATATAATTTTATCATATTTTCTTTATCCATATATTAAATTGTTGTATTGTACTCCAATTTCATTTTAAATTGTATTTTATTCCCGTCCCATTTTAAATTGTTTTTATCGGATTTTAGTAATAATTTGTGTTTGGAACTCTGCACTTTGATATGGCCCATGGGCTAATCAATAAAATAAACTAACTAACTAAAAATTATAGGTGCTATTAAAGAAAACTTATGGAAAAAAAGAGTGGGAGAATTCTGTAGGGTTGGAGTGGAAGGCAGTGACCTCCAGATCAGCTGTGAAATTCCACGAACGGCACTTGCTTAGTCACAAGCTCTTTCCTGATGCTTGGTGACAGATCTTAGCAATAGAAAAGGGAGGCTTGTTATCACCAAACCTGGTCCTCCAGTGACGGGTCATCTCAGAAGCCACCTGGTCTTCTCCTCCCAACAACGCACCTGTTTCCTGCCAGAATATTCACAGCTAAAGTGAACGAACACCTGCTACGCTTATGCAAGAGGTTCTCCCTGCCAATAGCTGGAGATAAGGGCAGCCACCATCGCCAGCTAGACAATCCTCTCTGTTTCTTTCCAGGAATCAGGTGCAAGCCCTTCCAAGTTTCCACAGGTCTCCCTGGATACAAATGAACAGCATCTCCGTTAGAAGATCAGGCCATAGTCATGTTTGGATTTTTGGAATGATCCAGCACTTACTTTCCTTCCTTCCTTCCTTCCTTCCTTCCTTCCTTCCTTCCTTCCTTCCTTCCTTCCTTCCTTCCTTCCTTCCTTCCTTCCTTCTTTTCCCTTCCTTTCCTTTCCTTTCCTTTCCTTTCCTCCCTTCCTCCCTCCCTCCCTCCTTTCTCCTCCCCTTTATCCCTCCCTCCTCCTCTCCTCTTTCTTCCTTCCCTTTCTCCCTCCCTCATCCTCCCTTTCCTCCTTCCCTCCTCCTCTCCTCTCCCTTCTTTCCTTTCCTTCCTTCCCTTCCTCCTTCTTCCTCTCTCCCCTCCTTTCCTTCCTCTCTCACTTCCTTTTCTCCTCCCTCCCTCCTTTCCTCTTTAATGTAGGTCGCACAAGCCAAAGCAAAAAATTTTTTAAAGGAAAAGAATCCAACTTTATTCTTTTTTTATTGGAAAAGTTTTACAAACAACAAATTTTTCTCCCATTCCCCCCCCATCCCTCCCCAACTCCCCCAACCCCTCCCTCCCCATGACTTCCCCAAGGTGAAATCCATCCACATTATATTATGTCATACTTTACCACCCCTCTATTCCCCTCCCTGTGCACTATAAATTTTTACATCACAATAAACTATTTTGCCCCTTATAGACTATACATTTCTATACAACATTTAGCTAAAAACTATCTGATACTTCCTAGTTTGGTATTTATCCTCCCTCCTTTCCTCTTTAATGTAGGTCGCACAAGCCAAAGCAAATAATTGATTCAATAGCCAAGTTTAGTTTAGTTTGTTTTAGTTTTATTGAATTTTTATACCGCCCTACTCCCGAAGGACTCAGGGCGGTGAACAGCCATAAAATAAAACAATATAAATACAAAATTTAAAATAGAATAAAATGAATTACATAATTGGGCTGAATTTAAAACCCCAATACTTTAACACCAAATTTAAAATTTCCATTTAAAAAGGGGAAAGACTTAGGTCAAGCCAGCCTGATGAAACAAGAAAGTCTTGAGCGCACGACGGAAGGTACGCAGATCCGGGATCCTCCATATCTCCGGGGGGAGATCGTTCCAGATAGTAGGTGCCCCCACAGAGAAGGCTCTCCCCCTGGGGGCCGCCAGTCGACATTGTTTGGCCGACGGCACCCGGATTAGGTTAAGCACTGAAGAGCCTGTTGTGTGAATCCTACCAATCTCACTTGCGGCTGATAGAGAAGCAGGAGATCTTGCATTCAGAGTTCTTCCCAGTTGCTAACTAAGCCAACCTTATTTTTGCAAGCCCTGAGTAGCACTTTTTTCTCTTGTTTTCCCCTGAGGATCCCTTGCTGTTACTAAGGAGTCCATGGATTATGTAAAAATATAGGAGGCTACTTGGGCCTGTCTTCTAACCCTTCCAGAGGATTTTCTTACCTTACCTACGTTTCAACCTTTCCAGCCCCTTTCCTGGGAAGTTTCCTTCAGTCTTGGCTCCTGATCTCTTACACACGTGCACTTACTCACCTATACACAGAGGAATACCAACATCATCTTCTTCCCCCATGGAGAGGATTTTGGCTGGATTAAAGTATATTTATATTTTATATTTTATTTGATTTCTATACCGCCCTACTCCCGAAGGACTCAGGGCGGTGTAGGGCCATGATGGTGATGGCACGCAGAGCCATATCTGTGGGCACGCAAGTGTTGTCCGAGCTCAGCTCCAGTGTGCATCCGTGCGCCGGCCAGCTGATTTTTGGGCCTTCTGGGCCCACTGGAAGTCGGGAAACGGGCCGTTTCCAGCCTCCGGAGGGTTTCCGGGTGGGGTGGGGAAGGCCATTTTCGCCCTCCCCAGGCTCCAAGAAAGCCTCTGGAGCCCGAGGAGGGCGAAAAACGGGGCTTCCAGTCCCATTGGAAGTCGGGAAACGGGCTGTTTTTGGCCTCCGGAGGGCCTCCACAGGGGTGGGGAAGGCCATTTTCGCCCTCCCCAGGCTCCAAGAAAGCCTCTGGAGCCTGGGGAGGGCGAAAAAAAAACGGCCTACCTGGCGCACCGTGCCATCGCATACCAAAAACAGGGGTTGCTCGGAGGGGCGGGATACATTGAATTATGGGTGTGGGCACACACAGACGTCACACACACACACACACACACACACACACTTTTGGCATGTGATGACAAAAATGTTAGCCATCACTGATCTCCTCCTTGGGCAGGATGGTGGTGGACTAGATGACCTACAAGATCCCTTCCAACTCTGTTAATCTATTCTGTTCTGTTCTGTTCTGTTCTGTTCTGTTCTGTTCTGTTCTGTTCTGTTCTGTTCTGTTCTGTTCTGAAGAGGGCTCCATTTGAACACAGGTCAATGGGTTGCAAGCTTGAAGGGTGAGGCTTTCAGCAGAAGCCTTCTGCCTCACAGCCAGCCACCCCCCATGGCCATTTCTTGCCATGTCACCTGGCCCCTTGCCCATCCACCCACTCGGCCTGACCTGCGGGAGCTGAGCTTATCTTCAAGGTCTTGAAGCGATAAGATGGCGGGAAACCAGCCCAGACACACCTTCTTCTCTGCCACAAGTCCATCCCTGCTCCCGATATAAGGATCCACGGCTCTCACCCTCTTCCTAGTTCCCTCCAGAAGCAAGATGGCTCTCGTCTGGCTGCTCTCCTGCTTGGCTCTCCTGGGTGCCACCAGTGGTGAGTATCCTAAGCTTGTTCTTGCCCTTTGTAGTTGGGATGGAGACCCAACGTACGTTTCTCTACGGTGGTAAGAGACAGGTCCCCGAGGGAAGGTAAGAGGCTGGAAGCTCCCTTTGACCTCTCTGAATTCATGGCCTTCAACCAAACTAAACACGAAGGCACAGGTGTCTCTGAAGGTTTGACAGGTAGTTCTTGTCTTACAATACTTCGTTTAGTGACTGTTCCAAGTTACAATGGCACTGAAAAAAGGGACTTATGCAAGGGTGAAATCTACTTATCTTCCCAACTGGTTCAGAAGTGCACGCATTGCGTGCGTGCTTGGACCCTCTGCACATGCGCAGAGGGTAAAAAACAGGTTACTTCCTGGTTAAAACCGGAAAGTAATCATGACAGGGCAGGTGGGCGGAGCCTTGTGCCGCCATTGCTACTGGTTCTCCGAACCACCGTCCGCCATTGCTACCAGTTTAGCTGAACTGGTCCAAACCGGGAGCATTTCACCCCTGGACTTATGGCCGTTTTTCACACTTATGACCATTGCAGCATCCCTGTGGTCACGCGATTTACATTTGGATGCTTGGCCACTGACTCTTATTTATGACGGTCACAGTGTCCTGGGGTCACGTGATCCCTTTTTGGGACTTTCTGACAAGCTGAGTCAAGGGAGAAACCAGATTCATTTAACAACCCTGTTACTAATTTGACAACTGCAGTGATTCACTGTGGCAAGAAAAGTCATAAAATGGGGCAAAACTCACTTAATAAATGTCTCACTTAACAACATAAATGTTGGTCTCCATTGTGGTCATAAGTTTAGGACTACCTGTATGCAGTACCTATTCATCTACTTGCAGGTACATGCTTTTGAATTGCGTGGTTGGCAGGAGCTGGGACACTTGACGGGAGCTCACACCATCTCGTGGCACTCGGGTCTCAAACTGCTGAACTATAGACCTTTAACGGTCCAAAACTCAGCGTCTTAACCATTAAGCCACCGTGTCCCTGCAAAACTAACCACCGCTCAACTAAAATCCAGGAGTTGTCAACTGGGCCTCCATCAGTTATGTCCTTTTCAGCTATTACCATTGATTTGAGATGCCACCTGCATTATCCAGCCACAAGAGACTGGCTTAAATTTCTGCTTTTTGTAACTCCTGACCTGGAGGCTTCCTGGATACGGAAGATCCCACTGGATTTGTTCTTCTTTACAAGTGCTGTGTTCACTACACAACCGGCCTCCAGTATGGAAAGTAAATCATGGGCTCTACCCCAGTGGTGAAATCTGAACCGGTTTGCTACTGGTTTGCCGGCTGTGCGCTAAATGCACACGCCTGCACAATACGCACCAAACATGTGTTGTACACGCACATGTGCAGTACATGCCAAAAGGAGGCTTGGGTAGAACAGCAAGGGTGGGGATATTAGCTGTGGCGTGCAAGTTTGGGAACCTTTTTAAAAACTTTTTTAAAGTTTTAAAATGTTTTAAAAAGGTAAAAAAAAAAAGGATCCAACGATCACAGCTGTGGCGCGCGATCATCGGAACCTTTCTTTTTTATTTTTTAAAGTATTTTTAACTACTGGTTCCAAAGATACACTTTAGATTGAACTGAAAAGGGAAACAACAGGAGAGCCGGGAAGGAGTAGGGAGAGGAAGGGAAAAGAGAGGAGAGAAGAGGAGAGGAGAAAGAAGAAAGGGAAAAGGAGAGGAAGAAGAGGGAGTGGAAAGAGGAGTAGAGGAGAAGGTTAGAAGGGGGGAAGAAGAGAGGAGTGGGGGAAGAGAAGGCGAAGTAGGAAAGAGAAGGAGAGGAAGAATGAAGGAAGTGGGAGGAGAAACAGGGGAAGCGAAGGGGAGGAGAAGAAGAAAGGTTGGAGTAAGGGTAAAGGGTAAAAGAGCAGCCCCGAAAAAGTAAAAATGAAAAATGAAAGTTAAAAGAAAAGATGAAATGAAAAATGATGGAAATGACTGTACATGTAAACGTGTTTATGAAAAATAAAAATAAAAAACTTTTTTTAAAAAAAGTAAAAAATGCTTAAAAAGTTAAAAAAAAAGTTCTGAAGATCAGCTGAGCTGATCACCATGGTCGGAACTTTTTTTTTTTTAAACTTTTTAAGCATTTTTTTACTGCTGGTTCTCTGGAACAGGTAGTTAAAAATGCTTTAAAAAGTAAAAAAAAAAAAAGTTCCAACCATCGCACGTCGCTCAACTGATCTTCAGAACTTTTTTAAAAAACTTTTTTTACCACCAGTTCGATGAACCAGTAGCATTTTTTACTACCGGTTTGGGCGAACCAGCCTGAACCGGTAGCATTTCACCCCTGCTCTACCCTTGGCAATAACAGTGTCAAGGTTCCAAATAATAATCCCATAGCAAACAAAATTCTGAGGCCAGTAGATTCTTTAAAGAATAGGTTTTTTTTTAATTGGATTTCTATACCGCCCTACTCCCGAAGGACTCAGGGCAGTGAACAGCCACAGAATAAAACACATAAATACAAAAATTTAAAAAAGAATAAAAATGAATTAGATAATTTGGCTGAGAACAAATTTAAATACCCCATAATTTAAAAACAAATTAAAATTTACATTTAAAAGGGGAAAAGATTTAGGCCAGGCCAGCTTGATGAAATAAGAAAGTCTTGAGCACGCAACGGAAGGTGCGTAAATCCAGGATCCTCCGTATCTCCGGGGACAGCTCGTTCCAGATCGTAGGTGCCCCCACAGAGAAGGCTCTCCCCCTAGGGGCCGCCAGTCGGCATTGTTTGGCCGATGGCACCCGGAGGAGCCCCTCTCTATGAGAGCGTACCGGCCAGTGGGAGGCTGCTTGTGGTAGTAGGCGGTCCCGTAGATAACCAGATCCTACGCCATGGAGCGCTCTAAAGGTGATAACCAAAACCTTGAAGCACACCCGGAAGACCATCGGGAGCCAGTGCAGCTCGCGCAGGAGAGGTGTTACATGGGAACGCCACGTCGCTCCCATAACCACCCGTGTGGCCGCACTCTGTGCCAGTTGGAGCCTCCGAGTGCTCCTCAAGGGGAGCCCCATGTAGAGAGCGTTACAATAGTCCAGATGGGAGGTGACGAGGGCATGAGTGACTGTGCGTAGGGATTATTGGATATATCATATTGGCACAGGGTAGTGAAAACCGACTCTGAAGGTTCCGCGGTTTTCACCTAATTAAAAGTAAAGCTTTTCCCCTTCCCCAAGCAATTAGCTACATCCTCCAATCAGGTTGCCTGGTAACGTCACTCCTCTCTCCAACCAGGTGTGAGAACGTCCCTGGAGAAAGTATGTCGTTTTGGCTACAAAACCCCAGCTATCTCTATTCCCCTGTCCCTCAGTCCCAGTGTGGCAACACTAAAGCTTCAAAATGGCTTTGGTCAAGTCAGCTTCAAGGTTGACAAACAGGTTCATTCCCTTCCCAGGTCTGAGTCCAGGTCAAAGACCCTCTTTGGGAGTAACATTCTGATTCATTGCCAGGTTGTGGTGTTCCCGCCATCACTCCTTCAATCAGTGGCTATGCCCGGATAGTCAATGGGGAAGATGCCGTGCCCGGCTCATGGCCTTGGCAGGTCTCCCTGCAGGTAAGAATGCAGCACCTGCTTTGCTTTGCCTAGAAATTTAGAAGACCAAATGAGTTGGTGATGGCACAGTGGTTAGAGTGTAGTCATGCAGGCTACTTCTGCTGACTGCCGGCTGCCAGTAGTTTGGCAGTTTGGGTCTCACTAGGCTCCAGGTTGGCTCAACTTTCCATCCTTCCAAGGTGGGTAAAATGAGGACCCAGATTGTTGGGGGCAAGAGGCTGATATTGTAAACTGCTTAGAGAGGGCTGGAAAGCACTGTGAGCAATATATTAGACTAAGTGTTATTACTATTTCCTTCCTTCCTTCCTTCCTTCCTTCCTTCCTTCCATCCATCCATCCATCCATCCATCCATCTATTCATGGTGTGCAGTAGTTAGAATGCAGTATTGCAGGCTGACTCTGCCGACTGCCAGAGTGGCCCAAGGTTGACTCGGCCTTCCATCCTTCCGAGGTTGGTAAAATGAGGACTCAGATTGCTGGGGGCAATGGGCTGACTCTGTAAACCACTTAGAGAGGGCTGCAAAGCATCATGAAGCGGTATATAAGTCTAAGTGCTGTTGCTATTGCATTGGGTAGAGAGTCAAAAAATGATGTACCTTTTGGTGCCAGGTGAGAACTTCTGCTGGGATAAGATGCAGCAGATGCAATGACCTAAAAAGAAATGTCTCAACCTTGGCAACTTTAAGATGGGTGACTTCAACTCCCAGAATTCCCCAGCCAGCCTTGCTGGTTGGGGAATTCTGGGAGTTGAAGTCCACCCATCTTAAAGTTGCTAAGGTTGAGCATCATTGATCTAAAGTGATGGAGAAGAGAACTCTTATTACAATTCTGGTCATCGGGACAAGTGGCAAACATGGGGAGGATGAGTGGGGTAGATAAACTTTTGACAATTTTGGTCTACAGCCCAGAGGGCTGGTGAGCTGAGAAGCTGAGCATCTCGGGACCTTTTTCTCACAATCCACCCAATCTCCTCCATTCTGCAGGACAACACTGGCTATCATTTCTGTGGAGGTTCTCTGATCAATGAGAATTGGGTGGTCACTGCTGCCCACTGCAGTGTCAGGTAAGAATGGTGCTCATGGAAGATCTAACCAGAGAGATTCTGGGGTTCAAATTTTTGAGGAACTAGATCCTTTCTAGGTTTGGGGTCAATATTGTAGAGGTCATAGACCGCAAGGCCCTTGAGAAAGAGTTTCCTAGACAACATAAAAACTCTTAATTGAAAGTGGGAAGCTGGCGTGTGGCTTAATTTTCACTTTATCAAAAACTTCTGTGTTGTGCACAGGCCTCATCGCTATTCTTAGAAAATCATTAAGACTCTTAATGATCCACACTTGGAATATTCCATCCGATTTTGGTCACCACAATAATTAAAAAAGATGTTGAGACTCTAGAAAGAGTGCAGAAAAAAATAACCAAGATCAGAGGTGTCAAACTCAAGGCCCAGTTTTTGTGGGCATATCTGCTCTGGTTTTCCATTTCCAGAACGATACACAAGGACTGATTTAATTCAAACCTTTATTGCCAATGCACAATATGCAGTGTAGAATGAAATTGAATGAGCCTCCTTTGGTGTAGCCCAGAGATGGGTTTCAGCAGGTTCTGACCAGTTCTGGAGAACCGGTAGCAGAGATTTTGAGTAGTTCGGAGAACCGGTAGTAAAAATTCTGACTGGCTCTATTCTCTGCCTCCCAAGTCCCAGCTGATCGGGAGGAAATGGGGATTTTGCAGTATCCTCCCCCTGGACTGGGGTGGGAATGGAGATTTTACAGTATCCTCCCCCTGCCACGCCCACCAAACCACGCCCACCAAGCCATGCCACGCCACACCCACCAGTAGCAGTCCACCCACCCCCGAAAACAAAAATACATCTCAATAACTTAATAAATAAAGGGAAAAAAAGAAATCCCTAAACCCAAATAAGTAATAACTAGCACACATTCCCACATACATATATGTATATAACATTATATTATACCAGTACAAATATAGAATAGAATAGAATAGAATTCTTTATTGGCCAAGTGTGATTGGACACACAAGGAATTTGTCTTTGGTGCATCTGCTCTCAGTGTACATCAGGAGAATAAAATACATTCGTCAAGAATAAAAAGATGCAACACTTAATGATAGTCAAGGTTACTAATAAGCTATCAAAGCTATCAAAGGGCCTGGTGGCTCAGCAGACTGATAGCATTGTGATTAACACCAGCTGTCTGCAATTACTGTAAGTTCGAATCTCACCAGGCTCAAGGTTGACTCAGCCTTCCATCCTTTCTAAGGTAGGTAAATTGAGGACCCGGATTGTGGGGGCAATAAGCTGACTTTGTATAAAATATACAAAAGTATGAAGGCTATTGCTTAACGCATTGTAAACTGCCCTGAGTCTCCGGAGAAGGGCGGCATATAAATCAAATTTAAAAAATAATCGTACAAGGAAACAAATAAAAACAATATAATTGAAAGATACAAGCAACATGGTTATAGTATTAAGTGGGAAGAAATAGATACTAGTAAGGAAGAGAAGAAGAATAGCAATTCAGTCTTAGTAAATTATTTGACAGTGTTGTGAGAATTGTTTGTTTAGCAGAGTGACGGCGTTCGGGAAAAAAAACTGTCCTTGTGTCTAATTGTTCTGGTGTGCAGTGCTCTATAGCGTCATTTTGAGGCTGAAATTCAAATTGAGTTGAAACAATTCATATGCAGGATATGAGGGGTCTGTAAATATTTTCACAGCCCTCTTTTTGACTTGTGCAGTATACAGGTCCTCCATGGAAGGCAGGTTGGTAGCCATGTTTTTTTCTGCAGTTGCACATTACGCTGGCCCTGCAACTCTATCATATTAAATCTGATTGTGGTGTTACGTTGCGTTTGGAAGTCTGATGGCTCAAAATCATTCCATAAGCATTTTACTCGTTGGTAAAGGATGTGCTAAAATAAAGGCTAAATCAGTGTTTCTCAACTTTGGAAGCTTGAAGATGGGTGGACCTCAACTCCCAGAATCCCCCAGCCAGCTGGCTGGGGGATTCTGGGAGTTGAGGTCCACCCATCTTCAAGCTACCAAGGTTGAGAAACACTGGGCTAAACTGTGTCAGTTCCAGAATGGCTAAAATGTTATGGATGTTAACCCCTAGTACCGTAGTTGTGACTGGGGATATAAGTGGCTTCAAACCAGTGTTTTTAGACCAGTGTTTTTCAGCCTTGGCAACTTTAAGACATGTGGACTTCTACTCGCAGAATGGGAGTTGGTCAATACATCTTAAAGGTTGAAAAACACAGCATTTGATGGTTATTTGGTATTTATTCCAAATCTGTCTAATTCCTGCTTCCTTGATTTTATCCAGCTGCATAGGGGATTCTTAATTAATGAAAGGATATCTTTTTTTCCTAATTTTCCACTTCCGTGCCAGGACAAGCCACTTGGTGGTGCTGGGTGCATTTGACAAAAGTACTCCTGAGGAAGACATTCAAATCATCAAGATAGCCAAGGTGAGCAGGGCAACTGTGACATGGAAGCATGGGGGAGGGACAAAAATGCCCATCAGGTGGCACAGCCTTGGAGAATGAGCAGCACAACAAGGATGCTAAACTAGATTTTTGGGGGGCTCAGTCTGAACAGGTGGCTTCATGAATGCATGGCTTGTAACAAAGAGCACAGTGGACATGGAACATGGAAAGAAATTAGGCTGTTGATTAGACAACCTAGAAGAAACTCAATGGCCCACCACTTCTGGAGATGTTCATAAAGTCATCAGGAGTGGAACTTCATCAGGAGGCAATCCAAGTTGATGGCCATAGCTAGCCAACTTTTGGATGATTTAACAAGCGAAGCAGGTTCAGACTTGGTTAGTATTTGGATGGGAGATTAGATTAAACCCAGCTCTATAAACTCTGCTGGGAGGTTGAAAACCTATCTTTGAAGAAGACCTAGCTTTGCCCCCTCCTGCCCATGGGGGCTGCAGCCTTCTGGAAGGGGCCATTGGATTAGGAAAGACCCCACCTCTACTCATATATTTATTATTCCCCTCATCCCCATTTTTAATGGTAGCTGTTATTCTAGGGGGGCATGGTAGCTCAGTGACTAAGACGCTGAGCTTATCGATCAGAAGGTTGGCAGTTCAGTGGTTCGAATCCCGTGCCACATAACGGGGTAAGTTCCCGTTACTTATCCCAGCTTCTGCCAACCTAGCAGTTCGAAAAAATGCAAGTAGAAAAATAGGGACCACCTTTGGTGGCAAGGTAACAGCGTTCTGTGCGCCTTTGACATTGAGTCATGCCAGCCACAAGACCACGGAGATGTCTTCAGACAGTGCTGGCTCTTCTGCTTTGAAACGGAGATGAGCACTGCCCCCTAGAGTCGGGAACAACTAGCAGATATGTGCGAGGGAAACCTTTACCTTTACCTTATTACATTTCTTTCTTTCTTTCTTTCTTTCTTTCTTTATTTGTTTGTTTATCAATCAATCAAATTTCTATACCGCCTTACTCCCGGAGGACTCAGGGCGGTGAACAGCCAAGATAAAATACAGATAATACAAACATTAAAAGTCCTTTAAAATTATTAAATATTTTGGCCGAAAATTTAAAACACCCAATTTATAAAACAAATTAAACGATTTAAAAATTTAAAAGGGAGAGTTAGGCCCGGCCAGCCTGCTGAAATAAAAATGTTTTGAGAGCACGACGAAACGTGCTCTCTTATTATTATTTTAATGCATACTAGTTTTAATGCTTGTAAGCCACCCAGAATTGTCTCTGGGCAAGATGGGTAGCACATAAATAAAATAAAAATAAAATGAACAAACCATCAAGACAATGCAGAGATGTGTCCATTGTAATCTATGGGAATCCAGAGAGATTTTACCATTTGTGTAATCGTTGCCACAAGAGCCATTTCCAAGAGATGATCCCAGCTTTCTCTTGGCTTTAACTAAATCCTTTTCTTTCTTTCCTCGGTTAGGTTTTCAAAAACCCCCGGTATAACATGTTCACCATCCAAAATGACATCATGTTGCTCAAGTTGGCCACTCCAGCCCGGCTGACGGCTCGCGTATCTCCTGTGTGTCTCCCAAAAGCCACCGACGCTTTCCCTGGTGGGATGACCTGCGTCACCAGTGGATGGGGATACTTGCATCATACTGGTAAAATGGGGATTCTCTTTCTTGGGGATAGGCAGTAAAAGAGACAGGAAGGGACATTCTGATGAACAGAAATCTGGGTCATTTTATTTATCTCGACTGCTTCTCTCATTGATGAGTTTTCACCCGTTGCTTCTCTTCTTGCCTTCAGCTGCTGTGGAGAATAGATTAACACTTTTCTTCTTTGGAGCAGCTCCTCAAGTATTGGAACACTGTTATCATGTCACTCCTAGTCCTAATGAAAAGAAGAACTAGGGGTGACATGATAGCAGGGTTCCACTATCTCAGGGGCTGCCCCAAAGAAGAGGGAGTCAAGCTATTCTCCAAAGCACCTGAGGGCAGGACAAGAAGCAACGGATGGAAACTAATCAAGGAGAGAAGCAACTTAGAACTAAGGAGGAATTCCCTGACAGTTAGAACAATTAATCAGCGTAACGACTTGCCTCCAGAAGCTGTAAATGCTCCAACACTGGAAGTTTTTAAGAAGAGATTAGATAACCATTTGTTTGAAATGGTGTAAGGTTTCCTGCCTAAGCAGTAGGTTGGACTAGAAGACCTCCAAGGTTCCTTCCATCTCTGTTATCCTGTTCTGTTATTCTGTTACTGTTCTTGCAATTAGCCAGGTTTCGGACAGATCAGTATGGATAAAGTCTATCTCCTTGACTTCCAACTGTCGTAAAGCAGGTCACACACTTGACCTACCCAATTTTACAACCTTTTTTGCGGCAGTCATTAAGTGAGCATCGCAGGAGTTAAATGACCCAATTGTTTACTACGGCCTAGTTTTGTTGAAAACAGGAAGTAAATTCCTGGGTTTTGGCAAAAACATCATAAAATGCTTTGCATAACTGTGGGACACAGCAAACGGCAGTAAATAGAAGCTGTATGTAAATAATGGCGGTAAATAGAGCTCTGGTGGTGCAGTGGTTACACAGCAGTATTGCAGGCTGACTCTGCCAATTGCTAGGAATTCGATCCTCACCGGCTTAAAGTTGACTCTGCCTTCCATTCTTCTGAGGTCAGTAAAATGAGGACCCAGATTGTTGGGGGCAATAGGCAACTCTATAAAACTGCTTAGCGAGGGCTGGAAAGCACTGTGAAGCGGTATATGAGTCTAAGTACTATTGGTTGCCAAGTGCTTGACATAGTGGTTATGTAACTGTGAGGGGGCAGATGCTGGAACTTTGGAACCAGGTCCTAAGTACCTCTAGGGAGGTCTGTCATAATTCTGAATAATTGCTAAAGGGCAGGTTTTAAGTTGAGGATTACTTATATGTGGTTGCTAACAGTGAACTACGAACTGATGCTATGTAGTCAATCAATTAGCTAGCAGTTTTCTATTCTACTATAGAGAAGAAAACCTTAGAGTTTCAATATAAGCTGAATATCATTAATATTTTACACCTTCTCCCAACATACATTGCTAACTAATTTCTCCCTGAATTCTTTATTCATTTTTTAAAATGATTTATTTATACATTTTCATTTTACATACACAGGTCCTTAGTGAACAGCGTAGTCTGGATCATTTTGCTTATATAATAATACTTTTCCCGCTCCTAATTTCTACCTCTGTTATCCAACCATTTGTAAAACAAGTCCCATGTTCAAAAATATTCTGCATCTTCTTTTTCTTTTATCTTTAATGTCAATCAATCTAAAAAAAAATTTAAATTACATCTTCTTCTCTAGGTGTTTCCTCATTTTTCCAATACTGTGCAAATACAATTCTTGCTGCTGTCAAAACATGTAATATTAAATATATATTCCCTTTAACCTACTTTTCTGGTTCTTTGTTTATTATTTAATTTCTCCAAAGCAAGCTTTTTAAAGGCCCAACCTCCAACTTCAGTCTTTTTTTGAAAAGTAAATGCTACTGTTTCTATGCAACTTCCAAAACTTGATTTTTTTTCCATTGATGGACGAAAGCTAGAAGCCAGCAAAGTCCATTTCACATGAGAACCCATGCTGCTATGAAGACCATCAAGATTGGAACAAAAGAAGATCTTATTTCAAGGGTTTTAAAACTGAGAAATCTGCATGGATTCATCCCCGAGCCGAGCATCAGAGATAAATATTTTTTTTATAATATTTTTTTTTTATAAGACAAACAAACATTTAATACATCAATCCTCCCTTCCCTGTGACGCCTCGGTGTTATCTTCTAGGCTTCTTTTCCATCTTCCATGAGTTTCTTCTATCTTCACATTCATCCAAACTATTCTAACATTTCATTTCTAAATCAATATTATAGTCATCATTTGTACACATTTATAGTATCAATATTTATATCTCTTTTCCAACCAACTATAAAAATAATTCCATGTTTTAAAATATTCAGATTCCTCCTTATCTTTAATCATCAAGGTTAATCTATTCATTTCTGCACAGTCTAATTTTTTTTTTATTATTTTTTCTTCCAAGGGTGTTTTCTCTGATTTCCAATTTTGAGCATACACAATTCTTGCAGCTGTTATTACTTGTATAATCAAATTTACATTTTCCTTACTAATTTTTTTCTGGAAAGATACCCAGTAGGAACATCTCTGGTTTAAATTCAATACGTTGCTGTATCATTTCTTCCAGCCAGCTTTTAATCTTGAACCAATAATTTTTTGCTTCGGGACAAGTCCACCACATATGGTAGTAAGATCCTGGTGTTTGAGGACATTTCCAGCATTGCGTCAGAGATAAATATGAGGGCGTCTTGTCTCATTCCTGTGTGTTTATCTATTTCAGACAAGGTCTCACCCAACAAATTGCAACAGGTGGCTCTTCCTCTGCTGACCAATCAGGAGTGCAAGAAATTTTGGGGCAACCGCATCGTTGACGTGATGGTCTGTGCTGGAGCTGCAGGGGCATCTTCTTGCATGGTATGGCTTTTTTCTAATCATCTCAGTCTCTAATTTCTAGCAGTGGTTGTGTATCTTCCTAGAATCCCTGCTCTCCGCTCTCTAGAGCAGGTCTTAAGTTACAAAACTATCTTTGATTCTTCTCATTTCCTTAGTCCTGCCTTGCTAACTTCATGTCCCCCACTTGGTGAACTTCTAGACAAGCATTGTTACATTGTGGGGAGATAGGCTCAACATCCAGATGGATCTTGACAGACTCCAACACTGGGCCCTATCTAACAAAATGAAATTCAATGTGGAGAAAAGTAAAGTCCTATACTTAGGCAAGAAAAACCAAAAGTACATATGTAGATTGGGAGAAAACAGGCTTAATAGCAGTGACTGTGAGAGGGATCTCGGAGTCTTAGTGGACAAGCTAAATATGTGCCAGCAATGTGCGGTGGCAGCCAAAAAAGCCAATGCAATCCTAAATTGCATTAACAGAGGGATACAGTCAAGATGAAGTGAAGTACTAATACCACTCTACAAAACCTTAGTAAGGCCACACCTAGAATACTGCATCCAGTTTTGGTCACCACACTATAAAAAGATGTTGAGACTCTAGAAAAAGTGCAGAGAAGAGCAACCAGGATGATGAGAGGACTGGAGGCTAAAACATACAATGAATGGTTGCAGGAACTGGGCATGGCTAGTCTAGTGAAGAGAAGGACCAGGGAGACAGGATAGCAGTCTTCCAATATTTGAGGGGCTGCCACAGAGAGGAAGGGATCAAGCTATTCTCCAAAGCACCTTGAAGGCCAGACAAGGAATAATGGATGGAAACTGAACAAGGAGAGATTCAGCCTAAAAATAAGGAAAAATTTTCTGAGAGTGAGAGAAATCAACCTATGGAACAGAAGTTGCCTTTGGAAGTTGTGGGAGCTTCATCCCTGGAGGCTTTCAAGAAGAGACTGGACTGCCATCTGTCAGAAATGGTGTAGGGTCCCCTGCTTGGGCAGGGGTGTGGTTGGACTAAAAGATCTACAAGCTCTCTTCCTACTCTGTTATTATTAAGTCATTATTAAGTTCTCACCATCTTCAGAGAGTCAGTGAATTTGTATTATAAAGGTCTCCAGGTCTTTTCTGGTCCTTCTTTGTCCCTGGAGTTGGCTTTCCCCGGCCATTCTGCTTTGGTTTTAGGAAGCAAAGACCTGCTCAAGGCCAATGTCTCCATCCTTGAAGATCTGCCCCTTGTGACCTCCTCCAATGTCCCATCCAACCCAACGTTCAAGCAGCCACTGATGACATTCTTCTCTGGTTTCTCCTGCAGGGCGATTCTGGTGGTCCTCTGGTCTGCCAGAAGAATGGAGCCTGGAATCTGGTTGGGATCGTCTCCTGGGGCAGCGGCACCTGCTCTCCCTCCAGGCCCGGGGTCTATGCCCGTGTTACGGAACTTCTGCCCTTCATTGAATCCACCCTTGCTAATAACTAACACTCCTCAATGATGGAATATCAATAAAAGCAGGAGCAGATATTTTGCATCGTTCTTTTTTTTACCCCCCCAGCATTCTGTGTAGAGTGTCTCAGAGTTGCAGCAGGATTCTTAAACAGGTTCTTGGGATGCCACTATTTATCAGAATGTGGTGGCTATTAAACAGGTACAGCTCCACTTGGATGAGGCATTTTGTAGAACTTCGTGGGTGCAGTTCAAAAATGCAGATGATATAATTATAAGGCCTTACAATACATATGTGTGTGTGTGTGTGTGTGTGTGTGTATACAGTTAATATTTCGGGTTTCTTCCCATGTAATTGTGAACATATCCCTAAAAGGGTAGAAGCGACGTTTCGACAGAATCTCATCTGCCATCATCAGTTACTGCAAAAGACCCCTCACATAAGCCTGATGATGGCAGATGAGATTCTGTTAAACGTCACTTCTACCCTTTTAGGGATATGTTCACAATTACACGGGAAGAAACCTGAAATATTAACTGTACACACATATATACCCGTGAAAACTTACATAGACAGATATGTGTGTGTGTGTGTGTGTGTGTGTGTGTGTGTGTGTATGTATGTGTATATATATATATATATATATATATATATATATATATATATATATATATATATATATATATGCATATTCTTTCTAGCCAGGTTTTACCTACGTAAACTACGTAGGTAAAACCTGGCTAGAAAGAATATGCACATAAAAGCCTATGAAAAAGAAAAAGACACACACACACACACACATATATATATATGCAAAAAATTAAAATCTCGGGTGTTTTCCCACGTCATTGTAAATAAGTTGGTTAAAATATTTAAAATCCTGGTTAAAATCCCACCTTAAAATCTTCTAAAAATCCTTACAGAGCACTCTGCAAGGTCCTTTAAAATCTCAGCTAAAATCCTACCCGTGACTTTAAAAGTTTTTCTTAAAGCAACGTTTCGACAGGCTCACAACCCTGTCATCTTCAGGCTCTGTTTCATATAGAAGCTATGGGTTCTCTGTTGCGAGGTCGAAGCTGTCGCTTATCTATATTTGCTGCTGCTGACGTATGCTGGGTAGCCTGCAACTCTGTGTCCCGATTGGAGGACAGCAGTTTTTCTTCTTGCTTCCTGCTTAAGAAGACAATATATATATAATATATATAATTTGATTTATATGCCGCCCTTCTCCGGAGACTCAGGGCAGCTTACAGTGCATTAAGCAATAGCCTTCATACTTTTGTATATTTTATACAAAGTCAGCTTATTGCCCCCACAGTCTGGGTCCTCAATTTACCTACCTTAGAAAGGATGGAAGGCTGAGTCGACCTTGAGCCTGGCGAGATTCGAACTTACTTTAATTGCAGACAGCTGGTGTTAAATTACAGTGCTTAGTCTGCAGAGCTATCCAGGCTCCTGCCTATAATCTATATAAATAAAAATGTAAATGTTCTTTTGTTCAAAATCCTAAATCTCCGAAAGTTCTTCACTGATTGCTTTGAAATTTTAACACAACGTTGCATTCGAATACGTGTGTGTTTTTATATGCCTATATTATATAGATGTCACACCTGTGACAGGTAAAAACATGCTTTTTTGAAAAACAGCGCCATCTGTTGGACGTAAAAGCAACACACGCTATACTATCTTTAGCGATCTTTAACATCGCAGCGCCACAATGGCAAGCACGGGTCTTTTCCCCTCAGCTCCGCCGCCGCCAAACCCACAAGCAAAATGGCGGCAAATGTCAACCGCCGCCAAGCGTCCTCCTGACTAACGGAGTATGCCGTACCTTTGGCAGGGATCCCGATGCCGCCTGTGGTGCGGAGAGTTGCGAAGGTGAAGGCGGTTATACCGGCAAACCGGGAAACCAGCTCTTACACCCACGGCAAACTGGGATGGAGGCAAAGTAGGCATGACCTGAGCTACAGAGGGACATTATTGGCACTCGGTCAAAAAATATTGTATACCCACAAGACTGGGCCACAGCAACGCATGGCCGGGTACAGCTTTTTTTTTTTTTTTTTATTTGTATACCGCCCTACTCCCGAAGGACTCAGGGTGGTGAACAGCCAACAACAAAATATATACATACAAAATTTAAAAAACAGAAATAAAATCGAATTAAATAGTTTGGCCCAGACAGATTAAAACCCCAATCAATTTAAAACAGATTTAAACTTTGAGGATTAAAAGATATTAAAAATATTAAAATATTAAAATTGTTTAAAAAGAGGGAGAAAGTTAGGCCAGACCTGCCTGGTGAAATAAAAAGGTCTTTAGAGCGCGGCAGAAGGTGCGTAGATCCGGGATCCTCCGTATCTCCGGGGGGAGCTCGTTCCAGATCGTAGGTGCCCCCACAGAGAAGGCTCTCCCCCTGGGGGCCGCCAGTCGACATTGTTTGGCCGACGGCACCCGGAGGAGCCCCTCTCTATGGGAGCAAACCGGCCGGTGGGAGGCTATTGGTGGTAGTAGGCGGTCCCGCAAGTACCCAGGTCCTGAGCCATAGAGCGCTTTAAAGGTGGTAACAGCTAATATATAATTATATTATATGATAATTATAAGGTCTTAGTAAGACCCCCCATGGAATACTGCATCCAGTTCTGGTCGCCCCAATATAAAAAAAGATGTTGAGACTTGAAAAGAGTGCAGAGAAGAGCAACCAAGTTGATTAGGGGGCTGGAGGCTAAAACACACAAAGAACAGTTTCAGGAATTGGGTAGGTGTAGTCTGGTGAAAAGAAAGACTGGGGTGACAATAAGAAGAGTTAATCAATGGGACGGGTTGCCTGAAGAAGTAGTGGGTGTTTAATAACTGGAGGCTTTTAAGAGACTGGACAGCCATTTGCCTGAAGTGGTCTCATGCTTGACCAGAGGTTGGGACTATAAGACCTCCAAGGTCCCTTCCAACTCTGATGTTCTGTATCTTTTATAGATATGAAACACTGGGCCAATGTAGGAAGAAATATCCTTCTGGGTTCTGCTCCAAGTAGGGAAAAAGACACTGGAAACATGGAGACTGCTTGGAAAGATGGTTTAATGGTGGACAGGATCACATGGTTTGAGTTCCTGAACAGAAAAGGGCAGAGATGGTGTGAGTCCCCGGGTTTTATGCCCTCTCTGGTTTTGAACTTCCTGGAGCCCAGAAAGAGTATCCTGATTGGTTGTCAGACTCCCATGGGGTGGGGTGGGGGTCTTAGCTAGCCTTGCTGGCTGATGTAATCTTCCCAGGTGCCATGTGGTGAGTTTCTGTGGCTAGATGGGTCCTATTGTGTTGCAGATGATGGTCCATTGACAAAGATTGAGTTTCTGCCTCTGGCCCATTGACAAAGGGTGGGGGCAGGAAGATGGGAGCTGCTTCGTCTTTAAAACATGCTTCTCCATTTCTCATCCAGGGAAACATAATATTCTGCCTTTTTAATATTTCCTAAAATATTTCATTCTTCCAGGAAAGGGTGGGTGCTAATTTCCTACACCAAGATAGGCAAAAGTGAACGATTCTTACCAAGAAAGAAGAGTTACTCTAGTCTGGTCCATTGTTTCTCAAGGCTGGCTTGAAGATGTGTGGACTTCAATTCCCAGAAAGCTTGGTTGGGGAAATTCTGGGGAATTGAAGTCCAGTTTGAAACCATGTGATTAAGGAGCTGCAAAGTTTATTTCTTTTTCCTTTCCAATCACCTTTCGAAACAAATGGTGGATTTCGTTTTGTTTCAAAGACTTGAGTATAAAACAAAGGGCAAGGAAGTTAATAATTATTTTATTACCTTGGAGGACAAGGGTGTGATATGTGTTTGTGTGTTTAACAGATTTAACAGATTTGGAAGGGACCTTGCAGGTCATCTAGTCCAACCCCCTGCCCAAGCGGAGACCCTACATCTGCCTCTACCTAGGATCAAACTCACAACCTCCTGATTGTGAGGCAAGAGCTCCACCTCTAGGCCATCAGGTCTTGGTTTTTTTCTGTCTCTCTCTCCCCCTCCCTCCCCCCTCTCTCCCTCTCCCTCTCTCTCCCCCTCTCTCTCCCTCCCTCTCCCTCCCTCTCTCCCCCCCTCTCTCTCCCCCCGCTCGCCCTCCCTCCCTCTCTCGCCCTCTCCCTCTTCCTCCCTCCCTCCCTCTCCTTCTCCCTCCCTCCCTCCCCCCTCTCTCTCCCTCTCTCCCTCTCTCTCCCTCTTTCTCCCTCCCTCTCTTTCTCTCCCTCCCTCCCTCTCTCTCCCTCCCCCTCCCTCTCCCTCTCTCCCTCTTCCTCCCTCCCTCCCTCCCTTTCTCTCCCTCCCTCCCTCTTTCTCTCCCTCTCTCCCCCCTCTCTCTTCTGCAGACACAGAATGTGGGGAAACACCAACTCTTACTTGCAAGAAAAGTGACAACCCAAGTTAACCGGCACTTTTAAAAAAACACAGCAAAATGTCCAACGTTTATTGAATTTTAATGGGTCATATTGAGTGGAGGGGGACCCACAAATAACGAGGGTGATAAAAACTTGCAAAGCTAAACGTTTCTTCTCCTCCCGTTTACAAACATCAGGCAGTCCAGATATGGTCCTTCAGCAGCACTGACTAAAATTCTGCCCCTGAAATTTCATTGCTCTCTGACTTAAGTAGCGTTGTGTTCCATTGAGTGAATCATTTCCTTGCTGGCTGGGGAATTCTGGGAGTTGAAGTCCATACACCTTCAAGCTGCTAAGGTTGAGAAATACGGATCTATATGCACCCACATTCAAAAATTAGAACAGTCTGTTTCTGATAACCTCCAGCGATGGAGCACCCACAATTTCTGGAGGCAAGCTGTTCCACTGCTTAATATTTATTTATTTATTTATTTATTTATTGGTTCAATTTATATGCCGCCCTTCTCCAGCGACTCAGGGCAGCTTACAGTGCATTAAGCAATAGCCTTCATACTTTTGTACATACCTGCTTAGTAGGGCTTTCGCCCCCCCACCCAAGCGGTGTTCTTTTTTATACAAAGGCAGCTTATTGCCCCCACAATCCGGGTCCTCATTTTACCTACCTCGAAAGGATGGAAGGCTGAGTCAACCTTGAGCCTGGTGAGATTTGAACTCGCAGTAATTGCAGGCAGCTGGCAGCTAAGTGCTACTTTTAACAGCAGCAGTTTAGTCCACTGCGCCACCAGGCTCAGAATAGTTCTGTCAGAAAATTCCTCCTGGGTTGGATCGCTCTTTAATGATCTTCACCCTTTACTTCTTGTCCTGCCCTCAGGTGCTTTGGAGAATAAGTTGATCCCCTTTTCTCTGCGACAGCCCCCAAATGCTGCCATACCACTTCTAGTCTAAATGAGTGCATACTGATACAGATTAACAGAGTTGGAAGGGACCTTGGAGGTCATCTAGTCCAACCCCCTACCCAAGCAGGAGGCCCTACACCGTTTCTGACAGAAGGCAGTCCAGTCTCTTCTTGAAAGCTTCCAGTGGTGAAGCTCCCACAACTTCCGAAGGCAACTTCTGTTCCATGGGTTGATTGTTCTCACGGTCAGAAAATTCCTCCTTATTTCCAGGTTGAATCTCTCCTTGATCGGTTTCCATCCATGATTCCTTGTCTGGCCTTCAGGTACTTTGGGGGAAAGGTTGACTCATTTTGTCAACCCAAGTCATACTTTCCTCAACTAGAGCCTTGATGGTACAGTGGTTTAATGCACCCTGTTATTAACACAGCTGCCTGCAATTTCTGCTGGTTCAAATCTATCCAAGGCTCAAGGTTGACTCAGCCTTCCATCCTTTCTAAGGTAGGTGAAATGAGGACCCAGTTTGTGGGGGCAATAAGTTGACTTTGTATAAAATATACAAAAGAATGAAGGCTATTGCTTAACGCATTGTAAGCCGCCCTGAGTCTCCGGAGAAGGGCGGCATATAAATCAAATAAAATAAATAAAATAAATAAATAAACTAGGCAGTTATACCCCAAAAGTGCTTTTTTTCCAAGAGGCAACTGGACTTTCTTGTTTTTCTTTGAAGACATTTCGCTTCTCATCCAAGAAGCTTCTTCAGCTCTGACACGGTGGTGGGGAATGGAAGGATTTATATTCCTTGCAGACAGCTGGTTGTTTGCATCCTTTTAGAGCAGTGTTTCTCAACCTTGGAAGCTTGAAGATGGGTGGATTTCAACTCCCAGAATCCCCCAGCCAGCAGCACTGGCTGGGGGATTCTGGGAGTTGAAGTCCACCTATCTTCAAGCTACCAAGGTTGAGAAACACTGTTTTAGAGAGTCATTGATTCCACTTGGAAGTTTATCTGTGTCCTCGGGGTCACCTTCCATTCCCCACCACCCCGTCAGAGCTGAAGAAGCTTCTCAGAGCTGAAAAGGGAAACGTCTTCAAAGAAAAACCAGAAAATCCAGTTGCCTCCTGAAAAAAAGCATCTTTGGGATAACCATGACCTGGAGGATTGAGAATCTCTACAGCCTGTTTAGGTAGTTATATGTTTATGAGGTTTGCAAGTGGCCTTCCCTGGGCGGGGGAGAGAAGGGGGGAGGATAGAATGAGCCTGGTGGTACAGTGGACTAAACTACTGTTAAAGTAGTATTTAGCTGCCAGCTGCCTGCAATTACTGCGAGTTCAATTCTCACCAGGCTCAAGGTTGACTCAGCCTTCCATCCTTCCGAGGTAGGTAAAATGAGGACCCGGATTGTGGGGGCAATAAGCGGATTTTGTATACAAAAGCACACCATCCAAGTCCGGGTGCCCCTTCCAGAAGATGATTGACTATATACAAAAAAAGTATCCGAACAAGAAGATTCATATAGCTTATGACTGAAATATTTTTAAGTAGTTTATGTTTATAGTTTTTGAGTTATAAGGAGTTAAAGATTTAGGGAGAATATGAATGCAACAATTTGTTAGCATATTTTAGCTTTATGTTTGTGAATGCTCTACCCTGTGCCTGTTCTGGGAAGTCTAGGGAGGGGGGTGGGGGGAAGGAGGGGAGGGGGAAGGGTGGGGGGGAGAAAATGTTTGTATTTCTTATAAAACTTTTCAATAAAAAAAAAAGCACACTGCTTAGGGGGGCCGAAAGCCCTACTAATGTGAATGATGTAGGAATAGTACAGGGTCAGCTATATGAACACTGAAGGACCCTCTTTATTCACATTATTATAAGAAAGAAATGTGCTTGTTTAGAGATTACACTAAGTCAGCTAAATTCCATTCTTGGTAATATATATCTTCTGAGGGGCCTAGCTGTCAAGGATGCAAGGACATCCATATGAAACAAAAGTTACTTATTATCCAAAGCAGCCATGAATCTACGCATCAGCAGTCACAGAATTGAGGAAGGTTGTTTAGCTAAGATAATCTTATGAACTAGAAAATAATGAAGGAATTTAGTAATTAGAAAGTGTCAATTATAATGTAACAAATGTATGTTAACCATATATGGAAAACTGCTGTGCTCACAAAATCCTTTGTCTTGGATATGTATAAAAGCAGTTGTATCAGAGTTCTTCTTTGTTCAGAATTGCAGATACAAATCTGATTCTGAAACTGCGCAATAAACTGTCTCTGGCTGACCCAGGAATGTTGTTCAATCTCATCATTCCATAACACTACTACGCAGGTATATACAAAAAGTATAGAAGGCTATTGCTTAAAAGCATTGAAAAGGGTGGCATATAAATCAAACTAATAAATAAATAAATAAATAAATAAATAAATAAATAAATAATAAATAAATAAATAAATAAATAAACAAATGGTACAGTGGTTTGTACGAAATAAATACAGTGGTTTAAAGCACCCTGTTATTTTTTTTTATTGAAAAAGTTTTCAAATACAAGTTTTTCCCCCTTTTTCCCCCCCTCTTCCCTAACCCCCCCTCACCACCCATCCCCCCGTGACTTCTTCACAACAATAGGCTATTTCATAACTAATTACATACATAATATCTTTCCTTTCCCTTACTCCCTCCTCAGAATACTGACCCTTAGCATATTATTCTTATAACTCCCATTTTTACGATCATCTGCCCTTTTTCTCCTCCCCTAAACTTATAGTGTATTATTACAAGCGGCCTTCTCCCTACATCCAAATTTAACATTTATTCAGTTCTATCCAATTCCTCCACTCCCCTAAATATATGACTTAAAGATCCTTTTTCTTAGACTAATCAATCAGTAAACTAACCTATTTCAACCCTTCAATTCCTACAAAATCATGCAATACAATTCTAAATATAATCCACTGCCCACTTTACTTAAAGCACCCTGTTATTAAGACCAGCTGCCTGCAATTACTGCAGGTTCAAATCTCGCCAGGCTCAAGGTCGACTCAGCCTTCCATCCTTTCTAAGGTAGGTAAATTGAGGACCCAGTTTGTGGGGGCAATAAGCTGACTTTGTATAAATATACAAAAGTACGAAGGCTATTGCTTAACACATTGTAAGCCACCCTGAGTCTCCGGAGAAGGGCGGCATATAAATCAAATTTAAAAAATAATAATAAATAAATAAATAAAGCCAATTGCGGAGAAAGGAAAGGCGCTTTTGCAAAATCTCCCAATTGACAGCCGGTGGCCAGGCTGCTTTGAAGCAATGCATGCAATGCAACGGTTGCAGCATGCTGCAAACATCTTTTTTTTTTTTTTTTTTGCGTGGAGAAATCAGGCGAGGAAGAAACGCGCGGGGCTCGCGCAGAGGTCCGGCCTTCGGGCTCCCGGTCCTCCTTAAGCCGCAGCCGGGCTGCACCGCCTCCCTGCCGCCCTTCCTCGGCACGCCCCGCGGCCAGCCATGGCTCTGGGGCGCGCTCTGGGCTGCGCGGCCAGGCGCTTCTCTGCAGCGCCCGCCAAGGTAGGCGGGTGGCGGGGAAGGGTGGCCGGGCGCGGCCCCTCTCGGGAGGGGTGGGGGGCTTCCAGAGACCCGGGGTCGAGCAGCAAAGGGCTGGGGGGAGACGGCTGCACCCCTTGCAGGGAGAAAGCTTGCGCGGGTCAGCTGCAGATCTGCTAGCTTGCTTACCTGCCTACCTGAGCCGGGTTCTTGCCTCTTTTGCAAAATCCAGTTATTTGGGTTTTGTTTTCCCCCCCGCACGGAGTTTTCTGCAATTCCCAGTTGCACCCGGTGCGTTTGGGCTCCCAGTCGCTGGAACGCCAGTTTGTAAACTTTGTACTGCAAGGGAGCTTTCTGGTCGCTTGTTTACCTGCCTACCTGAGCCAGGTTCTTGCCTCTTTTTTTTTTTTTTTTTTTTTTTGGCTTCTCCCCTGTACAAAACCCAATTATTTGATTTTTTTTTTTTCCTCTCGGATTTTTCTATTGCTCCTGGTTGCACCAGGTGCGCTTGGCCTCCCAGTCGCTGGAAAGCAAGATTGTACCGTAAAGTAAGTTTAGAGAATGAAGTTAAGTTTGGGTTAGACGCAGAGGTCGGGGAACTGTGGCCCTTTTATGACTTGTGGACTTCAACCCCCAGAATTCCTGGCTGGCTCATGAATTCTGGGAATTGAAGTCCACAAATCAATTTGTTTTGAACTTGCCTTCATTTGAGTCAGAGGTGGGGAACTCTTGGCCCCCTTTAAGACTTGTGGACTTCAATGCCCAGAATTCCTGGCTGGCTCATGAATTCTGGGTGTTGAAGTCCACAAGTCATTAAAGGGCCACAGTTTCCCACCCTTGGATTATTAGAGCAAGGGTGGGCAGCCGTGCCAGCTTTAAGACCTGTGGGTTTCAGCTTCCAGAATTCCCGAGCCAGCCATGTCTCCGTTAAAGTCCACCAGTCTTAAAGTTGTCCATTCCTGGAGTAGAGAGAAAGGTGTTGCTTTGGCAGCCTTCTCATAGTTCCCACCTGATGAGATTAATGAGGTTGCGTCTTGACTTGGGCTGTTGTGCAAAGTGTGGTGGTGTTTAGTGTGGTTTGCGATTACTTTTCACAATTGCACGAAGTTGCCAAGATGATAGTAACTCCCCACTTCCCACACAAAAGAGGTCCTAAAGCATGATTTTTCAACCTTGGCTACTTTAAGAGGGGTGGACTTCAACTCCCAGAATGCCCCACCCCACAGGATGTTGCAAATCTGGCTCATCTTAAAGTAGACAAGTTTGAAAAACAGGGCCCTAAAGCTTCACCGGTTGGATTTCTGCCCATTGCATATTTACAGTAGTGGCCAAAATTGTGGAAATCTTTTGGGGAAAGGGTATTTTTGAGGTTTGATGGCTAATAACACCACTTTTTTTTTTTTGGAGTAGTACCATAAAATTATATATCAATGGAAAGATAATTGAATCAAGAATGTAATGCAATAACTTTTATGAAGAATTTGCTATTAGAATAGCAGTTACAGTATAAAGAAGAAAAGTGAAACACGTAGAAAAAACAAGATATGCAAAAATTATCATGTCAGTTAATAGTTGGGTAACCTTTAGCATGAATTACGGCCTTACAACATCTTCCCATGGAGTGAACCAAGTCTTTTAATTCTGCAGCTGTTCTAATGTGAAACCAAGATTAAATCATTGCTTCTATTAACTGGGTTTTATTGCTGGGTCGCTTCTGAGTAACAAGTTGCCTTAGTCAGCTCCATAGATTTTCAATTGGGTTAAGGTCTGGGCTATTCCAAGGCCATTCCAGCAGTGGAATATAATTATCTTGAAACTCCCCCCCCCCAAAAAAAAGGTGGTATTATTAGCCATCAAACCTCAAAACTTTTCCCAAAAAGTTTCCACAATTTTGGCCACTACTGTAGTTGTTTATAAGATTTTTTAAGCCACTTCAGGTGCAAGTCACTTGGGGAAGTTGACAACAAGCCAGGTGCAGAAATAAGTAGGTACACACAGAATGCAATAAATCAAAACTACATTCAATTATAGGTAGTCTGCTACTTAACAATCACAGTTGTGAGCAGAATTTCCCTTGGTAAGCAAAGTAATTGCTAAGCAAGCCATGCCTAATTTTCAACCTTTTTTTTTGCCATGGTTGTTAAACAAATCACTGGAACAACTCCTGTTGTTAAGTGAATCATATAGTCATTAAGCGAATCCAGCTTCCCCCATTGACTTTGCTTGTCAGATCTGGGATGCTGCAACCATCCTAAATTCATGCCAGTCGCCAAGCACCCAAATTTTGATCTCGTGACTGTGGGGATGGCTGTAAGTGAGTCATAAACCATTGTTTTCGGTGCTGTTAAGGATATTCTTGGCTCATAACCGATGTTATGGGTTATTGAGCAGAGTATCCCTTGAGTATGCACATGAAAGCGGCTGAGAATGAATAACCACAGTTAATATACTTACACACTGAGTTGTGGTAGTCTTACTTTTAGAAAAAAGTAAAGCAAAGTCCAATAACAATCCAAGTCATACACAGATAAGGCGGTAGTTAAAATATCAATTCAGGGATATTCCAAGTACAAAGTGTTCTTACCAGTTGTTGTCATTACACAATAAAACAGTTCTTCAGTTTCAAACAGGAATAAGTTCAGTGTTAAAGCATTCAATAAATAGTAGAAAGCTACAAGTAGCAATGATCAAACAGTGATCATGCAGAGAGAACAAGTGGAGAATAACAGCAAATAAGCAGGTAAAATGGTGTAGTATCCACACAAGCCATGATTCAGGCTTCCCCTTAAGTACATTGGCTACAGAGCTTAGCCAATCAGTATACAGGATGATGCAATACAGTCTTAAAGCAATATAATACCTTTTGACAAACATGTATTGATAGTTTTCTATATTGCCTAACCAACTACTTAGACAATAACCATTTCCTAACAAGTGCTTTGAAGGATCAATAAATGAGTGGTTATAAGTCCAGGAGTACCTATATTAACAATTGCATTTTTAATAACCCTGGTGTTTAAAAACCTTCCAGAAGAGCCAGATTTTGAATAGCTCCCAAAAGAAGGGGGGTGTCCAGAGGAGGAGGAGGGGAGCCCCCACATAGAGAGAACACCCACTTTTACTTTCTCAAAGTTGTTAACAAGATGAAGGGGACAGCCCTCTGTACATGCACAGGGGCACACTCTGTTCCTCCAGATGGCATTCTTCCTGGGAAGGGAAATCCTGCTTTGGTGTGTGGGGATCTTCAGTAGACATTCTCAATTGATTCAGGTGGAGTGGGGGGCCACCTTATCCAGCCAGATTTTGGTGTCACAATAGATCTTTGCACAAATCTAGTCCACAGCTGCAGTGCAGACAAGATTAGGTCTACAAGAGATCCAGCATGTAACAGTCTGAGCCTGGCAAACTGGGTGTCTGATGCTGATCAGAAGTAGAGATCTATTAGATCTCCAGTCTCCCCCCCCCTCCCCCCCCCCACACACACTTAGAGATCCCCATCAGAAGCATTGCAGCTGAGTTTTATTTGGGACTGAAGCTATTTCTGTGGTCTGACCTCTAAAGCTAAGCAGGGCCAGGCCTGGTTAATATTAGAATGGGAATCCACCAGAGAGTTCTTGGAAATGGAAAAGTCATCCTGTTCCCAAGAACATTGTAAGGGGAGGTCCACAAAGCCACCAGGAGTTGAGCTCCACTGGACAGAGGCTTTCGCTTTAGAAGAATAGAATAGAGTAGGAATAGGAATAAGAATAGAATAGAATAGAATAGAATAGAATAGAATAGGAATAAGAGTAGAATCTAATTAGAACAGAACAGAATTAGAATTAGAATTAGCTGGAAGGGACCTCGGAGGTCTTCTAGTCCACCCCCCTGCTTAAGCAGGAGAACTTATACTATTTCAGATAAGTGACTGTCCAGTTGTTTCTTAAAAAACCTCCAGAGATGAAGTGCCCACAATTTTGAAGGCCAGCTGGTTAATTGTCCTCACTGTTAGGAATTTTAAATTCCCATTGGTTGGGGTCTCTTTTAGTGCCTCGGGGAAATTGGTACAAAACCGTAAGAAAGGAAAGGATGAAGACTCCGTGGGTCTGCTGAACCCACGCTGGGAAGGAGAGGTACCCATGGGGAATAAATAGGAGCCCTGGTGGCGCAGCAGTCTAAAGCACTGTTATTAACATCAGCTGCCTGCAATTACTGCAAGTTCAAATCTCACCAGGCTCAAGGTTGGCTCAGCCTTCCATCCTTTCTAAGGTAGGTGAAATGAGGACCCGGATTGTGGCGGCAATAAGATGACTTTGTATAAATATACAAAAGGATGAAGGCTATTGCTTAACGCATTGTAAGCCGCCCTGAGTCTCCGGAGAAGGGCGGCATATAAATTAAAGCAAAAAAAAAAAAAAATACAATGTAGAGTTGCCACCGCTTCAGTTGAGACAGCCACAAACAAATTCGGGCTTCCATCTTTGTGTCATGATCTCCATGTGGCCTCCTTTCCTTCCCCAGGAGTGGCTGACAGAGGATTTCCTCAATTCCCTCAGAGCGATTGTGGGGGGCCCCAATGTGTCCACGGCCACCGTTGTCTGCGAGCAACATGGGCAGGACGAGTCTATGCACAGGTATGTCTTTTTTACATCGGGAGGCCAGAAAATGCAATGGCCGAAAACGGGGCCCGAGGGGACGTGCGCGTGGCCCCCCAAGCTCTTTTCACTGGCATGCCCCCCCACCCGGAGGTCAAACACAACCCTGAGGCAGCCCTCCATGAAATCGAGTTTGACCCCCACTGTCATAGATCCTAGTCATAAATCTGGTGTCTCCTGTTTGGTCCTCTGTGGATGTTGAGGAAATGGGAAATCTCAGACTTTTGAAATAATTTGGGGCTATATTTCCTCTGGTACGGCTGGGAATTAAAAAAATGTATATATAGGTAATCCTTGCTTAGCGACCACAATTGCGACCTTGCTAAGTGCCGCGGTCACTCAGCATATGACCTCAATAACATGTATGACCTCATTTCCACTTCAGTCATTAAACAAGTCACTGGTTGTTAAGTGAGCCATCACATGGCCACAACTTACAATTTTGCGGCCGGCTTTCCCCTTGATTCTGTTTGTCGGAAGCCAGTTGTGAAACACGCAAATGGCGATTGCATTACCACAGGGAAGGACGCTACAGGAGGTCAGAAATGTGAGGATTGCTCACAGAACTATACTTGGAACGGTCACTAAACAAGGCATTCAGTAAGCGAGCTCTCCCTGTATCTCTCGATCTTTTCAAAGCCCGAATTGTATGTTGGATGAGCCCTTTTCTTTTGGGGTCCCTGGAAGAATTGTTGCTCTGGCCCCCAAATGGTTCCATCTGCTGTGGTGGGGGCAGAGCTGGGCTGGCTGTTTTGCAAAAGCCTTTTTAAAAGATAAAGATTCCCCTCACACATATGTGCTAGTCGTTCCTGACTCTAGGGGGCAGTGCTCATCTCCGTTTCAAAGCCGAAGAGCGAGCACTGTCCAAAGATGTCTCCGTGGTCGTGTGGCTGGCATGACTCAAGCCAAAGGCGCACGGAACGCTGTTCCCTTCCCACCAAAGGTGGTCCCTATTTTTTCTACTTGCATTTTTTACCTGCTTTCAAACTGCTAAGTTGACAGAAGCCGGGAGAAGTCACGGGAGCTCACTCCATTACGTGGCACTAGGGATTCGAACCGCTGAACTGCTGACCTTTTCGATCGATGTTCAGCGTCTTAGCCACTGAGCCACCATGTCCCTGTAAAAAAGTTACTCATTATTATTTATTAAAAGTTGCTATTCAGTTAAGGTGCTCCCAGCCTCCTCTGTACAAGAAGTCCTCGACTTACAACAGTTTGTTTAGTGACCGTTCGAAGTTACAATGGCACTGAAAAAAGTGACTTAGGATGGCTTTTCACATTTACAACAGTTGTAGCATTTCCATTATTACGTGATCAAAATTCAGATGCTTGGCAAATGACTCACAGTTATGACAGTCGCAGTGTCCCGAGGTCACGTGATCCCCTTTAACAACTGAAAGTGATTCACTTAACAACGGTGACAAGAAAAGTCGTAAAATGGGGCAAAACTCACTTAACAAATGTCTCACTTGACAACAGAAATTTTGGGCTCACTTGTCATAAATCGAGGACTACCTGTATAGAGGCTTGCTATGTCTCTCCCTCCTAGGAACTGCCCCCCGGATGCCGTTGTCTGGCCCCAGAGCGTGGAGCAAGTCAGCCTGCTGGCAGCGACGTGCTACAGCCGAGAGGTTCCCGTCATCCCCTTCGGGACGGGCACAGGGCTGGAAGGGGGGGTCACCGCCGTGCAGGTAAGAACTGGAGGAACTGCGGCCAGGTAGAGCAGAGGCTGGCCTGGCCCCTGCAGAGGCTCTGGGGGCTTAATCCTGCATGGGATCTGGCCGGAGTCTTAACTGGGGGTCACTCTAATTCAGCTAGACCTCGAGGTCTGGATCTGCTGACTCTGCTTGGTCTACATTTAAGTCAATGTGGTTTTTTCAGGGTTGGTTGGTGGGACCTTCTGAGCTTCGGTTGGCCAGCTGGGACAGCTGTTGGTATGGATCAATTTTACCGTATTTTTCGGAGTATAAGACGCACCTTTTTTCCCCAAAAAAGAGGCTGAAAATCTGGATGCGTCTTATACTCTGAATCAGGGGTGAAATGTAAAATTTGTTACTACCGGTTCTGTGGGCGTGGCTTGGTGGGGGGGTGTTAATGTGACTGGGTGGGCGTGGCCAACTTTTTTTTTTTTTTTTACCTTTTCAAAGCATTTTTTCTAATGCTTTGAAAAGCCTCTGCAGATCAGGCAACTCAGCTGGGATCATCAGAGACTTTTCAAAGCATTTTTTAAACCACCTCTTCGACCAAGAGATTGCAGAAAAAAATGCTTTGAAAAGCCTTTGACGATCCCAGCTGAGCTGTGCGATCATCAGAGGCTTTTTTTTTTAACTTTTAAAAGCATTTTTTCTTCGGAAGAGGTTGTAGAAAAAAATACTTTTAAAACTAAAAAAAAAAGCCTCTGATGATCGCGCTGCTCAGCTGCGCATGAGAGGGGGGCAGGGATTTTTGCTACTGGTTCTCTGAACCACCCACCGCCATCACTACCGGATCGGGTGATCCAGTCTGAACCGGGAGCATTTCACCTCTGCTCTGAATGTAGCCCCGCCGGTTTCAGAGGCTGAAAAAAGCATCAGAAACGAAGCTTCAGAAAAGAAGCCCCCAAACAGAGCTTCAGAGGCTTTTTTTCTGAAGCTGTTTCAAAGGCAGAAAAAAAAGTTTTTAGAGCTCACAACCAAGGAACCTGTTGCTAAAATTCACCTCTGGGAACAGCTGATTGGGGGGGTATTCCGGGAGGCCGATCCATCTCTAGTAATTCAGACTAGAGAGAACGGACCTTGGAGGTCTTCTAGTCCAGCCCTCTGCTCAGGCAGGAGAACTTAGACCATTTCAGACAAGTGACTGTCCAGTTTCTCCTTCAAACCTCCAGTGATGGAGCGCCCACGATTTCTGGTGGCCAGCTGTTCCACTGGCTGATTGTCCTCACTGTTAGGAAGTTTCTCCTTAATTCCAGGTTGCTTCTCTCCTTGATTAGTTTCCATCCGTTGTTTCTTGTCCTGCCTTCCGGTGCTTTGGAGAATAATTTGACCCCCCTCCTCTTTGTGAACTGTAGACTAAAGCATTGTATGGATGGCTTGGACACTTAGCACTTAAGCTGTGGCTTCTTTTATTCTTGGATAAGCTACACACAGCATCCCCCAAGCCTTAAAACCTGGTTTGTCAGCTGCAAATGCCTGGGTTCCCAGGCACTCCAACCCACCCCAGACCACATTAGGATTTGGTGTGTTGGGTGAACCATCCCCGAATGGCATGGGATCCTAGTCCAGAATCCAGAGTTTCCCTGGGCATTGAAAGGCTGAACCACGAGGAGAGAGATCCAGATTCAAGTCCTGTTATTAGAAAGGGGGAGATAAATAAGAGGAGGAGGTCGCTCTCCATCAGCCTGATAGCCAGGTTCCCTTTTGCACCTAAGTCTTCTGCTTAATGGCCCTGCCAAGTTCTGCTTTTAGCTGGGTGAGCCGTCTTAATTAGGAAAAGAACAGACTGTTTTAGCAGGTGGGGGCTAAGAAGGGCTATGAGAGACTACAGCCCCCCCCCCCCCAGTTTGGAATTCTAGGTGGGTTTTCCTTGTCAGGGTGCTAATTAATCCCATTCTGCTTTTGGGTAATTGCACCTTGATTTAGAGAAGTGGATCGAGACCTTTCCTTGAAGTATACATTAAGAAAATAAACCCGAAGATATATTTTCTAAGAAAAACTCATTTATTTGTTATAAAGAAAATAAAACATCTCACTAGTCTAATTAATTACATTTTGGCAACGTTCCTGCCGGCCACCTCTTCTGGCCGGACCTCTTGGCAGGAGAACAAAGAAAGTAAGAAGAAAGTGAAAGAATGTAGACATGCGCAGTATCAGTTACTGATAAGAACTTGGCAAGGTACGGTAAGTCTGAAAGTCCAAAAATAATAGCTCATCTAGTAAATAGAAAAACGCAGTGACATTCCTAACTTACATTTACATGAGACGTGATTGTTGTTGTAGCATGTCAGTAAGATAAACAGAGTTAGGAGTAGTTAGGAGTGGACACCACCAGGAGATTCCATGGCTGCAGCCTAGAGTAGGAATTTGTAGAAGCGTTAACGGAATGACAGAGTCTATGGAAGGGACCTTAGAGGTCTTCTAGTCCAACCCCCAGCTCAGGCAGGAGATTTGATTTTAAGAAACTTTACCTGAAGTAAGAGATATGAACCCTGGTGGTGCGATGACTAGAATGGAGCAATGCAGACTAATCTCTGCTGACTGCCAGGAGTTCGATCCTGACCGGCGGCATGATTGACTCAGCCCCCCATCCTTCCGAGGTCGGTAAAATGAGGAGCCAGATTTGGGGGGGCGCAGAGGAATATGCAAATAATGCTTATCTTATTTGCATATATAGTGCTGTAAGGTGCTATGGGGCCGGAATATAAGTCTTAAGTGTTATTGCTGTTGCTAATATCAACTGCATCTTTATAATCTGGGTCTTGGAGTTGTGTGAATCCTGCCTGTGTTTTTCCCACCAGGGAGGTGTGTGTGTCAACCTGACGAAAATGGACCAAATTTCGGAGCTTAACCCTGAAGATTTCACGGTTGCTGTAGAGGCAGGAGTGACGCGGAAGGCGCTGAACAAATACTTGCGAGGGAACGGCCTCTGGTTCCCTGTCGGTACGGCAGCTTGGAGACGGAGGTGGGTGGGGGTGCGGTGTCAGTGGGCCAAGGTTGGGGGGGCTTCCCCTAGCAAAGTCGGGAGGGGCTGTGTCGGTATACCTGTCCAGGTGCTCTAGCTAAGGCTCAGGCAGGACCCCTGGGGGAAGGGTCTAGATCCATGATGGGGAATCTATGTCATGTGTGTGTTCTGCCTCAGCTCCGGATTCCACGGAGTGTCACACACACCAAGCTCCAAAAACTCCGTTTATTACAAACAGACCCCTTTCAAAATGCAGGCTTTCAGTGCAAATATCCTTATCAGCCTGCTATAAAGTTACAAAGAATAAACAAAGTCCAACAAAGGTTGGCAACCAGCCCAGAAACCAAGATGTGATAAGACACTCACTCTCCAAAATGCTCTGCGTAATAATTAAACGTTGTTTCCAGCAACAATTGCTAACTGCGTGCGACTTAAATAGGCGCCAATGACTGGCCAATTAGCCCCAAGCCTTACTCTCGAGGAGAACTCCTCCTCCTGAGTAGCCACTCCTGCCTTCTGGAAGCCCTGCGTTCTCGAGCATTGAGGAGAGGCTCCTCCACTTTGCTCTCTCCACTTGAAGGAGCCTCTGGAGGTTCTGAAGGCCCTGGCGGAGTCTCTGCCTCTGGCACCACATCCTCTTCAGCCTCCTCGCTGTCTGACGCGAGCGCTGGTTGCTGGTGTGATACCACCCCAACCTCCTCGTCGTCAGGATAAGCCACAGGCCATGCAGGCCGCTGGCGGGCCACAACAGCGTGCCCAAGGTGGCACACAGAGCCATCTTTCTGGGCACACAAGCTGTCACCTGCAGCTGGACATGTGCGCGCGCACCAGCTGGTGTTGGGGCCTCTGGTGCGCATGCGTGCAATTCAGGGGACCCAGCTGGTCTTCCAAGCTCTCCTGCGCAGGCGCAGGCATGCGAGAGTACTTGTGCACAGTGCGTGCATGCATGGATGGTGTTCACACATGTGCATTGCCCGTGCAAAACCATGCACATGTGCAGACGGTGTGCTTCCATGCGCAGTGCACAGGGGAGCCACTCGAAAGCTATGCGGATGTGCAGATGGTGCAGTTGTAAGCACAGTGCATGGGAGAGGAGCCACGCGTTAGCACGGGCAGTACACATGCGTGCAAAGCACTTGAAGCGCGGACCTGTTCGGCACTCGGTGAGTAAAAGATTCGCCACCACTGGTCTAGATTTTAGATTCACAGAGTTGGAAGGGACCTTGTACTGTAGGTCATCTAGTCCAAGCAGGAGACCCTACACCATTTTTGACAGACGGCAGTCCAGTCTCTTCTTGAAAGCCTCCAGTGATGAAGCTCCCACAACTTCCGAAGGCAACTTCTGTTCCATTAGTCAATTGTTCTCATGGTCAGAAAGTTCCTCCTTATTTCCAGGTTGAATCTCCCCTTGTTCAGTTTCCATCCATTATTCCTTCTCTGGCCTTCAGGTGCTTTGGAGAATAGTTTGGCCCCCTTCCTCTCTGTGGAAGCCCCTCAGATATTGGAAGATGCTATCCTGTCTCCCCTGGTCCTTCTCTTAGACCAGCCAGGCCCAGTTCCTGCAACCGTTCATCGTATGTTTTAGCCTCCAGTCCCCGAATCATCCTGGTTGCTCTTCTCTGCACTTTTTCTAGAGTCTCAGCATCTTTTTTATAGTGTGGTGACCAAAACTGGAAGCAGTACTCTAGGTGTGGTCTTATTAGGGCTTTATAGAGTGGTATGAGTACCTCCCTTGATCTTGGCCTAAGAATTGGCGTAAGGCTCGTGCAGTTGTTGGAAGGTGGGCGAGGGTCTCAGGTTCTCCTCTCCCTTTGCTTTTCTGTTCCTTCTCAGACCCCGGGGCCGACGCCTCGCTTTGTGGCATGGTGGCCACTGCAGCCTCCGGGACGAACGCGGTGCGTTATGGCACCATGCGCCAGAATGTCCTCAACTTACAAGTGGTCCTGCCAGATGGGAGAATCCTGCACACAGCCGGGCAGAGCCGGCGGCCCAGGTATTCCCTCCCCTCCCTCTCTCTTCCCCCTTGGGTCACATCTGGGTGGGTGGCAGCCAGGGAACTCTCTTGGCAGAGGTCTCGGGGTGAGCTCTCATCTTCCAAAGATGCCCCTTCTGTGGTGCCCTTCAGAGATGCATGTCTTCCCCACTGGCAGCAAGCGCGCTGAGGTTTGCTCAGGAATGTTTAAACCAGTTTGGATTAGGATTTAAGGCGACAATCTAGAAACCAGGAGAGTCTTGAGTTCTAGTCTTGAAAGCCAGCTGGTTGACTTTGGGCCAATCACCAGGAGACAGTGAGTTCTAGTTCCCCCTTAGGCATGAAAGCCAGCTGGTTGACTTTGGGCCACTCACCAGGAGATGGTGAGTTCTAGTCCTGCTGTGAAGTTTCTGAAAGATGCCCTAATTAATTCATGAGCCTCGAGCCAAGTTTCAAAAGAAATCCAATCATTTATTAAGAGCAACATTCCGGCAATTACTCAAGTGGAGTCAGCTCTGACCCCACGTAAGTTACGGGATCCCATGACTGTGTCTCCGCCCTCCTCCCTGGGCATGTCATAAATCACATTCTCCAATGGACCACATTGGCAGGCTGTAAAAACCCCACCCCTCCTGCCGACTTCGGTAACCTAGGATACAATCTGGAGAAAGGCATGTATGGAATGTATTTTCAGTTGGGGCAGCCAAGCAGCTCCGTCAGTTCTCCCCCCTCCTGCTTATGGCAACTTGAAAACTGTTCTAGAAATTGACATCTGCCTTAGGCATGAAAGCCAGTTGGGTGACTTTGGGCCAATCACCAGGAGATGGTGAGTTCTAGTTTCCCCCTTAGGCATGAAAGCCAGCTGGTTGACTTCGGGCCAGTTCCTTTCTCTCAGTCCAACCCACTTTGCAGGTTGTAGAAAAATACAAAGAGGGAAGAATATTAATTATGTTCATTGCCTTGAGTCATAAAAGTAATGAAGATGGGATAAAAATAAATACAGAAACTAAAAAGAGTGTGCCTTCAAGGCAACGGGTTGGTGCATGTGAATTGATAAAAATGTTGGAGAACCACAATGAGGTCCTGCATGTTAAGATGTCATCACACAAATCCTGTTACAATGGGTATTGACATAGGAGGTCCTCTCATGCCCACCAAGCTGAGAGGACCCCCCAGAACTGTTTTAACCCCAAGTTGTGTATTTTCCCTTCCCTTCTGATCACTGTCCATATTTAGAGCACCCTGCAATTGCAGGGCATGGCCAGTAGGAGGAGCAGGTCACATGGCTACATGAATTCCAGTTGGTTTAAAAAAAATCTCAATAAAAGCTCTTGAGTGTCTATATGGAGATCAGGTCGTGGTTGTCCCAAAGGTGCTTTTCCAAAAGGCAGATGGACCTTCTTTGTTTTCCCGTAAAAGACGTTTCACTTCTCATCCAAGAAGCTTCTTCAGCACTGGAAAGCACTGTGACGTGGTATATAAGTGGTATATAAGCAATATAGCTATTGCTATTGTTATTCCTTTTCCCTCCTTCCCTCCCTTCCTCCCTTCCTTCCTTGGTGCACAGTGGTCAGAGTGCAGTATTGCAGATTAACTCTGCCCATATACCAGCAGTTCGATCCTGACCGGCTCAAGGTTGACTCAGCCCTCTATCCTTCCGAGGTCGGTAAAATGAGGACCCAGATTGTTGGGGGTGATGTGCTGACTCTGTAAACTGCTTAGAGAGGGCTGTAAAAGCACTGTGAAATGGAATATAAGTCTTAAGTGCTATTGCTATTTTCCTTCCTTCCTTCCTTCCTTCCTTCCTTCCTTCCTTCCTTCCTTCCTTCCTTCCTTCCTTCCTTCCTTCCTGTTAGAATGCAGTATTGCAGGCTAACTCTGCCCACTGCCAAGGGTTCGATTCTGCCTGGCTCAAGAGGTTGACTCAGCCTTCCATCCTTCCGAGGTGGGTAAAATGAGGACCCAGATTGCAGGGGGTGATGTGCTGACTCTGTAAACTGCTTAGAGAGGGCTGTAAAAGCACTATGAAGCGGTATATAAGTCTAAACGCTATTGCTATGGCTATCCAGCCCTACTTCCCCTTTGGAGATCAGCAAAGCTGAGTGAGATGGGGTCACCCAGTCAGGGGGGTCTCTCACCAACGGGGTGCTAAAAACAGGAAAGGAGACCCAGAGTCAGATCTGTGTATCTGTCCTTTCTTCAGGGAAAGTGGGTGGGGGGGTGATCTTTAATTACTTTCTTTACTTTTTACTTTCTTTCCTATGTATCCTATATCCTGAAATTTATTGATTTATAACTTCTAGCCTGGCGCCTAAGCACCCAGGCATTTTCGCACCTTTTGGGGAATGTAATGTAATTTAATGTAATTTAATTAATTCAATTTATATGCCACCCCTCTCCGAAGACTCAGGGCGGCTCAAAATACATTTTAAAAAATCATTATAAAAAACATTTAAAAATTAAAAACATTAAAAACATTAAAACTCATTCACGCCATTCATGGCCGGATCTCGCCAGATCACAAGAGCGAGATCAATGGCCCCAGGCCTGCTGGAAAAGCCAGGTCTTCACCGCTTTTCGGAAGGCCAATAGGGTGGGGATGGTCTGGACCTATGGAGGTAACTGGTTCCAGAGAGCCGGGGTAGCCACAGAGAAGGCCCTCCCCTGCAGGCCCACCAGCCGGCATTGTTTAGCGGATGGGACCCTGAGGAGACCAACTCTGTGGGATCTTACTGGTCGCTGGGAGCTATGTGGCAGAAGGCGGTCTCGAAGATAACCTGGCCCTGAGCCATGTAGGGCTTTAAAGGTAATAACCAACACCTTGAATTGTGCCCACAGACCAATAGGGAGCCAGTGCAGCTCGCGGAGAATTGGTGTAATGTGGGTGTATCTAGGTGCACCCACGATAGCTCGCGCGGCTGCGTTCTGGACCAACTGTAGTCTCCGAACACTTTCCAAGGGTAGCCCCATGTAGAGCACGTTGCAATAATCTAACCGTGAGGTGACAAGGGCATGAGTAACACTGAGGAGAGGCTCCTGATCCAAGTAGGGTTACAATTGGTGCACCAGGCGAACCTGTGCAAAGGTCCCCCTAGCCCCCGGGGGGGAGAGGGCCATGTGGGCTACATCACTGGAAATCCGGCGGAGGATGACCCTGAGAAAGTTCCCTTATCACTTTCTCAGAGTGGCTGGCACAATAACATCTTCACACCTGCGGATTGGCTGAATCCACATTGGACTGTTGGGGAGGGGTTTCTAATTCTTTTATTCTAACTGTGTGGCCTGAGGGGATCTCAGAGCCTGCTTTCTTTTCGCCCTGCTATCCCCTGTATTCAATAAAAGGTTCCTTTTGAAATGCTAAGTTTCGAGAGCCTTTACTTTCTTGAATAAGAGGGGGGAGGCCGGGCCTTACACCTAGGTTGGGTTCTCAGACCTCACCAGGTTATTCCTTCCTCTGCAGGAAAAGCGCTGCTGGATACCACCTAACGGGGCTGTTTGTGGGCTCGGAGGGGACCCTGGGGTTCATCACCCAGGCCACGCTGAGACTGCATGGTATTCCTGAGGCCACCGTGGCAGCCATCTGCGCCTTCCCCAACATCCGAGCAGCTGTGGACAGCACCGTGCAGGTTCTCCAAGCCGGGCTCCCCATTGCCCGCATTGGTGAGTAGGACCCCAGACATTCGTGGGGGAAGGGGAACTGGGAGGGGGGGAGGCAGAGTAACAGCAACAGCATCACTTAGACTTATATACCGCTTCATCATGCTTTACAGCCCTCTCTAAGCGGTTTATAGAGTCAGCCTATTTGCCCCCCAACAATCTGGGTTCTCATTTTACCCACCTCGGAAGGAGGGAAGGCTGAGTCTATCTCTTGAGCCAGTGAGAATCGAACTCTTGACAGTGAGCAGAGTTAGCCTGAAATACTGCATTCTAACAGGAAGGAAGGAAGGAAGGAAGGAAGAAAGGAAGGAAGGAAGGAAGGAAGGAAGGAAGGAAGGAAGGGCACTTAGACTTATATACCGCTTCACAGTGCTTTGCAGCCCTCTCTAAGTGGTTTACAGAGTCAGCCTCTTGCCCCCAACAATCTGGGTCCTCATTTGACCCACCTCGGAAGGAGGGAAGGCTGAGTCAACCTTGAGCAGTCAGGATCAAACTCCTGACAGTGGGCAGAATCAGCCTGCAATGCTGCACTCTAACCACTGTGCATCATGGATGGATGGATGGAAGGGCAATAGCACTTAGTCTTATATACCACTTCACAGTGCTTTCCAGCCCTCTCTAAGCAGTTTACAGAGTCAGCCAATTGCTCCCAACAATCTGGGTCCTCAGTTTACTGACCTCGGAAGGATGGAAGGCTGAGTCAATCTTGAGCCGGTGAGGATTGAACTTCTTGCAGTTGGCAGTTTGCCTGCAATACTGCATCAGATGGGACTTCTGGAGGAAGAGAGTTGTGTCTGAAGAGCTTGCATTTCATTGTTCAAACTATGGAGGGTCTTCTGGAACTGGGCAGGCTCCATTACGGTCATAAGTAGAGGACTACCTGTAGTGTGCAATTCAAAAACTGGCTGCCGGTCAAAAACTTGGTAAGACAGATTGTCTGGGCCCTCTCCTATTCCGGAGCCTCCTTCCCCCTGCAGAGTTCCTGGATGAGGTGATGATGGGGGCCTGTAACCGCTACAGTGGCCTGAGCTATGCAGAACTGCCCACCCTCTTCCTGGAGTTCCACGGCAGTCAGCAGAGCGTGGAGGAGCAAGTAGGGGCGACAGGTATGTCAAACGTAGAGGGGCCTGGGAGTGGGGGGGTGGTTGTATGGCTGGACCTGGTTTGCACAGCGCATGACTACTGTTCTCTCTGATTGGTGTTGGCTTAGCGAGGTGTGTGAATTCAGCTCTACGTAGGGCTTGGTGATGCATGGACCCCAGATGCTTCTGTATAGGTAGTCCTGTATATCATCATCATTTAACGACTCAATAATCCCTTGCGGGGTGGAGTCTGGGCAACTGAGTGGAGCTAGCAGAGCGTTTAGTAGCTGGATGCCCTTCCTGTCGCCAGTGCGGAGTTTTATTCAGCAGAAATATTCTCAGTGTGCCCAGAGAGAGAAATATCTGCCTCTACCTAGGATCGAACTCACAGCCTCCCGAGTGTGAGGGGAGAGCTCCACCTCTAGGCTATGCATCACTCAGTGAAGGGAATCACTCATCATCATCTTTTAACGCTCCCTTAATCCCTTGCGGGGTGGAGTCTGGGCAACTGAATGGAGCTGAGTGTTTTGTTTTGTTTTTTTGTTTTTTGTTTTTTCTTTAATTTGATTTATATGCCGCCCTTCTCCGGAGACTCAGGGCGGCTTACAATGCGTTAAGCAATAGCCTTCATCCTTTTGTATATTTATACAAAGTCAGTTTATTGCCCCCACAATCCGGGTCCTCAATTTACCTACCTTAGAAAGGATGGAAGGCTGAGTCAACCTTGAGCCTGGGGAGATTCGAACCTGCAGTAATTGCAGGCAGCTGGTCTTAATAACAGTGCTTTAGTCTGCTGTGCCACCAGGCTCGCAGTGTTTACTGGCTGGATGCCCTTCCTGTCTCCAATGCAGAGTTCCCCCCCACCCCCAGCAGATTTATTTATTTATTTATTAGTTTGATTTATATGCCGCCCTTCTCCGGAGACTCAAGGCGGCTTACAATGCGTTAAGCAATAGCCTTCATACTTTTTGTATATACCTGCTTAGTAGGGCTTTTGGCCCCCCCAAGCAGTGTTCTTTTTTTATACAAAGTCAGCTTATTGCCCCCCCCCCACAAACCGGGTCCTCATTTTACCTGCCTTGTAAGGATGGAAGGCTGAGTCAACCTTGAGCCTGGTGAGAATTGAACTTGCAGTAATTGCAGGCAGCTGGCAGCTAAATGCTACTTTTAACAGTAGTTTAGTCTGCTGCGCCACCAGGCTCCTCGGTGTGCCCAGAGAAATATCTGCCTCTACCTAGGATTGAACTCACAGCCTCCTTCCTGATTGTGAGGCGAGAGCTCCACCTCTTGGCCACTGCACCACTCATATATGTACTCCTGTATATGTACTCCTTGGAATTATGGCCTCAATTGATCCCCAAATTTCTGTTGCTAAGCAAGACAGATATTAAGTGAATATTTTGTCCCATTTTATGACCTTACTTGCCACAGTTGTTAAGAAAATCCAAGCAGCGAAAACAATTAACTAACAGTTAATTAACAATCTTGACAAGGAGAATAATTAACCAGTGGAACAGCTTGCAACCAGCAATCGTGGGCACTCCATCACTGGAGGTTTTTAAGAAGAGACTGGACAGTCGCTTGTCTGAGATGGTATAGGATCTCCTGCTTGAACAGGGGGCTGGACTAGAAGACCTCCAAGGTCCCTTCCAGCTTTATTCTGAATAATGGATTAAATCGCTGCAGTTGTTAAATTAGTACCTTGATTATTAAGTGAATCTCACTTCCGGCCTGACTTTGGTTGTGAGAAGGTCATAATGATAAAGATCATATGATCCTGTGTATATCATAACCCAGTGATGGCTAATCTTTTTGCCATCGTGTGCCAGGAAGAGATGGGGGGCGGGGAAGGTTTGTGCGTGCGCGTGCCCACACCCATAATTCTCTGTGCCCCGTGCATGCGGATACGACCCCCCGCCTCCCCCCTGCTCCTGGCATGCGATAGCCCAGTAGGCCCGTTTTTCTTTCTCACCTGGCTCCAGATCCTCTCTATGCATCTGGGGAGTTGTAAAACGGGCTGTTTCGGGCCTCCGAGGGGATGGGGAAGGCTGTTTTCACCCTCTCCAGATGCATAGAGAGGATCTGGAGGATCTGGAATGAGAAAGAAAAACGGGCCTTCCACACCCTCCCCCAGGCCCTCCGGACGCAGGAAACAGCCTGTTTCCCTACTTCTGGTGGACCCAGAAAGCCCGAAAATCAGTTGGCCGGGACGCACATGCGCGCCGGAGCTGAGCTGGCGTGCCAGGCAACATGGCTCCGTGTCCCACCTGTGGCACCCGTGCCATAGGTTCGCCATCACGGTCATAACCATTGTAAATATGAGTCATAAAACCCACCTCCTATGACCTTCTGACAAGCAGAGTCAAAGGGGGAAGTCAGATTCACTTAATAATCAAGTTACTAACTTAACAACTGCAGTGATTCAATCCATCATTCAGAACAGAGCTGGAAGGGACTTTGAAGGTCTTCTAGTCCAACCCCCTGCTCAAGCCAAAGACCCTGTGCCATTTGCCTAGCGTCCGAATTTTGATCATGTGACCATGGGGATGCTGCAGTGGTAATAGCAGTCATAAAGGTCACAAGCCACGTTTTTCAGTGCCGTTGTAACTTTGAATGGTCACTAAACGAAATGGTTGTAAATCGAGGACTACCTGTATGATTCAGTAGATCACGGTGGAATCATCCTATAACCTAGATCAATAGGACTAGATTGCCTTGGTGGCAGAAGTGGGATTTAATGCAAGTCTTCCTTTGCAGAGGCGATTCTGCAGTCCAACGGGGGCTCGGATTTTGCATGGGCCCGGGAACCGGAGGCCCGTGGGCAGCTCTGGGCAGCTCGACACAATGCTTGGTATGCAGCTTTGGCTCTTCGTCCCGGCAAAAAGGTGAGCTGGAGGGCAACCAGGTTATCTTGGAAGAACAGTCCCCTATTTTGCTGTCACTTTTCTGAGCGATCTAGAGTGATCTCCTTGCCTTGCACTTTCCCTGATCCCAGTTCTGAGTTTCAAAACTGATTGATGATGTGGGTCTATAGCAGTGTTTCTGAACCTTACACTTAGGGAAGAAAAACCAAAAGTACAAATATAGAGTGGGGGAAACCAAGCTTAATAGCAGTGACTGTGAGAGAGATCTTGGAGTCTTAGTGGACAACCAGCTAAATAGGAGCCAACAGTGTGCAGTGGCAGCCAAAAAAGCCAAGGCAATCCTAAACTGCATTAACAGAGGGATACAATCAAGATCAAGGGAGGTATTAATACCACTCTGTAAAGCCTTAGTAAGGCCACACCTAGAGTATTGCATCCAGTTTTGGTCCCCACACTATAAAAAAGATGTTGAGACTCTGGAAAGAGTGCAGAGAAGAGCAACCAGGATGATGAGGGGACTGGAGGCTAAAACAGACGAAGAACAATTGCAGGAACTGGGCATGGCTAGTCTAGTGAAGAGAAGGACCAGGGGAGACATGATGGCAGTCTTCCAATACTTGAGGGGCTGCCACAGAGAGGAAGGGGGTCAAGCTATTCTCCAAAGCACCTGAAGGCCAGAGAAGGAATAATGGATGGAAACTGGTTAAGGAGAGATTCAACCTAGAAATAAGGAGAAATTTTCTGACAGTGAGAACAACCAACCCATGGAACAGAAGTTGCCTTGGGAAGTTGTGGGAGCTTCATCACTGGAAGCTTTCAAGAAGAGACTGGACTGCCATCTGTCAGAAATGGTGTAGGGTCTCCTGCTTGGGCAGGGGGTTGGACTAGATGACCTTTCAACTCTGTTAATCTGTTATTAATCTGTTGTTATTATTATGATCTCAGCCACTTGAAGATGTTTGGACTTCAACTCCCAGAATTCCCCAGCCAGCCCAGCTCCCAGGAATTCTGGGACTTGGAAGTCCATACATCTTCAAGTGGCTGAGGTGGGGAAACCCTGCTCTAATGCAACCTTTTACCCTTCCTCCCTTCCCACAGGGCTACTCCACAGACGTGTGTGTCCCCCTCTCACGCCTCCCTGAGGTCCTGCTAGAAACCAAGAAAGATTTGCTGGACTCCAACCTTACAGGTGAGCTGAATGTGGGTTGGACACTTTAGTCACGAGGCTGTTTGGTGATCCAGCCCAGGACATGGGAGAATGAAAGCAAGTTCAAAACAAACATATTAATCTTGGCTGCATAGAAGTCTTTCTCAACTGGTGTCATTTAAAGAAATAATTAACAGAAGCTGGGTTTGCACAACATACTGAGCTCTGAAGACAGGTCAAAGAAAAGTCGGTTGCACATTAACAGGTTTTCTGCAAACAAATAAAACAGTATTACGGCTAAACCTTAGCTGGGATCACACGACACTGAAGCAGAAACTACCCCATTCTGGCCAGTGAGAGTTTCAGTTGGAAGGTTGGACTTGTCAAGTCTCACTGCGGCCAGAAAATTATCCTCCCACAGTCATAGGAACGTTTTTCAGATTTTCGGCAAAATTGCACCAGGGGTTTGGCTTAATGATGGCGGCATTCGCGCTTATGACGGCCACACACACACAAAAAAACCCTGGCAAAATCATGTTTTATGGCTTTTACAACTTAAGACCATGCTTCGTTAGGGTCATAACTTGAGGACTAACCAAAATCGTATATTAACTATATTAACTCATTCTCAGCATATTCTAAATGAAATGAAAGCAAAATCCTTAAAACATCAGTCTTTAGTTTATCTCTGACCTTGGGATAAATAGGCAAACTGCCAAAGTCTTTTCTTGACAACAGTTCAGGAACTGAAGAAATAACTACAGCCAAAGAAGAAGCAAATCTCTCAACGGTTGTTTTCTGGCAAAGAGGCCAAGAGCTGTTGCTGGTTTTTTAAGCCTTATGGGAGGGGCCAATCATTTTTTGGCCATACTCCTGAGTCGCCATCTCTGCTTTAGCTGCTTTAGCTGCTCCTGCCTTCTGGCAGCTCTTCTCATGCATGCACTAGGAACAGGCTCCTCCTGTTCCTCTGCCTCTCTACTATCAGCCTCTGGAGGCTCCGGAGTCCGCACATCGCTCCCAGATGGCCCTGGCCCCATCTCTGCCTCCGACGCAGAGCCCTCATCCGGGCCTTCCCCTGACTCCAGGACTGGCCCATGTTCTTCCTCAGCCTCATCGCTGTCCGACTCCGCTGCCAGCTCCACAGGTTGCTGGCGGACCACAACATTGGGTGTCTTCCAGATGAAAAGGGTGTCCTCCTTGATTCGCAAAACGATGGGCACTGCAATCCCAAAGAACATGTTTAAGGAAGGTTGAAACGAGGGGTGCTGTCCCTTTCACGTCTCCAGGTCCTCTTGTTGGCCATGTTGGGGACGGCAACTTCCACTGCCTGCTGGTTCTTGATCCTGAAGACGTGGAAGAAAAGGAGAGGGCGGCTGAGTTTGCCAAACGCCTGGGCAGGTAGGCTGGGGGGCTGGATGGGTGGGTGGGAGAAGCCTTTTGTGGGGTGGACAAAAGAGCCCCTTGACCACACAGGTTGGACAACAGAAAAGGTGGGGTTTAAAAGCCAGGGACATCCCCCTCCGGTCCATGTTGGGGGAAGGCACAAGTGACAAGGAATTTAGAAAAAAAAATCTTGGGAGATTTTTGATTCTCCAATCTGGAAAAAGAGAGAAAAAAAAAGAGAGAGAGAGAAAAAGAGAGAAAAAGGGAGACTCAAAATAATCCGCCTTGATTTTGGTTTAATAGAAGATGGTGTGAAAGAAACCTGGTCAAGCTTTTCAAGGTTCTGTTATTCTACCTTGTTATAATAAAGGAACATTACTGGAATTCCTACTATTTAATTCAATTAATTAATCAAATTAATTAAATTTATATGCCGCCCCTCTCCGAAGACTCAGGTAGACCTAGCCTATCTAGAAGGGGTAGTGCAGAGGTCTTCAAACTTGGCAGCTTTAAGACTTGTGGACTTCAACCCCCAGAATTCTCCAGCCAGCATAGCTCCAGCATAGCTGGCTGGAGAATTCTGGGAGTTGAAGTCCACAAGTCTTAAAGCTGCTGAGTTTGAAGACCTCTGGGGTAGTGTGTCCGTTTTCAAAGGTGCTCCCGGTTCCTCTCTTAGGCCAACAAAGTTAAGGTGGGCCCTTCTGAGTTTCTTTCCCACTCTCGCCTTTGTCTTGAGGCCGAGTTGTCTTCCCTCCAAGAGTCCTTAGCAGCTTGCACGTCTTTTCTCCAGGTCCCTTTGGATAATCCTTTATTCCTGGGCTGAAGATTTTAGGGATAAAGTGTTTTCTGGATGATGAAGAATAGGTTCCTAAGGGAAGGGATAAATTCAAGAAGGGAGGGAGGGAGAGAGGGAGGGAGGGTAAGAAAAAGAAAGAAAAAGAGAGAAAGAAAGAGAAAAAAGGGAAGGGAAGGCAGGAAACGAAAAGGAAGGAAGAAAGGGAGGGCAGGAAGAGAAATTAGATAGATGACGGTGGATGGATAGATATGAGAGAGAGAGATGATAGAGAGATGATGGAGGGAGGGAGGGATGGATGGATGGATAGATAGATAGATAGGTAGATAGATGATAGATAGATAGATAGATGATCACGCAAAGGCCAGACAAGGAATAATAGATGGAAACTGATCAAGGGGAGATTCAACCTAGAAATAAGGAGGAATTTCCTGACAGTGAAGATAATTAATAGGTGGAACCGAATTTGCTTACAGAAGTTGTGGGAACTTCATCACTGGAAGCTTTCAAGGAGACTGAACTGCCACTTATCAGAAATGGTATAGGGTCTCCTGCTTGAGCAGCGGGTTGGACTAGATGACCTACAAGGTCCCTTCCAACTCTGTTAATGATAGATAGATAGATAGATAGATAGATAGATAGATAGATAGATGGATGATAGGGAGAGAGAGAGAGAGAGATAGGTAGGTAGGTAGATAGATGATAGATAGATAGATAGATAGATAGATAGATAGATAGACAGATAGATAGAAAGAGAGAGAGAGAGAGAGAAAGAGAGAGAGAGAGAGAGAGGAAAAAATGCCTAGTTCCTTTACTTGTCTTAACCTTGGAAGTGATATTTGGGGTGTGTATTTTGACCTCTTTTGCCCCTTTTCTCCAGGAGAGCCTTGGCAGTGGGTGGCACCTGCACAGGGGAGCATGGCATCGGCCTGGGCAAACGTCATCTTTTGCGCGAGGAAGTAGGAGAAGTGGCCCTCTCCACCATGCGGCAGATCAAGATGGCTTTGGATCCCAAAAACCTCATGAACCCTGGAAAGGTGCTCTAACCACAGGAAGGCTTGGCTGGGAGACTCGCCTGAATCTGCTTTCCTTGCCGATAGGTCCGGAGTGAGGCATCTTCGCTTTTATCTCCTCTTTCCAGCAGTCAGAAATACAACAATTAACCAAAGTCAGGTGTTGTGGTTGTTCTCCAGAGGTACCTACAACGAACACCTCATACGAAACTATGTTTAATTCTAGTCTGCTGAATAAACGACGGTTAGCTGGATTCACAGGACATGATAACTCAAAGCCAAGAAAGTGGCTTAGCAAAACCTGAAAACTCTCTAAACCTGTGTTTCCCAACCTTGGCAACTTTAAGGTGCATGGACTTCAGGTCCCAGAATTCCCCAGCTGGCATTCTTTTAGGATCCGTGGACTTCAACTCCCCAAATTCTTCAGCTGACATGCTTTTAAGATGCATAGACTTTAATTCCCAGAATTCCCCAGCTGTCATTCTTTAAGATGAGTGGACCTCAACTCCCAGAATTCTTTTTTTTTTATTAAAGAGTATTACAAAAAAAAAATATGATTTTTTTTACAAGTATTTCCCCATCCCCCCCACTCCAAACTTCCCAGAACAAAATACAGGGTATAACAATTAACACTCATATGCTAAACTAAGCTAATAAACTAAGGATTCCTATCCCCCCCTTCACACTTTAAGTCCTCTTTTACTTAACTAAATATAAATACTCTTTAATTTTTCTATTCATTCATAAGCTATTTGATACTTTTTAGTCCGATATTTGTTTTGAATATAATCAATCCATCTTCTCGATTCTGGTATATATCTTTCTTGTGAGTGATCTTTCAAATATGCTGAAATCTTCGCCATTTCTGCCAGATTCGCTATTTTTAATGTCCATTCTTCAATAGTAGGGGGTGGGGGTGGTAGGGAAAGGGGGGAATATGTAAACCTTTTGTAAAACTTTTTAATAAAAAAAAATAGTAGGCAAATCTTCCTTCTTCCAATATTGCGCCACCAAAAGTCTAGCTGCAACTGTGCTGGCTGGGGAATTCTGGGAGTTGAAGTTCACGCATCTTAAATACTACAGCCACCTGTCAGCTTCCTTTGGATTTTTACCCACTTGAAAAGGGTGAGGTAGCATTGGCAGCCATGCCCCTGATAGGAACAGTAAGCATATGGAACTTGGCAATCGTCTGAATTTGTCTTACAAATCTATATTAAAATTAATGCTGTGTGTTTGTGTGGCGAGAGCTGCAGCTATGTGTGTTTATTCACATAATATGGAAATGCTCAGGTGTAATTCGAGGTCAGAGCCTTTTGAACCAGGCTGATCTGTCGCAGGAAGTAAGTTTATGCCTCATTTTCCAACCTGGGGGTTTCAGTTCCCAGAATTCCTCAGCCAGCATGCTTGTTATCGAGAATTCTGGGAATTGAAGTCCACACACTGGGAGTCTCCAAAGTTTGGAAACGGTTCCGGAGGCATCTGTTGGATCCAATCCATTGTGGCAATACAACACAAATTCCACTAATTTGGGATAACTGTGAGATGTCACAACAACACCCATACAAAAAGCAACACTATCTTTGTCATTATCACACACAGACCTTTCCCCAGATGCTTCAGCGCCGATTTAATGTATTTCACTGAAACTGGAGGTTGCAAAACATTCGTTCGAAGAACCTCTAATCTCTTTTATTTCCTTCTTTGCCAACATTGCCTTAAGGGCAAAGCTGGCTTATGCACAGTTGGCAGCGACAGGCCGAGTGTTTGTTGGAGCAAAATTCCATGTTTTTCCCAGCTTTTTGGTTTACTTGGATCCACCTCTTCATCTCCTGGGATCTTTATTTTATTTTGCTTTTGTCAAAGCTGCAGTGAATTGAAGCAGGACGAATCCAGGTTTTTCCTACTGGATTAATGCAGGATTCATCCATCAGGGAACATACAGAACTTTTGCTGGTCCTGCTGCTTCTTCCGGGTCTAGATCAGACTTTAAACTGCCAGAATGAAGCCACTCTTTTCTGGTAGTAGCCGACATACCTGTAGATGGGCCAAGCTCTGCATCTCTGCATTCACACGGCGTGTTGTTATCTGCTAAGTGCCTGCACTTGAGCCCGTGGGTTTTACCCTTAAGCACTGCAACTCTTAACCTACCCTGTTTTCCCTAAAATAAGACCTCCCCGGATAATAAGCCCAATTGGGCTTTTGAGCGCATACACTAAAATAAGCCCTCCCCGAAAATAAGCCCTCCCTGAAAATATTTAAACGCATGCACAGCCAAGTCCCCGCCATTTCCTGTGGTTAGGGTAAGGGCTGGAAATCAGGTAAGACGGCAAGAGGACACCCGTCTTGCTCCACGCGCCCCAAAATAAGACCTCCCTTTGGGATTCAAAAAAATATAAGACACGGTCTTATTTTCGGGAAAACACGGTATTCAGGAACCTCCAAGTAGTATAAGGGAGGTCGGATCCTCCAGCCAGATCTTCTAATATGAACAGAATGAGTCAGAAGGGGCCTTAGAGGTCTTCTAGTCCAACCCCTTGCTCTAGCAGGAAACCTATCATTTCAGGCAGATGGTTGTCCAATCTCTTTTCAATAACCTGGTTATTCCTTGATGGTCCCCTTCATCTTTTAATGCAATTCTTCTGTTCAGGCCATGGCATCGAACAGGCCACCCTAGACTAGAGCTAGACACTGTACCCATTGCTGCAGTAACTAAGTTGATCACCTTGTTCCGGTGGTCCTTTCCTTGAGAAGTCTGGGTTTGTTTCAGTGATGGCATTCAGCCGGTTCTATCCGGTTCACACGAACTGGTAGCGGCGGCTGTGGGAGGCTCCCACCCGCCCGGATGTCATCACGTCCCGTTTTTGATGCTCTTCACATGTGCGGAAGGCCCTGAGCGCTCACATTTGCGAACCGGTAGTGAAGGAAAGCGAATACGACCCCTGGCTTGTTTGATAGTCTTATCACTTTAGCTTTCTTGGCTGTCCATGGTATTCTCGGGAGTCGTTCTCCAGCCTCCAAACGCATCAATACTCTTTCTTCCTCTATCCTGCTTCTTCAAAGGCCAAGTGTCACTTCCACAAACTGCCACAGGGAATACGGTGGCTTGCAGGATTCAGATCTTTGTAGGTATGGACCAGTGGTGGGTTACTCCTGGTTCGGACCGGTTCGCAGGAACCGGTACTAAAACTGGCGGGAGGCCCCGCCCACCGCCCCGGATGTCATCAGCGATCTGTGCATGCGCAGAAGGTGTGCACGATCCCATTGCGAACCGGTGATAAAGGTAAGTAGAACCCACCCCTGGTATGGACGCATCACAACAGCTGAGGATTTTCTCCAAGGCCTTCGTGCCTGCTCTATCAAGTGCTAACCTGTGGCCTATTTCTTGACTGCTTGTTCCTTTGCAGTGGATGCTTGATTCAAAAAGGCAGAAGTTCTCCATCACTTTGAAATCCTTACATTATTATTATTTTAATTACAAAGATAGGTATGTAATTATAATAAAAATAATTACATAAGAATTTTGAAGAATTCAAAGCAATGGAGATAAAAATATAGTTAGAGCCATGGTGGCGCAGTGGTTAGAGTCAGGGGTGAAATGCTCCCGGTTCGGACCGGATCGTCCGATCTGGTAGTGATGGAGGTGGGTGGTTCGGAGAACCAGTAACAAAAATCCCTGCCGCGCAATCATCAGAGGCTTTTTAAAAAATGTTAAAAGCATTTTTTCTACAAGTTCTTCGGCTGACAAAATGCTTTTAAAAGTAAAAAAAAAGCCTCTGATGATCACGCGGCTCAGCTGGGATCATCAGAGGCTTTTAAAAGCATTTTTTCTACAACCTCTTCCACCGAAGAAGTTGTAGAAAAAGTGTTTTTAAAAGGAAAAAAGGCTCTGACAATCAGGCAAGTCAGCTGGGATCGTCAGAGGCTTCGGCAAGTCAGCCGAAGAGATTGTAGAAAAATGGTTTTAAAAGTTAAAAAAAAAAAAACTTGGCCACACCCACTCAGTCATATAACCCCCCAAGCCACGCCCACAGAACCGGTAGTAACAAAATTTACATTTCACCACTGGTTAGAGTGCAGTACTGTAGGCGACTTCTGTTGACTACCGGCTGACTGCAATTTGGCAGTTCAAATCTCACCAGGCTCAAGGTTGACTCAGCCTTCCATCCTTCCGAGATCGGTAAAATGAAGACCCAGATGGTTGGTGGCAATAGGCTGACTCTGTAAACTGCTTAGAGAGGGCTGTAAAACACTGAAGTCTATGTTCTATTCCTTACAACAGTTCATTTAGTGACCAAAGTTACAATGGCACTGAAAAAAGTGACTTATAACCACTTTTCAGTTACAACCTCGGTAGCATCCCCATGAACATATGATTAAAATTCAGATGCTTGGCAACTGGTTCATACTTATGACCGTTGCTGTGTCCCAAGATCCTGTGATCACCTTTTGCAACCTTTGGACAAGCAATGGGGAAAACACATTCACTTAACAACCATGTTACTAACTTAACAACTGCAATGATTCACTTTACAACTGTGTTAAGAAAGATTGTAAAATAAATTTGTATATATATTATTCTTATTATAATAATATATTCTTACTATAACCAGAAGTCTTATTCTGGTTGTTACACCTGTTGTCATCGGTCTTTATATTTAATTTTGGTCCCATTTTTCCCCCCCTCTGCTCCTTTTATTACCAGAGTTTGAAGCTCCTTTTTTTTTTTTTTATTGCAAAAGTTTTACAATTACATTTTCACCCCTTTTTTCCCCCCTCATCCCACCCCAAACTTCCCAACCTCCCTAACCCACCCTAACCCTCCCCTCCCCCCCAGACTTCCACACATTATACTCATATCAGCTCCTTTTCATTTTCAGTTATCGGGGAGAGTCGCCAGCATGGTGCAGGTTATTGAAGTTTCTTCCTATGTTAAGGAAACACGATCTTGCAGAATTTCAACCTGTTGGCAATGTAATCCACTCAGCCGACATTCACAATATCTGCAGGAGGCCATCCAAATTCAGAATATACATCCCGATGAAGGAGAGATGCTCCTTGTCACATACGCCAAGCCCTCCCTGTACTGTTGGCTGAAAAAGTTTGGTCCTTTTAAATCAAGAGGCAGAACTTGAGAAAAACTGTGAATTGAGGCCAGGGAGAATGGGACTCCGATGACTCCTGACATTTATGGGTCAAATTTGGAATTTCCAAATGAGGCAAACTGAGGAATTTTTGCTTCCAAAATGGCTGTTTCTGTAGGAATAGGTAATGTGGTTAGCCAGAAATTAGGCTGGGTATAACTTCAGTTTTTTTTTTATGGTACGGTGTTAATTCTTTTTCTGAACAAACTGGAGTTGGTATAATTGCAGCCTTTATGCATCTCTCCAGCTGGCCATGGAGACATTATTTATATTTTTAAAAATGGTAATCTCTAGTCATTTAAATCCTGCCGCAATTTCATTATAGATAATTTTCTTTTTTAAAAAAACACACCATGTTTTCAGATTGTGGCTTAACCAGAGCATTGCTACACCCCAATACATGCCCACTTCAAGGGACTCACATGTCTGAGTTTAAAAAGAGGTGTGGTGAAACCCTCCAAATGCTCAAGGCATCCCTTCACGTCCCAAATACATCAGACAAATAAGAATACCTGGAAATAAAATAACAGTGACTATTTTATTGAGCATTATTGAATACCATATCAAAACACTTGACTAATAGGGGAAGTTTCCCTTCCCAAGCTTTGATTTTTTTTTTTCTTCTTTTTTGTCATTTTTAAAGTTTGTTTTCTTTTTTTTCGTTTTTTTTTCCTATATAAATACAGATAACTTTTCCCGCGGATCAAAACCGTCCATCAGAGGTTTCCCCCACCGCATTCCCCCAATCCTGTGGCTCAGCCAGGCTTTGCTTCGTGCTCATTTGTGGACTGGCAGGGCAGGAGGGGTGTGTGTGAGTTTGTGTGTGTCGTATCCTCTGTGTGTGTGTTGCTTTAAGAAAAAGGCCAGTCCTGCGGTCCACAAAAGGGCTGAAAACCGTTCTTGACCTTGTTGCAGGAGACTTGCAAAGGACGGCAGCCTCTGGGGCCAGCACGGAGGTCGAGAGGGGGGTGGAAGAGGAAGAGGAGGAAGAAAGAGTAAAAGGACTTTTGGCAATGGGGAGGGAGTATTGATGGAGGGGTGAAGAAAAAGGTCTTGGAAGTTCTGCTCCCCACCTGCCCGAGGATGCAGCCTTATAAACATCACCTGGCTCACTGGTTGACACGACGTGGCTGTTTTGTAAACAGTTGAAAAGACAAACTTACAACGCCTTCAGAAAAATGCCACAGAAAACACCTGATTCTTCTTCTCCTCCTCCTCAGGACTGGGGAAGGGGGAGGAGAGGCAGGAGGGGAGGGGGCAGAAATGGCGTTGTTGTTCCAAGAAAATAAAAAGGGAAGGGTAAACTACTATTCCCCCACCCCCGTGCAAAAGGGGACCCGCATGTGGGCAGGAAGGAAGGGTCCTTGAATGGCACCGATGCGCGTCGTGGCTCCGTTTCGCTCGTGGCTGGCTCTAGCCCAAACAAACATCATGGCGTGGCTGTGGGGTGGGGCCCGGCGGCCACTGGCTCCTGCCCCAGACACTCTTCTTCGTCCCTCTGGCCTGGATTTGAGGACGGTTCCCCAAGTATGGCCTTGCGGAGCGACAGTTGCTTGTTGAGGGTCTTCTCTGCCTCTGAAGTCCAGAACTGAACACTAAAATGCCCAGGCTGCCATTGGGGTTGGGGTGTCCCAGAGCTGGTCTGGAGGAAGTTGGGAGTGTGTGTGTGGAAGAAGGATGGATGGTGAGAGGACCTGTTGAGAGAGAGAGAGAGAGAAAAGAAGCGTTGGTGCTGAACAGCCCCCCAATGTATTTCATTTCTATGTCTTTCAAGGAATAAAAGAATAAGAGTGTTGGAAGGAACCATGGAGATCTTCTAGTCCAGCCCCCAGCTCAAACAGGAGACCCCCCATACTATTTCAGACATGTGGCTGTCCAGTCTCTTCTTAAAACACTGCAATAATGGAGTACCCACAACTTCAGAAGTCTCTGAGTCTTCGAGAGGGGCGGCATATAAATTGAATGAATTAAATGAAATTAAATGTTAATTAAATTCAGAAGGCAAAGCTGTTCCACTGGTGAATTAACAAACAATAAAGAAGAGTTTATGCTAACCATAAACATCTCTGCTTCTTGCTGGGGTTTCTTGACTCCCCTCTCCACTCTGGGAAATTTGCCTTTTACAAAAAAATCCAGGGAAGGATGACTTAGAGCAGTGTTTCTCAACCTTGGTAGCTTGAAGATGGGTGGACTTCAACTCCCAGAATCCCCAGCCAGTTGAAGTCCACCCATCTTCAAGCTTCCAAGGTTGAGAAACACTGAATTAGAGGTTTCCGATTGGTGCTTAACTAGCTTCTATGCAAACAGAACGTTGACTAAAGTAAGTTAAGCTTTCCAACTGGCCCTGCAAGGGTCTTCTGATGGCCAAAGGCAGATCTTGGTCGATCCCTGACATGAAAAGGATTTTGAGTTCCAACTGTTATGCACCAGCAACAAAGTCAATTGTTTCCCCATATCCATGTTTCCCTATCTGGACGACTTTTAAGATGCATGGACGTCAACTCCCAGAATTCCCCAGCCAGTATGCTGGATTGGCAATTCTGGGAGTTCAAGGTTAACAGAATAACAGAGGTGGAAGGGACCTTGGAAGTCTTCTAATCCAACTCCTCAACCTCAAGAGAGGTTGAGAAACACAACCCTAAATCTTCTATAGATAGTCTTTGACTTATGATCTTTTCTAAGTCATAAATCTTCCATAAATCTTCTTACAGGTGGCCTTCAACCTATGATCTTTCTCAAGTTCTTGGGCTGAGTAGACAACGTTCTCCCACCCCCTACCTTCCTGTGACACACAAAATGTTGTGTACATTTAGATTAAAAGCAAGGTGGTATTTCAATCAGCAGGAAAAAGAGAGATGGGGAGAATGACCTTACAGAAGTACAAAGATTCATTCAACCCTATACTATAGAAAAATAAGTCCAGAATGTGTACATCCTGTGGGGATTGCATAGAATAAATGGGCGCATGTCATGAGAACAGATATGACAATGATCTTGCACCAAAATTAATGAACCTGGAAAATATCCTGTTTTGGAAACACTTTTATTAAACAATACATCACTAGGCCCAAGGGAGAATCCTTCTATTTTGGTTCATTGAAATGCGTCTCAAGGTTTATGAGAACATTTGAACCCAACATGAAATCAGGCAAGGTTTAGTTCAGAGGTTCTGGCTACACAGGCGGTGTTAAGACAGCCCCTAATGGTCTCAAAAGCTAAGCCGAGTCAAAACTGATTTGAGCTTGGTTGGGAAATCACCAGAAAAATCTAGAGTTGTGCCAAGAATTTGAAAAATAATCTGGGAAGATTCCGATGGCAACTCGGTTCTGTCCTTTTGCCAACAAACGAAGGCTGGCTCAAGGACTTTACTTGCTTAGTTTTGTTTAGGAAAAAATGAAAACAAGTATTAGTTTTGAGAATTTACTTCCTGTTTGTAATTCTTACTGACAAGTCACAGAACTGTTTAAAAGAGCATGGTTTTTCCCCCTCTCATTTGTTAATAACCAGTTCCTTTATTATGTGGGCTGATGGCATTTCTTTCCATTTTTGCCTGCACAAAACATTTTGGTTGCTTTCAAATGCCTCCCTTAAAAGCGACATACCATTCCCTAAATCTTCCCAAACTCAGTGGGCACCTCCTATCTCGACTGGGATAGAGACTTTCCAAATTCTCAGCCGGCATGACCATAAATGGATCGGCCACCTTAGTCCAGAGTGCATTTTTTTTTCCAGGTTAAACTGGGAGTTAGCAGAGACACTATTTAGGAAGTGAGTGTCAGGGTTCCAAGTAGAGGTGTAATCCAAAATTTTTCCTTACTGGTTCTGTGGGAGTGGCAAAAGAAGAATATTGCAAAATCTCCATTCCCACCCCACTCGGCCAGCCAGAGGTGGTATTTGCCGGTTCTCCAAACTACTCAAAATTTCTGCTATTGGTTTTCCAGACCTGCTGGATTTCACCCCTGATTCCAAGTAACACCCCCAACGAAAGGAGACTCCAAGGCTAACAGTTCCTCAAAGTTCCATTTCATTAGAGATGTCATATTGGCACATCTGGGAAAACCCGAATCTGAAAACTTCCAGGTTTTCCCCACCCAAAAGAAACTCCAAGTCCTTTCCCCTGCACCCACATGTCCATCACATGGCCCAATCACAGCACCATCCCAACTGGAGATGCCTCCCAGTTACGCCACTCCAGGTGCAGAGCAGGATGTCCTTGACTTTCAGAGAAAAGAATGTTATTTTGGCTAGATATCTCTCCAACTCCATACAACCCCCCCTCCCAGTTTCCCACAGCACCAAGTGTGGCAGCCCTGAAGATCCAAAGAAAAAGATGGCCTCCAGGACTGACAGTGGGATTCTTTATAATGGGCACATTGAAGACCAAGAGGCAGAGCCTCACCTGGAAAGAGGTCCGGGTGGGATCCCACGGTCAATCTGACGGGTGTTCTGGGCAGGATCTGTTGACTTCAAACCAGGAATCTATACAGCTGCAGAAGAGAAAAGGGATTCCCTCACTTCCCTGCACGGCAGGGGCTTCTGCTGGGGCAGAAGACAAGGGCCCCATGCATGGCTACTCATGGGGTTTGGAGAGGAGCAGCTCACAGAAGCCTTGGGAGATCAGCAGGGTCCTTTCCCAGCCTCTCAACCCATCTGAAGCAGGAGGCCCAACAGGGGCCCTTCTTCGGGGGGCCCAAGGCTCTTCGTACTCTACCTCTTGTGATAAATGCAGAGGCAGGGCAGCCGAGCTATCGTGTCTCCTTGCAGAAGTTCCTCTAGGCAAATGACACATTCGCCGGAATCCTTGGTTAGCACGTCGTCTGCGGGAGAGAAAGAGAAGGCGGGGTGAGCCGGGGCAGGAAAGGGCAGCTGCGTTCATACAACCCCCGTCAACTAGGCGTGAGGAAGGAGAGACGTTTGGGATCTACCAGGCCAGGGGACACCAAGGCACTTTGGGAGAAACACCACATGGTGTGAATCCTCCTATAACACGGGTGTCAAACTCACGGCCCGGGGGACGAATCTGGCCCGGGGGGGGGGGTGCTTAGATCTGGCCTGTGGGGCTGCCCTGGAAACAGCAAAGGACTGACACGCAGTGCCTCTGCCAGAGAAAATGGAGCTGGGGGGGCACTGGCAGAGAGCTGCAGGAGGCCATCACGGCCAATAATGGGGTCCAGGAGGGCTGCGGGGGACCCACCAGCTCCATTTTCGCTGGCAGAGGGTTGCAGGAGGCCGCCGGAGCTGAAAACTGAGCAAGGGAGCCTGTCTTCGCTGGCAGAGCGCTCCGGCCACCACAGGCGCCCCTGACACGAGTGACGTCAAGTTGGCCATGCCCACCCCAGCCACGCCAACCCCGGGCCCCCAAGGTCACCCACAACCCTGATGCGGCCCTCAATGAAATTGAGTTTGACATCTCTGTCCAGGGGTGAAATGTAAAATGTGTTACTATCGGTTCTGTGGGCGTGGCATGGTGGGGCGGGGTAATGTGACTGGGTGGGCGTGGCCAACTTTTTTTTTTTTAACTTTTCAAAGCATTTTTTCTAATGCTTTGAAAAGCCTCTGCTGATCAGGCAACTCAGCTGGGATCGTCAGACTTTTCAAAGCATTTTTTTTTACCACCTCTTCGGCCAAGAGGTTGCAGGAAAAAAATGCTTTGAAAAGCCTTTGATGATCCCAGCTGAGCCGCACGATCATCAGAGGCTTTTTTTTTTTACTTTTAAAAGCACTTTTTCGTCGGAAGAGATTGTAGAAAAAATGCTTTTAAAAGTTAAAACAAAGCCTCTGATGATCGTGCAGCTCAGTTGGGCATGGTAGTGGTGAGAGGCAGGGATTTTTGCTACCGGTTCTCCGAACCACCCGCCATCGCTACCGGATCGAGCGAACTGGTCCGAACCGGGAGCATTTCACCCCTGTCCCTGTCCTATAACAATGTCCTCTAAACTCAGGGCTTCAATCCCAAGCTTGTAAGAACAGGGTTTGTTTGTTTTTTTAACATGAAAAGACATTCCAGGATTGAAGTTTACTGGTTTGTAAGAAGGCCTGGCTCTGCTAAGAGGTCTTGGTGCCCCAGAGTGGTATCAAGCCCATCAAGTGGTTGGTCTGATTGCTGTTGCCAGGTGTGTGTGTGTGGGGGGGGTGTATTGGCTTCAATATTGGGTTGGGGTTTTTTTGTAAATGGCCAGAGTCTCCATGAGTAATCAGGTTGTCCAAGGTTTGGTTAAAATTAATCCCGGTTACAAAATCAAGATCATTAAAAAACAAACAGACCCAGAACTATCCAAGTTGGATTCTAGAAAATAAACCCAACAGAATAGATGGAGGTTAGGAATGCAGGAGAATGAAAATAATCTGACATTTCTCCCATTGCAAATCATGGGCTCACTTTAGACTTGACCCCCAACCCAGGACTAAGTGCCTCCTTGGTCCACCGCTCAGTCTAATGTCTGAATTGGCAACCAAGGGAAGGAACTCCTCTGGCCCCTAGGAATAAAGCTTGCCCCGTTGGAATGAGGGATCCAGACACTCTCTTGGCCCAAATCGGCCGTCCCACCTGCCAAGGATGCCCAAAGCTTGAAAAAAAGGACATGTCAAATCCTTGGGGACTGGGAACGCTGGGCACGGTAGTCCCCATGCATCTGGGGCAGACCAGATGCAGCACCTGTTCCCTGCCGTCTCCCCAAAGGAGCTGCTGTGAAGCCCACCTTGGCACGGCAGCTCCAAAAAGAAGCCCAAAAGGTGACAGCAATTGGGGGGGGGGACGGAGGGGGGAGGATAGCGAGGTTGTTACCGTTAAGTGCTGGGGGTTTGCTAGCACCGATCCCTCTTGCCTCCCCCCCCCACCAGTGCTTGACCTGAGACAAACTCAAGTAAGGCGCATGTCAGATGCACGCTGAGGCTGGGGAGGGAGAGAAGGAGAAGGAAAGGGCCTCCCTGAGGGCAAGGAAGACAGGCTCTGCTGCATCGCAGCTGGCTCGGCTGGCACCGGCCCTCCGGCGGAGGCTGGGCAGATTGCTCTGGCTGCATCCCCAAACCACGCTGCTGCCCTCCCCCTGGCCCCACTGAGGGGCTGCCTGGCGCCATCCCTGCTGTCTCGACCTGGCTGGATAGAACAACGGCACGCGCAGGGCTGACACAGGCTGGCACTGTTGCTGGAGCAGATGTCTCCTCGCCCGCCCACCAGGGCCCCTCCTCCCTGGGAGCCAGCAGGCTCCTTCCTGCACCTGGGAAGCAGGGGCTCCTCCCTGTGTTGGGAGCTGGCCAGCTGCCTGAGACAGCAGCGCTCGACGAAGCCGGCCCTGCCCTCTGGCTGCCCCGTGCCAGGCAGAAGGACACGGAGGACGGGCACAAGGGGGAGCAGCTCACCGACAGCTATTCCCTCCCCCAACTCTGCCCGACTGGGCTGCTGCATCCCAGGCCCCTCCCTAGATGGCAGCAGAGTCCTCTCCGGAGCCCTTTGGATCAGGCTGAGACAAGACTGGCAGCCCCCTCCCCTCCCGTCCCTGCTGCCTGCCAGAGGACAGAGCCGCGAATAGGCAGGTCATCTTCCCTGGGGGCTGGCAGGGCAAGAATAGAAGTTGGCGCCCAGTGCAGAAGCAGCCAACTCAAACAACTGCCTTCTGAAAAATGAAGGAAGTCGGCCTTGCTCTTCGCGCAGAGGCAGAAATTGGGCTGCCGTGCCCCTTTTCTCTCCCTGCCTCACCCGATGCCCAGCTCGGCCTTTCTGAACCAGCGTGGCAGGTTGTGGCTCATGCCACGTACAAAGAAGCTGGGAGACACCAGGCGAACAGGGCAGGGCATAAGATGGCGAGAACGCTGATGGAGAGAGGAACGGGACCAGCCGGGGTGGCTTTATGGACACCAGCTGGAAGGCCAGGTGGGGAGACCTGCTCTCGCTGCCCCCCAGCTTTGCCCCCCCCCCGCTGCAGCCACTGCCAGGCCTGGCAAACGGGGCTCCTCCGCAGGCCGCAAAGGAGAACTCACCATTGTAGGAGAGACGGGGTTTGCTCAGACACATGATAAAGTGCATTTCCATTTCATCGGAAGCCACTGATTTGGAGCAAACGGGGCACTTGAAACCTGGAAAAGAGGTTGGTGGGGGGGAGGAAGCAGGTTAGGGGGCAGACTTATCATCCCCATTCAGATGCAGAGCAGTTTGCGAGAAGAGGCTGACATGCATATGTACAGGTGTAGGTATAAAGGTATACTGGTATATACAGGAATACCGTGTTTCCCCGAAAATAAGACCCTGTCTTACATTTTTTTGAACCCTGAAATAAGCGCTTGGCCTTATTGCCATGCAGGGATGTCTTATTTTGGGGAAAACAGAGTATGGTTATACAGGCAGTCCTCAACTTACGACCACAACTGAGCCCAACATTTGTGTTGTTAAGTGAGACATTTGTTAAGTGAGCTTTGCCTCAGTTTAGGAGCTTTCTTGCCACGGTTGTTAAGCGAACCACTGCAGTAGTTACATTAGTCACAGGGTTGTTAAGTGAATCTGGCTTCCCCCTTGACTCTGCTTGTCAGAAGCTTACAAAAGGGGATCACGTGACCCCGGGACACTGCCACCGTCATAAATATGAAACAGTTGCCAAGTATCCGAATTTTGATCATAGGGATGCTACAACGGTCGTAAGTTTGAAAAACCGTCACGAGTCCCTTGTTTTCAGTGCCGCTGTAACTTCGAATGGTCACTAAATGAGATGTTGTAAGTCGAGGACTACCTGCGTTAACTTCCTACAAGGATGCCAAGCGGATTTTCATAACTCGGTGATGAATTCCCGGAACCACACATAATGCTACGTTAAATGGAACAAAACATTGCAAAGTTGAACATGACCAAAAGCGCCCCGAATGCGCAGAGAGACAAAACAGCCTACACAAGAAAAAACTAAATTTTTTTTGTTTGTTTTTTTAATGCCCCCTTACTTCCATGATCTGAGATGACATTTTGCCCAAGGATTAATATTGTACTGTAAAATCTGACAAGAGCAAAAAAAAGAAAAAAGAAAGAAAAGAAAAAGAAAAGAAAAGAAAAATTAAAAGACAGGATTCTAGTGGCTTTAAAATCCAGGTCCTTTCAAGCGTTTAATGCAAAGGGAAATGTTTAATTTCCGTGTGTCTGCAATTGCAGGCTCTTTTGCGAGCAGCCGAAGGAGGGAAAGGAGCTACCTTACAGCTGGTTCTCCGGAAGGATGGGCAGATTCAACATAAGTGGTGCAAAGGGAGCTGGGATTTTTTTATTATTATTCTTATGTAAGACGATGTGCTGAAAATTACTCAGTTTATATAAAACCATGTGAGACAACCGAGAGTCAAAAAAAGCAGGGGGTTGCAATATTTATTTTTTTGCAGAGAATGTTGCTGGCTGCACAAACCAGAAAATAGAATATAACCAAAAAAAAAAAAGCTTAGCTCTCTCCACCCTCCGGATGGCCCAGCACCTTCTTAAAATATTATGGCCTGGCCACAGCTGCCGTCTCCTTAGGGCTTAGGGCCCCCGCTCCCCGCCCGGTGCGAATTATAACCCAATTACCGCGGATTCAATAGCTCATGCTAAAGACGCTGTTAAACGGATATTAAATCGCATATGTCAACCAGCCCAATCTGAATAATCCTGGCCAGGATTTCAAAGAATAGAAGCACGAACAATGATCTCTGCGCGTGAGGGAGAAAAAAGCTTTCCACCCTCTGCAGTGATGGCTCTCAGATGTCTTAAGTGGAAATGCTGTTATTCCCCACAACGGCTCCTTCGTTTTATTAGGCGCGTTTCTTTGGGTTCGGCATTTATGCTCAATCGTGGGCAAAGCCAGAATATTCTATCAGCCCAGGGGTGTCAAAACTCAAGGCGCGCGGGCCGCATCTGGCCTGGGTTGTGCTTTAATGTGGGCCGCTGGGCCGCCCTGGAAACAGCGAAGGACCAACCTGCGGTGCGTCTGCCAGCGAAAACGGAGTTTGGGGCACAGGGGTGAAATTCAGCCGGTTCTATCCGGCTCGGGCAAACCGGTAGCGCCAGTGGCGGGAGGCTCCGCCCACCCGCCCAGACCTCATCACGTCCTGTATTTGACCCTCTGTGGAGAGTCTGTGGAGGAGGCACTCGCTCACATTTGCGAACCGGTAGCGACGGTAAGTGAATTTCACTCCTGTTGGGAGGCTGTACGTGGCCTTCCCAGGCTCTGTTTTCAGCCAGGACGGCCTCCTGTAGCCCTCTGCCAGCAAAAATGGAGCTCGGGGGTGCCACATGTGCAACCCGTCCCAGCCACACCACCTGGCACCCTGAGGTCAAACATAACCCTGATGCAGCCCTCAATGAAATCGAGTTTGACGCCCCTGTTGAAGTGGTTCGGGAATGACGAGAGGCACAAGCAAGCAAGTGACAACAGCTCTTTAATATATGGTGAGACTTCAGCAAAAACTCAGAGGCTGCAGTCCTCCTTATATACAATCCTGGAGAGACTGTCAGCCAATCAGAAACGTAGGCAGGTTTGAAACTCCCGCTTAAAAGTATCAATACATAACACCCCTCCCTTCCCAGAAGGCACTAACACTCAAAAATTAACATATGTACAAACAAAGTCTCGCAGGTGCTTAGGCTGAGTTCTCGCCCTAGTTGACCTGCGCAGTTCAGTGTTTGGTGAGGCGTCGAGCTGGTCGGAGGGACTCTTTGTCTCTCCCGGCTCCGCCAATGGAACCTCCTGGATTTTGTCCGGGGCGTGGTTATTCCCGGCTGGGAGTGGCGACTCGCTGGGGCGGCGCTGGAACCAGGGCTTGTCAGCTAAGTATTCTCGCGGCCCCGGGCTTGAGTTAGCTGTTTTGGAGAAGTGGTCATAGTTAGGCTCGGACATGTCTGCGTTGATGTTTGCCTCGCCAACCACCCGTTTCCTCAGTTGGTCTATGTGGCGCTTCCAGAGTCTATCTACCCCCACATCCACCGTGTATGATTTTGGGCCTGTTATCCCCACTATGGTTCCTGCAACCCACAGAGGACCGCTGGCATAATTGCGAGCGAACACCGGGGACCCGACCTGAAACTGCCTTAAGCCACAGGTCTCTCCCTTAAAGTTTTCGTGCGAATAGTTAGGGTGAAGCCTGTCCAACACGCACCGGAGCTTTCTCCCCATGAGGAGCTCTGCTGGGCTTCTCCCAGTTGCTGTGCATGGTGATGCATGCTGAACCGCAAGGAATTGATCTATCCTGGCCTGCCAGTCCCCATTGTCTAATCTGGACAGTGCTTCCTTGGCTGTCCTGACAAATCGTTCAGCCAATCCGTTGGAAGCCGGGTGAAATGGGGCTGATAGGGCATGGCGGATCCCCAGGCCGGCCAAGTAGCCTTCGAAAAGGGTTGCTGTAAATTGGGGACCATTGTCCGATACCAAGGTATCCGGCAGGCCGTGGGTGGCAAACAACTTTCTTAGGGCCTTGATAACCGCTTCGGCCGTTGTGGATGGCATTAATACAATTTCGAGCCATTTTGAAAAGGCATCCACTACTATTAAAAACGTTTGGCCATGGAACGGGCCGGCAAAATCAATGTGGATCCTCCCCCATGGGCCTTTTGGTTTCTCCCACTCTCGGATGGGCGCTACTGGGGGATCGGGGCGAGACTCCTGGCAGGGTCTGCACTTCCCCACCCACTCGGAAATGACCTGGTCCATATTGGGCCACCAGACATAGCTGCGGGCTAAGCACTTCATCCTAACGATGCCAGGATGCCCTTCGTGCAATAATTCTAAAACTCTATCTCGTAGTTTTGCTGGAATTACCACTCTGTCACCCCACAGTAAGCACCCCCCTTGCGTAAACAGTTCATTTCGTTTGTTGGCAAAACCTTGGTACTCCTCCCCGACCACCTTGTCCGGCCACCCTTTCAAAATCCAACCCATAACAGTCCGGATAACAGGGTCTCTATTTGATGCCTTCGCCACCTCGCCGGAGGAGATGGGCCCCAAGGTTAACGTGTCCAACAACAGGACGGAGGTTTCCGGTGTTGGGTTGTCCAGCAGGTCGGGAAGGGGGCAACGGCTAAGGGCATCCGCATGACCCAGGGTCCGCCCAGGCCGATGGACGAGCTGGTACGAGTAGGCCGATAAGAAAATCGCCCATCTAGTTAAACGGGGGGAGAGGGCAGCGGGGGTTGGCCTGTCGCCTGCTAGCAGTCCTAGCAACGGTCTATGGTCAGTCACAAGTTCGAATTTTCGGCCATAGAGGTATTCGTGGAACTTTTTAACCCCCGCAATCGCAGCCAGAGCCTCTCTGTCCAATTGGCTATAGTTTCGTTCTGTGCTGGACAGAGTTCGGGAGTAGAAGGCAATGGGTGCCTCTAGGCCGTTCGGCAGTCTATGGCCTAGGACGGCACCAACTCCTACGGGGGAGGCGTCGCAAACCAAGACGAGCGGCAGCTCTGCATTGTATTGGATCAGGAAACTGTCCTCAGATAGGAGTTTTTTTACTGCCTCAAACGCGGCCGCTTGCGGTTTCCCCCAGACCCATGGTACATTCTTCCCTAAGAGTTTGTGAAGGGGATCAGCGACCGTGGCCTTATCTCTTAGGAACATTGAGTAGAAATTTAGTAGTCCAAGGAAGGCTTGGAGCTCAGCTTTGGATTTGGGGGCTGGTGCGCTTTTGATGGCCCTCACCTTGCTTTCGGTAGGGTGGATGCCTGTGCCGTCCACCCTGTACCCCAGAAATTCTACCGAGGGGACCGCTATCCTGCACTTGTTCTTTTTAAGTCTTAGTCCCGCTTCTCTGAATCTGGACAGGACGTTCCGTACCCTGTCCCCTAGCTGGTGTTCGTCTTGGGCGCTGACTAAGACGTCATCGAAATAGGGGACTACTCCCGGAAGTCCTTGCAACAGGCGCTCCATGGTGCTTTGAAATAAGCCGGGTGCGACGCTCACCCCAAATTGGAGCCTGGTGCATTTAAATGCACCCCTATGAGTCACGATCGTTTGCGCCTCTGCCGTGGCGTCGTCGACCGGTAACTGTTGATAGGCTTGGGCCAGGTCTAATTTGGCAAAAATTTTTCCGGGGCCCAGGGAATGTAGTAGATGGTGCACGATCGGCACCGGATAGGCGCTCGGCTGCAAGGCCTTGTTGATCGTGCACTTGTAGTCGGCGCAAATTCTGATTGAGCCGTCGGACTTAACTGGGGTGACTATGGGGGTCTCCCACTTGGCATGGTCAACGGGAACCAACACCCCTTGCTTAATCAGTTTGTCCAGTTCTGCATCGATCTTTGGTTTCAATGCGAACGGCACTCTTCTGGCCTTTAGTCTTACTTGGGCTACGTTGGGGTCTAAGTTTAGTGAAATAGGGGTCCCCACATACTTGCCCAATGTGTCCCCGAAAACGTCCTGGAACTCGGACAGGAGGCTGTCTTTCAGGGTTGACTTGGACATCAGGTGGACGCCGGTGAAGCCCATGCCAAGGGCTCGGAACCACCCCATGCCCAGGAGGCTCGGCAGCTGCTTCGTGACGATGGTCAGCGGCAGGTCTCTTTCGTAGTCTCCGTAGGTGACCCGGAACGTGCCCACGCCTTCGAGGGGGACTCGGTTCCCCTGGTAGTCTAGGATGCGCAGTCTCTGTCTGGAGAGTTGATCCTTCCGGAACGACGGCAGGAGGGTCTTTAGGGTTGTCCACGACATGATGGAGAGAGCTGATCCGGTGTCGATCTCCATCGAACACGGTCTTCCGTTGATCTCGACCACCGTGCTGACTTTGTCCTCGACCGTTGTGCTGGCCTGGTCGATGTGTATGCTGCGGCCATCTCGCGGTTCAAATTCGCGCCGTTTTTTCGCGCCGCCTTCTCTCGTTGGCTGCTTCTGGCGCGCTGATTCCGGTTGGCTGCGGCGCTCACGTGGTTTGAGTCTTCTGGGCAGAGTGGCTCTGCAGACTCGCGCCAAGTGCCCTTTCTTCTCGCAACGCCTGCAAATAGCCTCTCTGTATTTGCAGGACAGTCTATCATGGTGCCCGCCACAGCTGGGACAGCTTCGCCGGGGGCTGCCAGTGTCTTTTCTCCGGTGCTCTGTTCGGAAGACGTCCTCATCCGACTCGGACTCCGAGCTGGATCCGGCGTCTTCTCTGTGCACCGGGGCAGACTTGGGGCTGTCTTTGCTGGTCGGCGGACGCTGTAGCGTTTCAGCGGCCTTTGTGGAGGCTTCGTGAGCCCTGGCCTCATCAAGGGCTCCGGCAAGCGTCAGATCAGGCTTGGCGAGCAGACGCCGTTGCAGCCTAATGTCCCGAACACCACAGATCAGTTGCTCAAGCAACGCATCATCCAAGTCTCTGTAGTCGCAATGAGTTGCGGCTTTTCTCAGGCTGGCCATGTACGCGCTGACCGGCTCTCCCTCTCGTTGGACGCGCTGCCTTAGTTGGTATCGCTGCACGAACTTGGAGGGGACGGGAGCGTAGTGAGCCCGGAGAGTTGCCATCAAGGTGTCCCATGAGACTGTTTGAACCGGCGTTGGCTCACACAGTGACTCGGCCATCTCGAACACGTCCGGTCCGCAGTGGCTTAGGAATAGGGCTCTCTTTCGATTAGCCGAGAGGCCCTGCATGTCGCTGGCTTCTAGCGAGCATTCAAACCTTGTTAGGTACGAGACCCATTTTTCGCGGGTCGGATCAAAAGGCTTGGGCGGAACGTAGGCAGACATGTCCGGTATGTCTCCTGTGGTTCGCCTCGTCGCCTAGCTGAAGCTCGTGGTCTCACTGGTTGGCTTCTTGTAGCCTCAATCCCATCCTCGTCGCCAATGAAGTGGTTCGGGAATGACGAGAGGCACAAGCAAGCAAGTGACAACAGCTCTTTAATATATGGTGAGACTTCAGCAAAAACTCAGAGGCTGCAGTCCTCCTTATATACAATCCTGGAGAGACTGTCAGCCAATCAGAAACGTAGGCAGGTTTGAAACTCCCGCTTAAAAGTATCAATACATAACACCTGTATTAACCAGGCAAGCAAGGCTCAGAATATGCAGTGTCGGCTTACGACAACAATGGGGCCTAAAATTTCTATTTATTTATTAGTCATATTTCTAATATGGTTGGTTATGGCAACGTGGAGCTCCCATGTAACACCTCTCCTGCGCGAGCTACACTGGCTCCTGGTGGTCTTCCGGGTGCGCTTCAAGGTTCTGGTTACCACCTTTAAAGCGCTCCATGGCTTAGGACCTGGTTACTTACGGGACCGCCTACTACCATCAATAGCCTCCCACCAACCAGTACGCTCCCACAGAGAGGGGCTCCTCCAGGTGCCGTCGGCCAAACAATGTCGGCTGTTGGCCCCTAGGGGGGAGAGCCTTCTCTGTGGGGGCACCGACGATCTGGAATGAGCTTCCCCCAGAGATACGGAGGATTCCGGATCTGCGCACCTTCCGCCGGGAGCTGAAGACGCTTTTATTTCATCAAGCTGGCCTCGCCTAAATCTTCTCCTTTTTAAGTGTAAATTTTAAATTTTTACTGTATTTTAAAATATGGGTATTTTAAATTATGGGTATCAATTCAGCCAAATTTATTTAATTCATTTTATTCAATTTTAAATTTTGTATATCTATGTGTTTTATTTCATGGCTGTGCACCGCCCTGAGTCCTTCGGGAGTAGGGCGGTATAGAAATTCAATAAAAACTAAAAAACTAAAAAAACTATGCCGCCCACTCTCCGAGGACTCTGGGCGGCTTACACCAAAGACAGTATACTAAATAGCATATTTGCCCCCAACAATCTGGGTCCTCATTTTACCCACCTGGGAAGGATGGAAGGCTGAGTCAACCTTGAGCCGGTGAGATTTGATCTGCTGATCTGCTGAACTAGCAGTCAGCTGAAGTAGCTGCAGTACTGCACCCTAACCACTGCGCCTCTTCGGCTCATAAGCATGGAGGTTATTAAGTGAGTCGCACCCGATTTTGCAATCTTTTTTCCCCCCTGGTTTTAAGTGAATCACTGCAGCTGTTAAGCGACTTTGACTTTGCTGGTTGAGATGCCACAAGGAAAATTCACCAATGGAAATGACAGGAATCCGGGATTCTGCAACCATCCTAAGTACTTGCTGGCTGCCCTTTACCTAAATTCTGTTTCAGTGACTTTTGCTGCAACGGTCATACGTGCAAGTCCCTTTTTTTGGTGCCGAACGGTCGTTAAATAAATCGTTGTACTTTGAAGACTACCTGTAATGTAAAAAGGGTAGTTGCCGCTGGTTTCTTCCAGAGTAATTTCTGTATTTTCTAGTCTGGCCTGCAACCCTGAGATTTACTAGTGGCCTTTCAACCAAGTCCAGCCCAATTTTGTTTTTTGTTTTTTTCAGAACAGGCAATTGATGTTCAAAAACAAACAAATGCAAACAAACAAAAATCAAAAGGTTCTGAAAACGCTGAGTTGCTATCGAGAGGAGACCAACTCAGGGGTGAAATGTAAAATGTGTTACTACTGGTTCTGTGGGTGTGGCTTGGTGGGGGGGTGTAATGTGACTGGGTGGGCGTGGCCAACCTTTTTTTAAAAAAACTTTTCAAAGCATTTTTTCTAATGCTTTGAAAAGCCTCTGCTGATCAGGCAACTCAGCTGGGATCATCAGAGACTTTTCAAAGCATTTTTTTACCACCTCTTCAGCCAAGAGGTTGCAGAGAAAAATGCTTTGAAAAGCCTCTGACGATCCCAGCTGAGCTGTGCGATCATCAGAGGGTTTTTTTTAACTTTTAAAAGCATTTTTTCATCAGAAGAGGTTGTAGAAAAAATGATTTTAAAAGTAAAAAAAAAAAGCCTCTGATGATCACGTGGCTTAGCTGGGCATGGGGGGGGGGCAGGGATTTTTGCTACCGGTTCTCCAAACCACCCGCCTCCATCGCTACCAGATCGGGTGATCCGGTCCGAACCGGGAGCATTTCACTCCTGGACCAACTCCTCCAAGCTCCATTCCCGCCTGAGCCATTTTCTTCTGTGCATGGAGGGGAAATGGACGTCTCTGGTGGAGATAGAGAGACGGAGCTCAGAAGCCGAAGAGCGGAGCTCCGTTTCTGCAGCAGTTCCTTTCCGGGTAGAACTCAGCAAGCAGCTCTTTTGCACTATCTGCTTAACAACCTGAGGGATGGCTTAACGACCGTAACCAGGAGTGCCAGGATTGCAGTTGTTGAGCAAAATGCTTGTCTCCTTCACAAATCATCTTTTTTTTTCCATGAAGGTTATCTGGGTAAACTTCCTTTTCAAAGATCCTGCACAGCGCTTCCATTTCAGCTGGCTGAAGAACCTTTTCTCCCCACCCCCCAAAAAAACTACAGCGGCATTTAAAGTTTGTGGATCCTTTTGAACTGCCCACACCAATTACTGAAAGCAAAAGTTCACAATCTTTTGGATCTTTTTCCTCAAAGAATTGTTCTGCCCCAGCTCCGGATTCCCAAGAATTGTGACACACGCCAACGGTCCTGATCAAAGTTATAACGTACCAAGAATAAACAAAGTCCGGCAAAGGTTGGCAACCAGCCCAGAAGACAAGATACGATAAGACACTCACTCTCCAAAATGCTCTGTAATAATTACACGTTGTTTCCAGCAAGAAATTACTAACTGCGTGCGACTTAAATAGGCTAAGGGAATGGCCAATTATCCTCAAACCTTACTCTCGAGGAGACCTCCTCCTCCTGAGTAGCCACTCCTGCCTTTCGGCAGCCCTGCGTGCTCGAGCATTGAGGAGAGGCTCCTCCACTTCGCTCTCTCCACTGGAAGGAGCCTCTGGAGGTTCTGAAGGCCCTGGCTGAGTCTCTGCCTCTGGCACCACATCCTCTTCAGCCTCCTCGCTGTCTGACGTGAGCGCCGGCTATGCTGGTTGCTGGCGCGACCCACCAGCCTCCTCATCGTCGGGATCAGCCACGATCCGCGCAGGCCGCTGGCGGGCCACAACAAGAATCAATGGCCAAGTTTCTGCCTCGTTTTAAACGGAATATTCTTTCTCTCATTTTAGGATTTGTGTGTGGAGAACAGATCATGTTTTGGGCCATGCTTATGCAGGAATATGGGAAATTTAAAAGGGTTCACAAATTGTTAAGCACATCTGCAGCTATTGGGGCTTACTAGCAATGTTATGAAACTGGGGGGAAATCTATGGGGGATAATCTGATTTATTTTAAAGAGGACGGGAAATGCGCCATGCAACACCCTGATCAGAACTCCTCTGAATCCCCAGAGCCATTGCCACAAACATGGGGGCTACAGAGCCACAACTTGTATAGCAGAAAGCCGATCTGGTATAGTGGTGACTGCCTAGTTTCAAGTGCCAGGAAAATCAGGAGATTCAGGCAGTTCAAATAGTATAAAACTTAAGCTCTCTACAAAATCTGAATTACTAACGGTCAAGGGAAATTAGCAGGAGATAAGAGGAGAAGGAATTCAAGGTGGGCTGGGCTTAGGTCTCTTGTGGGTGCAGGGACTCATAACTGATGATGTGTTTGACTCCTCCCTTGGGCTCAGCCTCAGCATCTCCTACACCAGGGCAGACCTGCTATAGGGAAAATAGGAAGGGACAGTGGTGTGGAATCCACCGTGTGCTAAAAAGAAGGATAGGAATCTAACCGATGAGGAGAGGTGACCAATGGGGATCTCTATACAGAACCATTTCCATTCAAGGTTCCTTAGTAAGATTATTTTGATTATCTCGCTGCTGTCACAATCCTGAAAGGTGTCTCTGGAAAAGAAGAGGACTGGATCCAGTCAAACCGAAAGCAAAAATGACTTTCTGCTATCATCCGCAAGTTTCCTTAGCCTTCAGTCGTGCTTTTCCCCAAAGAGTCATCATCCTGGGCTGGGAATCTTGGCTGGCATCTCTTCCCCACTGCAAAAAATTGGCCAGCTCATCTGGCAGAGGGCAAGGCTGCCAGCCAGGCTCTCGGCTGGAGAATTGCAAAAATCAGACTAGGAAGGGCAGACGCAGCCTAAGGGGAAAGCTCTGTCGACCAAACCCAGGAACAGCTTCGCAGCATTTTTTACACCTTGTCCTTGGACGCCACGCGAAGGAGGGGGACGACATTTGCAAGGGAAGAAAAAGAAGGACTGTTCTTGCTGAAGATATAACTCACTGCACTCCCAGACAGCACAATTGTGACTCTTCAATTATTGTTATGGTTGGTCACACAGTCAGCGTTTGGCATTTTTATCTACCTTACTGAGTGCTTCCCAAGGACCTGAGATAGACAGATGTTGTTCTTTGATTATGTTTAAAGGTTATCATTGCAGGATGTAAGATGCTCTGAGTAGAGCTGTTTTTGCAATTGACTGATAGGGATTTTGTCAATGCCGATGGTATTCAAATTGTGCTCCAGATTTTTGGGGTTGCACTTAAGGCACCTGTTACTATTGGTATTAACTTTGCTTTCTTTTGCTATTGTTGTTCTATTTACAGGTCTTTGTATTTTGTAGTCACCCCACCCCAGATCTTTCTCCTTTATTTTGCTGTCTCCAAGTGCTATCATGTCTACTATCCAAACTTTTTTGTCTTTCTTACTGACAGTTGTTAAGTCTGGAGGGTTATGTGGCAGGTGCTTATCTGTTTGAATTCTAAAGTCCGGGGACACTTTAGCTCTTCATAAAGGTTTCCCCTGTCCAGGGGGACTCTAGTGCATGGTGCTCATCTCCGTTTCTTAGCCAAGGGAATCACCATTGTCCAAAGATACTTCCATTGGTCATGTGGCCAGCATGACTATATATGCCAAGGCGCACCGAATGCTATTACTTTCCTGCCGAAGTGGTACCTATTAATCTACTTGCATTTGCATACTTTCAAAGTGCTAGGAGGGCAGGAGCTGAGTGCAGCACTCAGATCTCGAGTCCAGGTTGTCAACTTTGTCTATTTCGTGGTCCCACTAATTCTTGCTCGCAGGCAAGTGGTATTTCTTGCAGATATGCCAATGCACCACGGTTCGCAGGATGGAAGCTGTTCCAAGTAAAGCTGCCTTCTGCAATTGACTGATAGCGAATTTGTCAATCCTAATGATGCTCAATTGGTGCTCCAGTTGTTTTGGGATTGCACCCAAGGCGCCTATTACTATTGGTACTACCCTTGCTTGCCTTTGCCATAGTCATTCTATTTCTATTTGTAGGTCTTTGTATTTTGTTATCTTCTCCAGTTTTTTCTCTTCTAATCTGCTGTTTCCAGGCACTGCCACATCCACTATCCAGCCTTTTTTTGCCTTTCTTATCGACAACTGTTAAGTCCAGGGTGTTATGTGGCAGGTGCCTGTCTGTCTGGATTCTAAAATCCCAGAGCAATTTAACTTCTTCATTTTCTACGACTTTCTCTATTTTATGGTCCCACCAGTGGTGAGTTTCAAATTTTTTTACTACCGGTTCTGTGGGTGTGGCTTGATGGGGGTGGCATGATTTGGTGGGTGTGCCTTGGTGGGCGTGCCTTGGTGGGTGTGGCAGGGGAAGGTTACTGCAAAATCCCCATTTCCTCCCGATCAGTTGGGATTCGGGAGGCAGAGAATAGATGGGGGCGGGGCCAGTCAGAATTTATACTACGGGTTCTCCGAACTACTCAAAATTTCCGCTACCGGTTCTCCAGAACTGGTCAGAACCTTCTGAAACCCACCTCTGGTCCCACCAGTTCTTGCTTGCAAATCTTCCAATGCACCATTGTTGCTACTTTGTCATGCTGCTGCTTATAGTCAGTCTGGGTGATCTTCTTGCAGCAACTGTTTCTTCAGCTTCTTTGCATAGGCAGCATTTACTGTCTGTTGCTGTTCTCTCAGTTCTGGCTTTGTATGCGTTTGTCCTTAAGGCTTGGTCTTGTGCAGCCAGAATTATTCTCTTGGTCTCTTTCTTCAACTTTCCTGCTCTTAGCCATTGCCAGGTTGTTGTCGTTGTTGTTGTCCATCATCATCATCATCATCATCATCATCATCATCATCATCATCTCAGATTTACTGTCCCTTTCTTCACAACAGCAAGGAAAAACATGTAGGTGACTCCTGTTTCCAGGGCAATTGGTGCCGTGTGACATGTGCTCGTTCTAGGTCAACAAATGACAAAATACAGTGTCCAGGCACCTTTGACTTCCTGCAATATTATCAAGTGTATCTGTGTGATGTTTCTCCATTTTCCAAATTCCACACGTTTCACAGCATTTAAGGGGACCGTGAAGTATCATCCTCTTGGCTCACGGCAGGAATCCAAATTAAAACACCCAGAGAGGGGGAAACCAATGTCTTTTGTTACTGGTTCTATTCTCCAATTACTCTGGCTTCAGCATCTGATTTCCTGTAACTCAATGTTTCTCAACCTCAGCAAGTTTAAGATGGGTGGACTTCAACTCCCAGAATTCCCCAGCCAGCAAGAGACCAGTCTTGTTCTTTTTTCTTTTTGGCAAGGCATCATTTTAAGTATTTGAAAAGTCCTGTCTACTCATTTTTTTTCAAAGCTAAACATGCACAATTCCATCATCTCTTTCTCATTCTCATTTCATTCTGGGCATCTGTTTGGGTTTCCTCTGAATTTTTCTTAAGATGGTTGATGTCCAGGACAGGGTAGGTTAGGTCAGTGGTGGGATTCAGCCAGTTCGCACCACTCCAGGAGAAGCGGTTGTTAACTTTCTGAGCAGTTTGGCAAAGTGGTTGTTGGAAGAAATCATTAGAGCAGAGAACCGGTTGTTAAATTACTTGAATCCCACCCCTGGGTTAGGTTCATCAACGCTGAAGATGCTGGTCCTATTATTACTCATATTTAGATATTACATTATAGCAGCCATCCCATCCTATGTGCTTATGTTTAAGTAAAATGCCAAGATCCTTTCTAATTGGGCATGTCTAGTCTACTGAAAAGAAGGACTAGGGGTGATATTATAGCAGTCTTCCAGTATTTGAGGGGCTGCCACCAAGAAGAGGGAGTCAAGCTATTCTCCAAAACATCTGAAGGCAGGACAAGAAACAATGAATGGAAACTAACCAAGGAGAGAAGCAACCTAGAACTAAGGAGAAATTTCCCAACAGTGAAAACAATTACGCACAGTCACTCCTTACCCTCATCACCTCCCGCCTGGACTATTGCAATGCTCTCTACATGGGGCTCCCCTTGAGGAGCATTCGGAGGCTCCAACTGGCACAGAGTGCGGCTGCGTGGGTGGTGACGGGAGCGACGTGGCATTCCCATGTAACACCTCTCCTGCGCGAGCTGCACTGGCTCCCGGTGGTCTTCCGGGTGCGCTTCAAGGTTTTGGTTATCACCTTTAGAGCGCTCCATGGCTTAGGACCTGGTTATTTACGGGACTGCCTGCTACCACCAATAGCCTCCCACCGGCTGGTACGCTCTCATAGAGAGGGGCTCCTCCGGATGCCGTCAGCCAAACAATGTCAGCTGGCAACCCCTACGGGGAGAGCCTTCTCTGTGGGGGCACCTACCATCTGGAATGAGCTCCCCCCCCGCCCCGGAGATACGGAGGATCCCGGATCTGCACACCTTCCGTCGCGCTCTCAAGACTTTTTTATTTCATCAAGCCGGCCTGGCCTAAATCTTTCCCCTTTAAAATGTAAATTTTTTTTTTTTTTTAATTGCAAAAGTTTTACAATTACATTTTTACCCCCTTCCCCCCCCCCCACTACCCCCCCCAGACTTCCCAACCTCCCCAGCCCACCCTAACCCTCCCCTCCCCCCAGACTTCCTAGTATGCTCATGTCAGATAAAAGGAAAAAACCCTCCTTTGTATATAAAACTTGAACCCCTCCCTCCCCCTTACAAATTTTCATCTTCATTACATTAACCTATTTCTATCTTAGTATAACATTTTCAGATAAATTTTCATCCTGATTACCTTAAAAATATTTCTATCATAATATAACATTTTCTAACAAATTTTCATCCTTAACCTTAAAATATTTCTATCTTAATATAACATTTTCTAGCAAATTTTTATCCTCAACCCTAAAATGTTTCTATCTTATATAACATTTTTAAATAAAGGCTATTTGATACTTCCTAGTTTGATATTTGTGCTGAACATAATTTATCCACTTCTTCCATTCCCATTCATAGGTCTCTTGAGAACAGTCTTTTAAATATGCTGAAATCTTCGCCATCTCTGCAAAACTGGCCATCTTCAAAGTCCATTCCTCAATCGTAGGCAGCGCTTCATTTTTCCAGTATTTACCTATCAACAATCTTGCTGCAGTTATCATGTACAATATCAATTTTGTTTCCCCCAATGTAAAACCCTTAACTATACCCAATAAAAACAGTTGTGGAGAAAATTGAATTTTTTTCTTCAAAACATTCTGCATGACCCACCAAATTTTTACCCAAAAAGCCTTAACTTTCTTACAGGTCCACCAAACATGATAATATGTAGCGTCTAAGCAGTCACATCTCCAACATTTCGGCTGGATACTAGGGTACATACACGACAATTTTTTTGGATCTAAATGCCATCTATAAAACATTTTATAGAAATTTTCCCGCAGATTCTGCGACTGTGTAAATTTAACGTTCTGAACCCAAATTTTTTCCCATGTTTCCAACATCACTGGTTCCTCAAAATTTTGTGCCCACTTAACCATGCAGTCTTTAACTAGTTCAGTTTCTGAATCCCTTTCTAACAAGACATTATAAAGTCTTTTAATATGCATTGGGCCTTTCTCTTTTATATGTCTAACTAATTCTTCCTCATACATCATAATACCAGTTTTTTGGTCCTCTTTCCATCTCAATTGCAGTTGATTATATTGTAACCAAGTTAAATTAATCCCTTCAGCCAACAATGTCTGTAATGTCTTCAGCTGCCATCTGCCCGCATCTGTAAAAAGAACCTCTTTATATAAAAACCCCCCGAGTGACATTATATTTGTATTCCACAAGGTATGACCAAGATCCAGCCATAGCGGTATTTTATAATTCCAGTTGTTTCGGTGCTTCTTCCAAACTCTCAGCAAAGAATCTCTAAGTATATGGCTTTTAAATACTTTATCCACTTTGCTGTCATAAAATAAGTAAGCGTGCCATCCAAATTCCAAATCAAAACTTTCTGCATTCAATATTCCAGTCTTTTTTCCTCCAAACCAATCACTTACTAAAGTCAAAGCTGTTGCATCATAATATAATTGTAGGTTTGGAAGTTTGAGACCTCCCCTTTCTGGAATGTCTTGCATAATTTTCATTTTTACTCTTGGTTTTTTCTCGTTCCAGACAAATTTGTTGATACCAGTTTGCCATGCTTTTAGTTGTTTATCATTTTTGAGCACCGGAATCATTTGAAACAAAAAAAGAAATCTTGGCAAAATGTTCATCTTAACTGCTGCTATTCTTCCAAGTAAAGACAGCTGCAGTTTTTTCCAAATCTCCATATCTTTTTGCACCTCTCGCCACAACGCCTCATAGTTATTTTGAAACAATTTCATATTTGATTCTGCAACCTGAACTCCTAGATATTTTACCTTTGGTACAATCTCAAAACCTGCCCTCCTTTCTAACTCCAGTTTACGATCTTGTGTCATATTTTTAACTACCATCTTAGTTTTTCTCTGATTCAATCTGAAACCTGAAACTTTACCAAAGTCTTGTATAATGTCCTTCATCTGGATTATCGATTCCATTGGCTGTGTTAGGGTAACAACCAGATCGTCTGCAAATGCCTTTATTCTGTAATCCTCTTGCCTTATCATTATACCTTTCAATGTGTTAGAATCCCTTATTGTATTTAACAGGACTTCTAATGTTAAAATGAACAACAATGGGGACAGTGGACATCCCTGTCTTGTACCTTTTTCAATTTTAAACTCTGTTGTCAAACTTCCATTGATAATGATCTGTGCCTTTTGCTCTTGATAAATTGCTGAGACCGCCTGTATATATTGGTCCCCAAAGTCCATCTTTTTTAATGTCTTTAATAGAAAATTCCAATCCACTCTATCAAAGGCCTTCTCTGCATCCAGAAAGACCAGCACTGCAGGGATCTGTTTATTCTTCTCAAGATATTCCAATAAATCTATTACTTGCCTTACATTGTCCTTCATGTACCTACCCTCAATAAATCCCGCTTGGTCATCATGAATCACCTTTTGAATTACTGGCATCAGTCTGTTGGCTAATACTTTTGCGTAAATTTTATAATCCGTATTCAAAAGAGATATTGGTCTGTAATTCTCCGGTTTTTTAGGACCTGCTTGCTCTTTTGGTATCAAAGAAATATAAGCTGTAGTCCACGATGGAGGTATTTTTCCCCCTTGTTGTATGTTGCAAAATAAGTCTCTGAGTTGTTCCACCATTTCTGCCTGTAAAGTTTTATAATACACTGCTGTCAGACCATCCGTTCCAGGAGCTTTGGCTGTTTTTAATTGTTTTATTGCTGCTATTATCTCCTCCTCTGTTATGGGATAATCCATTCTTTCCTTTTGTTGCTCAGTGATTTTTGTAACTCTTTTATTGTCCAAATATTTTTCTATAAGTCCATTCTGCACCTCCTCTCTGGCATATAGTTTAGTGTAATATTGAAGAAAAGCTTCTTTTATTAAATTCTGTTGAAAAACTTCTTTCCCCCCAATATCAACACTATCAATAGTCCGTATGCTTTGTTTCTTCCTTAATGTGTAAGCCAACCACCTGCCTGGTTTATTAGCATTGCAGAATGTATTATGCTTCGCATATTGTAAGTTTGTTGCAACTTGTTCCGCTATAAGCATTTGAAATTGGTCTTTCAGAAGTTTTATAACACTAAGTATTCTTTCATCTGTTGGATTTTTAATAAGTAACTGTTCTTTGTCCTTTATTTCTGCTTCCAATTCAAGTCTTTTCTTTTGTCGAATCCGCTTATGTTTAGAGTTCATATATATAAGCACCCCTCTCATATAAGCTTTGCTTGCGTCCCACACAATTTCCATTGGGGTGCCTTTATTCAAGTTCATTTCAAAAAACTCTTTCAGATGCTTTTTAAGTTCTATTATATTTTTCTCATATCTAAACAAATTTTCATTTAATCTCCAAGAGCGTCTCTCATTCTTACATATCTCGATTTCTATCCAGACTGGGCTATGATCAGTCAAAGTTCTTGGCAGAATCTTTGTTCTTTTTGTCCTAACAAGTAAGTCATCAGACAACAAAATAAAATCAATCCTGGAAAAAGATCTATGTCTGTCAGAAAAGAAAGTATAGTCCAGTTCTTTTGGGTTATGTATTCTCCAAATATCTTTTAATTCCAGGTCTTCTTTCATATCAAAAAAAGTCTGTGGTAATCTAATTCTTGATTTTGCCAAAGTCTTTTTATCTAATTTAGAGTCAATTACTCCATTCCAGTCTCCCATAATTAAAATAGATCTATAATCCCATTGAAGTATTTTAGTATGCAGCATTTTATAAAAATAGTCCTGTTGTTGATTAGGAGCATAAATTCCTATCAAAAGAATTTGACTATTAGCAGAAAGTAATTCAATTGCTACAAACCTACCATCTTGATCAGCTTCTATAAGTTTGGCTGTTAATTTTTTGTTTACATAAATAACCACACCATTCTTTTTTTGGTTAGTTGAGGATATAAAATGTGTTCCTAATTTGGAATTTTTCAAACAGTTTTGATCTTGAACTGTAATATGCGTTTCTTGTAAACAAATTATATCATTATTATGTTGTTTTAAATATGCAAATACTTTCTTCCTTTTTTGTGTTACATTCAACCCATTCACATTCCAAGATAAACATTTAATCATCCTTATTCTCCTTCTGGAGCGAAGCGCAGAACCTTAGGATTTCATCTGAGATCCTCTGTCCTGCATTTCCCACAACCCCAGCCTTGTCTTGTCTCTCCTGCTGTAACTTTTCTTTAAGTTCCTTGGCTTTTGCTCGAGTTATACGCTGATCCTTAACTTCAGCCGCCCAAGCCAGCTCCGAGATTGGGGAAGGTTCCAGCAAGGGCTCATCCAGAAAACCTCCTCCAATGTAAATTTTAATTTGTTTTTAAAATTATTGGGTGTTTTAAATTTGTCTCGGCCAAATTGCTTAATTCGGTTTTATTCTGTTTTTAAATTTTGTATTTATGTGTTTTATTCTGTAGCTGTTCACCGCCCTGAGTCCTTCGGGAGTAGGGCGGTATATAAATCCAATAAATGAAATGAAATGAAATGAAATGAAACTAACCAGTGAAATGGCTTGCCTTCAGAAGTTGTGGTTGTTTCATCACTGAAAGCTTTCAAGAAGTTACTGGACAGCCACTTGTCTGGAATGGTGTAGGGTTTCCTGCTTGAGCAGGGGGCTGGACTAGACAACCTCCAAGGTCTCTTCCAACTCTGCTATCCTGTTACTTTTAAGGTCTGTTCCTCGACCTGTGCATTTCCTTCCCTTTTCAAAAAATGAAAGCTTTTTTATTTGTCCCCCTTCGACTTCATTCTGTTATCTTCTCTAAGAGATCGGGATCATCTTGAATTTCTTCTTCAGTCTCCCAAAGTATTAGCGCTCTCAGCTCTGTGTCATCTGCAAATTCATTAAGTATGCCTACACAGCAGCAATTGCATTTGGAAAAGATTCCAGCTCGGCTGGCTTCAGAACTGAAAGGGGCTTGTGCAAAGATTATGGTGTTGCTTCTCGTCCCTTTTCCTTGCTGTAATTGATATGTTGCGAGAGAAAAATGTGGAAAAGTAGACAGTGATTGCTTGAGAAGACAACCCAACCTCATTAAAAGAAAGACCGTTATTTCAAAGTAGGCTTGTATTATAGGTTGTGGACTCTCATCCAGGTGAGATGGCTGTTTTCCAGCCTAGAGCAGGGGTGACAAACTCGATTTCATTGAGGGCCGCATCAGGGTTGTGTTTGACCTGGGGGGGGGGGGTTGGGTAGGCATGGGCAGGGTGGGCGTGGCCAATTTGAAGTCACTCATGTCGGGAGCACCTGTGGTGGCCAAGTGCTAAGGCAAGACTTCCCTTTTAGACCCTCACTCACTCTCACTACAAGTTTCTGTCAAGTTTCGAGGTCGTCTCAAATAAATTGCATTTCAAACAAAGTCTTTGAAGAAAAAACTCCTATTTATTAAGCACGAACATTTTACACCCGACTCCATCGAAGCCAACACTGACTTCCAGCCCCAAAACCCTCCCTTTCCGTTCCCCACTTCCCTGCACTCATTGGCCATCTTCCAAGTCATTCTAACCCTAAACTACTCCAGCTCAAAGGAATTTCCCCCCTCCCATCCCATCTCCTAGGGGACATTATCTCCAGGGAAAATAAGTAGGTGAAAAGTCAAACGTCCCTTTCCAGACGCCTTCGCTTCTCCTTCTTATGTCAGCATTAGAGTAAATGTAGCTTGAAGTGCTGACATCTTCCTTCCTTCCTTCCTTCCTTCCCTCTTCATTTTTTCCTCTTCCTTCGTCTCTTTCCTTTTCTTTCCTCGCTCTCTTCCCATCTTTCTTTCTTTTTCTTTGCTCTTTCCCTTTTTCCATTCCTGTCCCTTCTTGCATGCTCAAATGCAAAAGGGGAAACATTTCTCCTTTTCTCTTGTTTTTAGTTTGTTTTGATAGCCCTCTGCCAGCGAAAACGGAGCCTGGGGTTCCCCGTGTGCGCCCACCCCAGGCCCTGTTTTCGGCCACGATGGCCTCCTGCATCCGTCTTGTCAGCAAAAATGCCCCCCCTCCCAGGCTCCATTTTCAGTGGCAGAGGGCTGCAGGAGGCCATCACGACCAAAAACAGAGCCTGGGAGAGCTGCGTGTGGCTCTCCCAAGCTCCGTTTTCTTTGGCAGAGGTGCCGTGAGCTGGTCCTTTGCTGTTTCCAGGGCAGCCTCGCGGTCCAGATCTAAGTACCCCGTGGGCCACATCCGGCCTGCGGACCTTGAGTTTGACACCCCTAACATAGAGAAGTTCACCTGGGGTTGACCCAAAGAATGAGGGACCCTATTGAGGCTGATACACCCAAGACAGCAATCGCAGACTGTCGAAAAGGCTTCCCAACCATTGAAAACAAGCCGGAGCAGCAAAGGGAGACCTGTTTGTCAAGTAGATTTTTACCTGGGCAACCAGGAGCAAAGCTTTCCCATTGCCCAGCAACTAAGCAAACATCCTCTATTTTTATAACTTCAGTCTATGCCTAAGTCCAGTTGCGCAGAACAAAATAAGCTTTAAAAAAAAAGAAGAACAACAGCATCAGCCGGAGACCATGGCGGGATTAAAGGGAGACATGAAACTGACAGCAGCCTGGGGGTTAGTCAATTCCTGTTCCCTGGGAAAAGGCCAGGGGTGGCCCACCATGCCGTCCTTACCTCCCAAGATGCGCGCAAGGCACCACGTTGCAGTCAATAGGTCTTTTAAGGCAGGGGTCTCCAACCTTGGCAACTTTAAGACTTGTGGACTTCAACTCCCAGAGTTCCTCAGCCAGCAAAGCTCTGGGAGTTGAAGTCCACAAGTCTTAAAGTTGCCAAGGTTGGAGACCCCCTGTTTTAAGGGACCCGAAACTCCATGGGGGAATCCGAGGCGCTCACCTCTTCGGAGCAGGAAGGCAGCCAAACGCCAGAACCACCTGAGAACCATCCTGGCCCCTCCAAGGGAGAAAATCACCAGGGACCACCCGACCCTCTGAAGCAGGAGCTCCAGTCCCTTTTCGGATGTGGCCACACGGGATATAAATAAGGGGGTGGGAGGGGAGGGGGCAAAATACTGTGTCAACAACACGCCCGACAATTCTCCCAACAGAGGGATATTGCTTTGACAGACATGCCCAGGTGGGCAGCTGGCCAGTTGCCCAGGTTCACAGTTTTGACATGCCCGAGCAGAGCAGAGGGCATTTAGATGTGCTCTTGAGATGCATCGGAGGCCCGCACATCGCACAAACACACATACACACACACACACTTGGCGTGGCTGACCTTTCTCTGGCCTCTGAGCAGGAAGGAGCGGCTAAGATTTAGAGGGGGGGGGTTTCTAACAGATTAACCAACCCCCCCCCCCTGCCCACAATCCAGTCTAGTGTGCCCAGAGAACATTTTCCGAGTGCTTTTCTCCCACAGGAAATAAATCGAAATAAAGGAAGATCTTTCGAAGGGGAGAAGATCTCAGAGAAATTTGTCCTGAGTGGAATGTGGTGTCTTCCCAATATATCGGGTCCCCTCCCCCACCATGTTTAATAGTTAATTTCTATCCAAACAAAAATAAAACAATCACAAACGTGATAAGGCAAGGGCAAAATGACGAACGTTTGAGCTTCAGTAAGCTTGTGGATGTATATGTAATGGAAAGTTGGAATAACCTTGAGGAACAGGAGAAAGAGCCGCAACCAAGAGAACAGTCAGATAAAAGAGCACTGACTCGGGGGGCAGAAAAGTAATTTGAGAAAGCGCATTCAGACTTGCAAGGTTCTGTTACGACTGTATAGTTTTACAATAAAAGTAGAACTGACTTACATAGCATTATTCCTCGGGCTTGAAGTAGCAGTAGCAATAACACTTAGACTTATATACCGCTTCACAGTGCTTTCCAGCCCTCTCTAAGCAGTTTACAGAATCAGCCTCTTGTCCCCAACAATTTGGGTTCTTGTTTTATCGAACTCAGAAGGATGGAAGGCTGAGTCAATCTTGGTTCTGGTCAGAATTGAACTCCTGGCAGTGGGCAGAGTCAGTTTGCGATGCTGCGTTTTGACTACTGCAAAGGATGGATGGATGGATGGATGGATGGGAAGGAAGGAGGGAAGGAAGGAAGGAACAAAGGAAGGAAGGAAAGAAGGGCAATAGCAATAATACGTAGACTTATATACCACTTCACAGTGCTTTACAGCCCTCTCTAAGCAGTTTACAAAATCAGCCTCTTGCCCCCTACAATCTGGGTTCTTGTTTTACTGACCTCAGAAGGATGCAAGGCTGAGTCAGCCTTCAGCCCACATGCGATTTTCGCTACCGGTTCACCTGAACTGGTCCATACCTGCTGAATACCACCTCTGATGGGAACTCAGTGAGTCTGTCCAGTTACCCTTAGGTCTGGGGTTATAAATCTAGAGTTACAAATAAGTAATGGTGGATTGACTCCATTTGCCAGCTGAGTCAACAATGAAGGTGGAGTTTCATTCTCTGAGCTTGTGGGTTGGTTTCCAAACATTTTGTTACCAGGCTAGCTAACATCTTCAGCGGAGTTTAGCAGATGTCAGTGTTGACGTCCTTCTGCTCATAAGGGTATTGTGTGGTCAGTAAACACCCCCTAAATTCTGCTGTGAGGGTCTGGTTAACTAAACATTTGGAAATCAACCCACATGTTTGGAGAATGAACCTCCATCTTCATCCTATACCCGAGCTACAGGTTATTCACCTTTATCAGTCAACAACTTTTGTCACTCAACAACCATGAGTATGTCAAGGGATCCTTTCAAATTGTGGGATGGGCAGCTTGACAGAAAGGGACAGGCAGGAAACACTCATCAGTGGCCAAAGTAGAATGTCCACGTGAAGTGTTAATACCACTTTATAAGGCCTTGGTAAGGCCACACTTGGAATATTGCATTCAGTTTTGGTCGTCACGATGTAAAAAAGATGTGGAGACTCTAGAAAGAGTGCAGAGAAGAGCAACAAAGAGGATTAGGGGACTGGAGGCTAAAACATATGAAGAATGGTTGCAGGAACTGGGTATGTCTAGTTTAATGAAAAGGACTAGGGGAGACATGATAGCAGGGTTCCAATATCTCAGGGGTTGCCACAAAGAAGAGGGAGTCAAGCTATTCTCCAAAGCACCTGAGGGTAGAACAAGAAGCAATGGAGAGAATCAAGGAGAGAACCAATTTAGAACTAAGGAGAAATTTCCTGACAGTTAGAACAATTAATCAGTGGAACAACTTGCCTGCAGAAGTTGTGAATGCTCCCACACTGGAAATTTTTAAGAAGATGTTGGATAACCATTTGTCTGAAGTGGTGTAGGGTTGGACTAGAAGACCTCCAAGGCCCCTTCCAACTCTGCTATTCTATTCTATTCTATTCTATTCTATTCTATTCTATTCTATTCTATTCTATTCTATTCTATTCCTATTCCTATTCCTATTCCTATTCCTATTCCTATTCTATTCTCTCAGCAAAGCCAAAGATTTCTTTTCAAGATAGGAAGGCTAGAACCAGGAATTCTAATCCTGGTTTAGGCACGCAGGCAGCTGGACGACTTGGGCCTAGCCCCTCTTCCAGCCCTGGGAAGAAGATGACAGTTGCAAACCACTTCGGCAACGGTAGGGACTTTCCAGGCAGTTCAGCCAGAAGGTAAAACTGACTCTGACAGGGCACCCAAAGAAGCTTAGTTACAAAGGAAAGCTTAGGTGACGTCAGTTTCAACTCGGCTTACTGCGAATGCAACTTCTAACATTTAGAGGCAACTTTCTAAGGCAGACAGTGATTTCACAAATGGCATTCTGATTCCTCTACTCACAGGTCATTTTGTTAAAATCTTGCAACAGACTTTAAAGTTCCTCTGATGGGAAGCTCATAAGCCCCTGGAACAATTTTATGGCATCTGGTCCATGGCTGCCTATCTTAAGACTCCCTTCAGCTGGAAAACAACTTGTCCTGTCTGGATTTCACCTTGAGTGTGAAGTTGTCAAACGCCAGGGAAATCAGGAGTCCAGGAGGATCAAATAAATATACAGGTTTATTACAAGCTTACGCTCTCTAGAAGAATCTGTACAATTAATCATCATCGTTTAACGACTCAATAATCCCTTGCGGGGTGCAGTCTGGGCAACTGAATGGAGCTATCAGAGAGTTTAATGGCCGGATGCCCTTCCTGTCGCCAATGAGGAGCTTTGTTCAGCAGAAATAGTCTCATTGTGCCCAGAGAGAGAAATATCTGCCTCTACCTAGGATCGAACATACAGCCTCCTGATTGTGAGACGAGAGCTCCACCTCTAGGCCACTGTACCACTCAAGAATCTGTACTATTAATGGTCCAAGCAAATAAGCGGTTGATAAGAGTCAACGGAATTCAGGGTGGGTTGAATTTAGATCTCTTGTGGTCACGAAGAGGCTCGTGACTGATGACACATTTGACCTCTCCCACAGGCTCATACTGATCATTTCCTACAAGAGTGCTTGTATTGCCATGCTAAAACATTCCTTGGCCCTTGGCCTTCTTGAGCTTGGCATGGTTTGTCGCTCAGTATTGCTTGAGAGAGTGCAAGTTTCCTAAATTATTATTTATTGCAAGAGTTTTACAATTACATTTTCACCCCTTTCCCCCCTCTCCACCCACCCCAACCTCCCTAACCCACCCTAACCCTCCCCTCCCCCCGGACTTCCGCACAGTATACTCATATCAAGTAAAAGAAAAAAGAAAAAAAAACCCTCCTTTATATAAAACTTCTATAAAACTTGAACCCCTCCCTCCCGCTTATAAATTTTCATCTTCATTACATTAAAATATTTCTATCTTAATATAATATAATATAACATTTTCAAATAAAAGCTATTTGATACTTCCTAGTTTGATATTTGTTCTGAACATAATCTATCCACTTTTTCCATTCCCATTCATAAGTCTCTTGTGAACAATCTTTTAAATATGCTGAAATCTTCGCCATCTCTGCAAAACTGGCCATCTTCAAAGTCCATTCCTCGATCGTGGGCAAAGCTTCATTTTTCCAGTATTTACCTATCAACAATCTTGCTGCTGTTATCATGTACAATATCAATTTTGTTTCACCCAATGTAAAACCCTTAACTATACCCAATAAAAACAATTGTGGAGAAAATTGAATTTTCTTCTTCAAAACATTCTACATGACCCACCAAATTTTTATCCAAAAAGCCTTAACTTTCCCACAGGTCCACCAAACATGATAATATGTAGCATCTAAACAATCACATCTCCAACATTTTGGCTGAACATTAGGGTACATACACGACAATTTTTTGGGGTCTAGATGCCATCTATAAAACATTTTATAAAAATTTTCCCTCAAATTCTGCGACTGTGTACATTTAACATCCTAAATTATTATTATTATTATTGCTAAGGTTGTGTTTTCCCCCAGCCGAGGAAGCAATCTACATCTCAGCGCCTTGCAGGAATCCAGACACTGATCTAGCAGGTTGTGTGAAGGTAGCCATCATGTTGCACCCACCACGGGTATAGATTTCATTGGGCGGAATGCGACAGGCGGCCTAGCAGTTCTGTTCAGGTGACTCTGAGGTTTGGCCTCAAATCCTGGAGCTCCACCCTTCTGGCGTTGACGTTCCTTTTTAACAGTTCTTACCTGCTGACTAATTATTACCTCCTCTGATTGGTTCATTTCTGATGCAGCTCTAATGGCCTGCAGATTAGTCACTTCGGAATGCAAGGGGAAGAGAAAGGGAGAGATAGATGGATAGAAGGATTTTCTAAGAAACAAGGCTGTGATTGCTGGATTGCTCGAGGGCTATGCCTGCATTTTGCCTCTGTCTGCAAGTAACACACCCTTGACAATCTGCTTTTCCACACCTTTACTTTTTAATTACAGAGCAGGCCTCCAGGGTCAGAGGGCCCTGCAGAGAGATTGCTTCCTCTGCTCCTTGTTTAACCCAAACCATTACTGCTCTACTTTTAGACCATTCAGGAGGAGAACAACCCATGAAATTACAAAGTCGTCCATCAAGAAAAGCAAAAAGGTAATAGGTTTATCCAGCACAGGAAGACTCTGAGAAATCAGCATGGCTTTTATTAAACTAATCCTACACAGTCCATCCTTCTTTAAACTGGTTTAGTCAACAAGTGCCCCCAAAAGTCAACATTTAACCTACAACACATAGTCCTCGACTGCAATTAAGCCCAACTTCCCTGTTGCTAAGTGGGAGATTTGTTAAGTGAGATTTGCCCGACCTTTCGGGCAAATCTCTTTGGGAAAGAAAGGGGCAGCATAGTTGTTAAGGGAATCACTGCAATTGTTAAGTTAGCAGCACAGTTGTTGTGAATCTGGTTCCCCATTGCTGGTCAGAAGATCACAAAAAGGGATCACATGACCCCAGAAAACGACAACTGTCATAAATATTAGTCAACTGCCAAGCATCCAATTTTTGATAAAGTGGCCATGGGGATGCTCCAATGGTTGTAAGTGTGAACAACGCTTTTTTCAGTGCTGTTGTAAGTTCAAACAGTCACTAAATGAACTGTGGTAAATTGTGGACTATCTGTAATACAGAGGTCTTCAAACTTGGCCGCTTTAAGACTTGTGGACTTCAACTCCCAGAATCCCCCAGCCAACATGCTTTAAAGCAGAGGCCTTCAAACTTGGCAGCTTTAAGACTTGTGGACTTCAACTCCCAGAATCCCCCAGCCAACATGCTTTAAAGCAGAGGCCTTCAAACTTGGCAGCTTTAAGACTTGTGGACTTCAACTCCCAGAATCCCCCAGCCAACATGCTTTAAAACAGAGGTCTTCAAACTTGGCAGCTTTAAGACTTGTGGACTTCAACTCCCAGAATTCTCCTGGCTGGAGAATTCTGGGATTTGAAGTCCACAAGTCTTAAAGCTGCAAAGTTTGAAGACCTCTGATCCACAGCATCAGCACCTCAGAAGGACATTCAGTTTAGAGAAGGTCTTCCATGAACTGCTCCATACCCTGAAAGTGAAGTCTTCTAAAAGACCCTCTAGGGACTTCAGCTTGTTTGTTTGAGAGCTCTTGAGCACATAATTTCACATTCTCAATCCTCTGTTGTTGAAGCTCAAGCAGGAGAACCTACATCAGAGGTCTTCAAACTTGGCAGCTTTAAGACTTGTGGACTTCAACTCCCAGAATTCTTCAGCCAGCATAGCTGGCTGGAGAATTCTGGGAGTTGAAGTCCACAAGTCTTAAAGCTGTCAAGTTTGGGGACCCCTGCTGTAATAGAGTCCCTAGGGAGTTGGGCGGCATAGAAATACCACAAATAAACAAACAAACAAATATGAATAGGCTGTGTGATGTTCCAGGAATGTGGGCTTCCAAGAGAAGCAGATAGGTTGATTCGTCAATTCTATCAACCAAAAGTTAATTTTAAAATTACTTATGCCTGACAGCATTTTCAAAACAAATGGGTTTCCTGCAAGCTCCTTCTCCTTAGCTCCAAGATGCAGGATCTTTCTCATCAAACACGCTATCACAACAGAACAATGTTCACCCAAGCAAGTGAGTTAATCACAAGCTGGATGGATGGGGTTGTTGAGGTTTGCCAACTTCCCAGCGTCCATCCCCACCCCTGAATTTCGAGAGGCCGTAAGTTCCTTTTGGAAGTCCACCCACGCCCTTTTGTCCAGACCTCACTGGTATTTAATCTTTTGGGGAGTGGGAGAAGGTGTCCCTTGTGCTTCAAACTCCTATTTTCAGGAGGAAGGTCTCTTCTCCAATGCCTTTTGTCCCAACAGAAGAGAATCAGGGGACCTGGCAACCGAGCCAAACTTGTCCTTTGAAAACATTATTTCTAATTCTGGATTTTCCCCTTTCCACCCTTGGAAGATGGGAGCTCTCATTGGGGCAGGGTTATTCGGGCTGTTTTCACCCACCACGTGTTTCTGCAGCTGAACTGGGAATGCCACACCCGGAATTTCTAGCCAGGGATGAAAAAGAAGGGAAAATGCCTTCTTCACTCAGACCAGGAAAACAAGTAACGAAGTGCGATGAGATTTTGCCCACCCAGGTTTAAAACTTGCTGGCCAAAATAACTCTGAACTGCAGCTTTCCTCCTGTTCTCCCTACTCACTGGAACCCCCAAGAGTCTTTTCTTGTTTCACCTAATAGTTGCTTTATGCAACAGAATAAATTTCCATCTGGATGCTTTATATCCGAATTGCAAACCTCATCAGTCCCTTGGACTTGTTTCAGAATTCCACTCCGCCCTATTTGTAAGTATGTATGTATGCAAGTATGTATGTATATGTTCGTGCATGTTTGTATGTTCCTTCAGTTGCTGTCCCACTGCAATCCAACCTTTAAATAATGCAGAAATTTGAAAACATTTTGTTAAGTCTTTAGAGTAAACTATTTAAAAGAATGGAATGGAATGGAATGGAATGGAATGGAATGGAATGGAATGGAATGGAATGGAATAGAATAGAATAGAATAGAATAGAATAGAATAGAATAGAATAGAATAGAATAGAATAGAATAGAATAGAATAGAATAGAATAGAATAGAATAGCAGACTTGGAAGGGACCTTGGAGGTCTTCTAGTCCAACCCCCTACTTAGGCAGGAAACCCTATAGCATTTCAGACAAATGTTTATCTAATATCTTCTTTAAAACTTCCAGTGTTGGAACATTTACAACTTCTGGAGGCAAGTTGTTCCACTGATTAATTGTTCTAACTGCCAGGAAGTTTCCCCTTAGTTCTAGGTTGCTTCTCTCCTTGGTTAGTTTCCAACCATTGCTCCTTGTCCTGTCCTCGGGTTAATAAACCAGACTCCAACTAAATAAACCAGAGTCCAAGTGAATCATGATAAAGCAAACAGAAAGGAGCAACAATAAGGTAAAAAATAAAGAAGCACCCTAGCTAGTTTGGGAGTATTATCTAGAACTGTTTTGATTTTCAGCATCTTCTGGATGGGCCAGTTTGATCGTCACTGGGAGACTATTTAAGGGGAGAGGCATGCTTCGGCTCCTGGACTTCGACTTCCTGGACGTAAGGAACTAAGATCAGTTATGCTCTAGATCGGGGCCCCAACTCCCAGGCTGTAGACCAATACTGGTCCACGACCTGTTAAGAACTGGGCCTCGCAAGCGAACCAAGCTTCGTCCGCACACACTTGAGATCTAGGTAGCATAAGAAACCCTCCTCCCTTCTCCTGCCATCACTGTTGGTCCATGGAAAAAGGGAGACAGAGCTGGAAATCAGGTAAGAGGAGCCCCGTCTTGCTCCACGCGCCCCAAAATAATAAGACCTCCCAGAAAATAAGGCCAAGCATTTATTTCGGGATTCAAAAAAATATAAGACAAGGTCTTATTTTTGGGGAAACACTGTATGTATTTATTTATTTAGTCATATTTATGTACTGTATATTGGAGGTAGTGACCCTTTGAGAGCTGCATACAACGAAATTTCATTTTAATGTATGCCAATCGGTGTACATTCAAAGTGACCATAAAGTTATTCTAAGTCTAAATCCTGGTTTCTCTGTCTCTTGCACATTCGGATAGACACCAGGACATATGGGAGCCTGCCCGTGTACGCACAGAAACTCACACCTCTAAAATAGCTGGGATCAGCTGCGTGATGCCAGCAGATACACGATTTTCTTCGGTGTGGAAAACTAAACACACAGATTTCTCTCCCAATCCCCAACCCCGTTTTTGCTTCAACCTAAGGTGGTATGATACAAAGGGAGAACACCTCTTATCACCAACATCCGGCCTTCCCTACACTGGTCCCAGGAACTGTGGTAACAACCACCTTGCCTCTTCCATCTTGCATTGACACACATACACAAAATACAGAAATTAATCCAGGGTACAGCATTCCTGGATCCCTGACCACCATCTTCCCAGGCTTAAATTAGCTTCACCCAATTTGGCACCCTTCAAATAAGTTGAGCCAGGAGCTCCCTGGACCAGCTGAAGGATGTGGGACCTGAAGAATGCAAGTTAAGGAAGATGGCACAAAGTACAGGTTTGAACCCCACTGCGGACAGGTTTTTATGGGCTCTGGAGCACCACTGGATTCTGGGGCAGTTAATGGCGAGGTGTTTCACCCTTCCTCGAGCCAGAAAAAATGCAAGAGTTTAAAGAGTTTATAGAATTTATATCTTGCACCTAATTCTTCCCAATCTCAACCAACCAAGGCAACCCAACCCAAAACAAAAATCCAGACTGTGTTGGGAACAGCCCAGGAGGCTCTCAGGTGCTTTGCTCCTACAACGGCTCACAGCAACGATTAAAATGAAATCTTGCTGCCTGGAGAACAAAAATGGAGAGGAGCAAAAACCAGGTGTGCTTTTGGCTTGGAAGATCCGGTTTGAGAAAAACTGAAAAGTCCCGTCAAGTCTCCAAGGTCTTTGTAAGGAACCAATCAAGAACACCTTCAAGGCTCTGGTGAGAAACAAAGGGCGCTGCGGGATTGCCACACAGCAGATAATAGGGTTTTTTTTGTTGTCTGTTTGTTTTGGAGTCTGTCATCTCCTCCCTTGAAAGATGTGATGAGCTGGTGATCTTCAGTTCTGAAAAGATGCAACTGAGCAATCACCAACCATCACCTCCGGTCTGGGGCTGGATCTGCCCCCAATTTAAAGAATGCTATCTTTAAGCCTTCTGGAATTGTGAAACAGGATGCAATATGAGGTATGTCATGTAGGATCCCTGCCAAAGTCTGCTTGTCTCATTTCATTTAACAGCCCCATAATCCCTTGCAGGATGGAGTCTTGGCAACTGAATGGAGATAGTAGAGTGTTTTAATGGCCGGATGCCCTTCTTGTCACCAATGAGGAGTTTTGTTCAGAAGATATATTCTCAGTGTGCCCAGAGAGAGAGAGAGATCTGTCTCTACCTGGGATGGAACTCACAGCCTCCTGATTGTGAGGCGAGAGCTCCACTTCTAAGTCAGTGCACCACTCTCCAAAGTCTACTTGTCTCCCAGATGGAAAATCATGTGAAAGACAGGTAGTTGTTGTCTTACAATCACAATGGAGCCCAAAAGTTCTGTTGCTAGGTGAGACATTTGTTAAGTGAGTTTTGCAAAATTGTATGACATTTTATTGCCGCAAGTTTGTTTCACTTAAGTGAAACACACTTAACAAGTGTGTAACAACTACACTGATTCACTTATTTGTACCTTATGACTATCATTAAGTGTTGTACCTTATGATTCTTGACGAATGTATCTCCTCTTTTATGTACACTGAGAGCGTATGCACCAAAAACAAATTCCTTGTGTGTCCAATCACACTTGGCCAATAAAAATTCTATTTTATTCATTCTATTAACAACTGTAGCGAGAAAGGTTGTAAAATGGGATGAAACTCACTTAACAACAGTCTTTGCTTAAATTGTGGCTGTACATTAAAGACTACCTGTGTAAATTTTCAACATTACTCATCAAGGTGTCATTTAAGAGGCAATCTTTAAACGTTTAAAGAAATATAAATCTTTTAGATGTGAATGTTATGCTAAATTAGATTCCCAACTTTGGAATCTGATTATTTCTGAGGAATATGTGACTATTCTGGGTGTGGGATTATTGCTAAGAGAATAATTTGGAGAAATTGGAAAAGTAGAATTACTCCCAATATTTTAAGGAGTGGAATTGTGTAATTTATCTGGTTATGAAAAGGCAATTTTATCCACTCTGCAAAAAAAATGATCCAATAGATTTTTCGTTGGCACAGATGTCCTGACATCTCAGGAGAATAAATGTATTCTCTTTAATTTAGAAACTTTTAAATATTGTTTAATATTTGATGGATACATGACATATTCCTTTTTGTAGACGAGTGCTTTAATAAATGTCTAAACAGATCCACACTTTGCCTTCCTTCTTGTCATTTTTTTCTTTTTATGTAGGGTTTTGTTTTGTTTTTTTGCTTTTTCTCAGCCTTTGTTCCAATTTTGTGTTGGATGTTTTGGTAAAACATTAAAGAAACAAACTTGTCAAGGACAAGTTTGCTCTTTTGATATTTGAGCATTGGAAAGAGCTACTTAGGCAGTCGTAAGTATGAAAAACGGTCATAAATCATTTTTTTCAGTCCCGTTGTAACTTTGAATGGTCACTAAATGTTGTAGAATAGAATAGAATAGAATAGAATAGAATAGAATAGAATAGAATAGAACAGAACCTTGGAGGTCTTCTAGTCCAGCCCTCTGTTCAAGCAGAACTTATACCATCTCAGACAAGTGACCGTCTAGTCTCTTCTTAAAAACCTCCAGTGATGGAGCACCCACAATTTCTGGTGGCAAGCTGTTCCACTGGTTAATTATCCTCACTGTTAGGAAGTTTCTCCCTAGTTCCAGGTTGCTTCTCTCCTTGATTAGTTTCCAACCTCTTGCCTTCTGGTGCTTTGTAGAATAATTTGACCCCCCCCTTTCTTTGTGGCAGCCCCTCAAATACTGGAATCCTGCTATCATGTCTCCCCTAATTCTTCCTTTCATTAGACTAGCCAAACCCAAATCCTACAGCCGTTCTTATATTTTAGCCTCCAGGGGCCTTTGATCATCTTAGTTGCTCTTCTCTGAACTTTTTCCAAAGTCTCAACATCTTTTTTGTAGCATGTATGTTGACCAAAATTGGTTGCAGTATTCTAGGTGTGGTCTTACTAGGGTTTTCTAAAGCAGTACTAATACTTCACGTGATCTTGATTCTATGCCTCTATTTATACAATCCAGGATTGTGTTAGCTATTTTAGGCTGCTGCTGCACACGGCTGGCTCATATTCAAGATCATTTTAACTTGAGGACTACCTGTATTTTCCCCCAGCCTTGGGGTTGGGCAGGTACTGAGGCCTGATAGGATTTTATCTGTTTGGGGAATAACTTTCCATGGACGTCACATGATGTTTCAGAGTTTATGCAGTTGGGTGACCTTCTTAGCTTAATAAATGAACAAACACCCTCCCTTTTGCCGTTTAGTTGAGATGGTGAAACCGGGTTTGGAATGAGGAAAGGCGAGCCCATTGCCTTATCTACAAATCCCGGCTTGTCTCTCTAGGTGGATTTGGACCATAAAGTGCACTAATCAAACAGGCTGTGTCTGCACAACAGACTACATTGCTAAGCTCACCAAGGTGACTCGGTTTAGCAAATGGAAACACAAGGCTTGTAAATAACACACTGAACCACCTTGGGGAACCCCGCCTATACAGGTAGTCCTCGACTTACGACTGTAATTGAGCCCAAAATATCTGTGGCTAAGTGAAACATTTGTTTAAGTGAGTTTCTGCCCCATTTTGCAACCTTTCTTGCTTAACAGTTGTTAAGTGAATCTTGCTTATCTCAAAAGGGAATCACATGGCATTGCCAAGCATCTGAACTTCCATCACGTGGAAGACCGTGGGGATGCTGGAACAGTTGTTTGTTTGTTTGTTTGTTTGTTCAACTTGTATGCCGCCTTTCTCCGAAGACTCAAGGCGGCTTACAATGCATTTAAAGTTAAGTTTGATTGACTGAAATAAAAAAAAAAAACAATCATCAATCATTTTTTTCAGTGCTGTTGTAACTTGAACGGTCACTAAATGGATTGTTGTAAGTTGAGGACTACCTGTGCAATGGTGAGCCTCTGCAACTGTTCTAATTATTCCACAATACTAAACTATCAGGTTTCTCTTACCCGAAAGTGCAGTTTGCACACTGTGTATCTCTTGTCATACCTGTGCCTAAATTCGTATGGTTTTGTGTTCTACCCTAAAACACACAGATAAAATCTTTTGAACAAATGGAAATAATGCAGGCCAGATAAGGAGTTTCGGAACCCCAGGGAATAATCATGTGATCTTCTCCAAAAGTGAAGTCTCCATCAGCCCACAAATTCTTGTTTATTGGTGGGTAGAAATTGAGCTTCCTGAACATCTTGGTAGACAATGAAATCCCCTTATTCAATGCACCAAATCATGTTCAACAGCGATCAAATTCACCCTTTTATTCCACTTTCTTTGGGAAAAATAGCCAGGCACCCAAATCGGACTCCATAGGAACCAAGGTGGAAAAAAGCACAGAGAATTTTCCGAATTTACAAAACAGGATTTCCCAACCCCTTTGAAATTGGGATGTTTGTTACGAGCCAACCAAGATACAGGTGGTCCTCGACTTACGACCACAAGCGAGCCCAAAGTTTATGTTGCTAAGTGAGAAATTTATCAACGGAGTTCTGCTTTATTTTACGGCTTTTCTTGCCACATTTGTTAAGTGAATCACTGCAAGTTGTTCAACTAGTAACACGGTTGTTAAGCGAATCTGGCTTCCCCATTGACTCTGCCTGTCAGAAGGTCACAAAAGGGGATCCGTCATAAATGTGAGACAGTTGCCAAGCGTCTGAATTTTAATCACGTGACCACAGGGATGCTGCAACGATCATGTGTGACAAATGGTCATGGGTCCCTTTTTCCAGCACCGATGTGACTTCAAGCGGTCGCTAAATGAACTGTTGTAAGTCGAGGACTACTTCCTGTGCAATACTTTAGGATTTTCAATATGTTGTTCAGCAGGTCAAACTGTCATTGTCTTCAGCGTTTCAAATATATTTCCCTGGGGTTCAGATTTCATCTGGATTCATCGCAGCAGAGGTGATGTTTTAATCCAAAATAAAGCTCTACATGGGTCAAGCATGAAGGAAGATGAGCAAAATGACTTTGTGATGTGTTATCTTAACCCTCAAGAGGCCCAAAAGAGTAGGTGGGCTCCAGGCGAACACCAAAACTTTACTGTATGTAATATGTAACATGCAATGCTGGTTGGGGAATTCTGGGAGTTGAAGTCTGCACAGCTTAATGTGGCTAAGGTGGAGAAACACTGAAATAGAGCATAAAATTATTCTCAGTTCTGCTGCATTAAAGCCACAATTTGGCAGCTTACTGGAAAGTCACGGGCAGTTACACCCGAAGTTTTCAGGAGTCACAAACAACTCTGAACTTTTGTGCTAGAACAAACAAATATTTATGAAAATCGCAAAGAAGGGAAAAAGAAGTCCGTTCTGTCCAAAATGGCATTTTTTTTGGATAGATGCCGTTTTTCTTCTCCACCGTAAAACCCACATGAAGCCTACCCACCCAAATGGAGGAGGAGTGTGGATTTCAAAGACATTTCAAAAGGAAAACAAGCGAGGAAGATTTGCAGAATTAAAAGCACCTCTGAGAAACGCCCAACTTGCATCTCACAAGCTGGAACGAACAGGTAAACCATCTCTGGCAGTTTGCCCACTTCCTCTCCAGGAGGAAGCCTTAAACCATACATACACCTGTGGTTTCCTGCAGCTCACCCATTCCGAGCACCTGGCCCCCTCCTGTTGGGTGGCACCAGTTACCCAGCGCAACAAATATGCCGCTGCTCAAAAGAAGAAAAGGCATAATTACACCAGGCGTACACCTAATTCAAGCCTAATTTGCCAGCTCTAATCCTTCCTGGGATTTTAGAATCAGAATAGAGCTGGAAGGGACCTTGGAGGTCTCCTAGTCCATCTCCCTGCTCAAGCAGGAGAACCTACACCAGAGGTCTTCAAACTTGGCAGCTTTAAGACTTGTGCACTTCAACTCCCAGAATTCTCCAGCCAGCTATGCAGTTCCAGCAACTGTTCATTGTATGTTTTAGCCTCCAGTCCCCGAATCATCTTGGTTGCTCTTCTCTGCACTCTTTCTAGAGTCTCAACATCTTTTTTTTACTGTGGTGACCAAAACTGGATGCAGTACTCTAGGTGTGGTCTTACTAAGGCTTTATAGAGTGGTAGTAGTACTTCCCTTCATCTTGATTGAATCCCTCCGTTAATGCTATTTAGGATTTTGCCTTTACAACCAACTCTTCTCTTTCTGTATCGAACAAGGTTATTTCTGCTTTTCTTCCAACAGTCCCTGTGAGGCTGCCAAATGAGCTCATCACCGTTGGCTGCCTCAGTGCCAACCTAGCTGCTTTCACAGGCCACTCTCTGAATTTGCCTGTCTGTCTTTGCATAAACAATGGCACTTTTCAACAATAAGGCAGAGTTTTTCCATGGCCTCAAATGCCCCTTTAGCCACTGCGTACGCTGGTAGTGTTTTCTTTTTGCAATGTGATTTTAATTGAGAGTTGAAAGAAACAAGGATAAAATATAATGCAAATTACAATAAAGATGGAAAAAAGAAAATAAAAGAGAAAGCTGAAAAGAAGGTAAAATAAAAATAGAAAAGAACAAAACATAATGAAGTGGCTTCTGAACGTCTTTACCATAGTTCTAAGGACAATTGTAGATTTACCTCTTTCTCTAGAGAGTTACGTTGTGATTCTTTTCTTTCTATAATCTAGCCTATCTAGTCATCAAAACCATATATTCATGTATTTGTTTTATGTAAAAAAAAGTTTGCCTTCATACATAAAAAGTCTTTAAGGGATTTCCAGTCGTAGAGTAGAGTAGAGTAGAGTAGAGTGGAGTAGAGTAGAGTAGAATAGAATAGAATAGAATAGAATAGAATAGAATAGAATAATTGAAATGAAGAATAGAATTCTTTATTGGCTAAGTGTGATTGGACACACAAGGGATTTGTCCAGTGCATAAACTCTCATTGTACATAAAAGCTATAAGTGAGAAATCATGATCATAGCATATCATACCAATAAGCCTAGATGTCGCCTTTTCTCCAGACAGGTCCACCATCACTAGAGTGAGTTTGGCTTAGTAGAGAAAGCAGCAGGCTAGAATCCAGGAGACAGTGAATTTTAGTCTCATTTTAGGCATGAAAACTGGGTGACTATTGGCCAGTCCTTCTCTCTCAACCCAATCCACCTCATAGGGAAAAGTGTATTAAGTATGTTGGCCGCCTTGAGTTATTCATAAAAATAATAAAGGCAGGAACTATCTAAATAAATTATGATTGCCAAACATGATAGTATTGTCAAATCTTTCCATCACTGTGAATACCATAATCTCTCTGGCAAGTGAGGGTGAAGGTTCATTCTCTGAGCTTCTGGGTTGATTTCTGAACATTTAATTACCAGGCATCTTCAGTGGAAGTTAGGGAATGTCAACATTGGTGTTCTTCTGCTTATAAGGGCTTCATGTGGTCAGTAGGTCTTGTGATGGAGCGGTCACACCAGGTGAGAGTCATATCAGGTGTGACGTGATGACACTTATGGTGGGTCCTTGTAATGGGTCAGGTTTGGGTCATGTCAGGTGAGGGTCATTGGGAGGTGAAGTGCTGGTTGGGGGAGGGTGCCTGGGTTGGTTGAGGGTCGGTGCCGTTGCTGGTTGGTTGTGCAGTTGATCAAGTGATGATAGAGTTGGTAGATCCCTTTTGGCATTAGGGTTCTATATGGTAGGTGAAAACTACAACCAACTTCACTCTTCTAATTCCCAGGCAGCTGGGTTAGTACCATCAATGTGATCCTGGTTATCTGAATTTGCAAGGCTTACACAATTAAGATAACATTTCTCTCGAACTGAATTTAACTCCTAATGGTTGCATGGACACATCACTGCTAGATTCTTAGCAATGGCATGGAAGTGCTTTGCTGTTCCCTTCTTCTAGTCTGGTGTTTTGACTTCCCCATCCAGCCTATCGCTCCCATCCCATCTCCCACCCAAATGTTCTTATTTTCCGTAAAGAACTATAAAGAGGCATGTAAGTCTAAGGGCTATTTTCTTATCTATTTACAACCAGGCCAGGAGCTATATTTAGCTCCTAAGTTCAGAAGGTCAGCCAGGTGCTACCATCCAGTAGGAAACACCAGAAGCACATTTTCTCCTCTGGTTCTGCACTCAACGTTTGATTTTATTTATTTTATCACATTTATATGGCCACCCATCTCCCCAAGCGGCTGACAAAATACGTAAACAAAGACTTGGAACCTTGAGGAAATGCCTTCTCCTTACCAAAGGCTGTTTCCAATTTAACCAACAAGCACAGAATATTGTTGGCTTTGAATGCATCGGCTCAATATGGCAGATGTTTGTAGAGACGGTCTTTAAAAAAAAAAAAAAAACAAGCCTTGTTTTTTATGACACCCTGAAAAAGCAAAAGAAAAGAAAAGAAAAGCAAAGAACACCCCCACACACAAGTCCCACCTACTGAGACACTTTGGAGGAATAAAAAAAGAAACAGAAAAATGACTATTTCCTTATTGTTGCTTATTTCTCATCAACGCTGGGAGACTTGGGAGGAAAAGGTCTTTGGCTCCCAGGAAAAGATGTTGGCACAGCTGGAGGGACTGCTCAAGAATTCCCAGCAAGGGGTTCCTGAAACCCACAAATGTCAAGGGGCTGTTGTGTAAGAGCACCGAATGCTGGGCCAGAGAAGCGCATGTGTCATATCCACAAAAAAATATGCAAGAAAACATGCAAGCTCAGAAAGGAGAGACCCCTTGTGTCCACAAGAACCTGAAGACCTGGCTTTACTGGTGGCCTGGGGACCAAATGGGGGAGTTACCTGCTGGAGGTGACTGCTAGACTGATTGGAGACTCCACCCCCCATCCCCACCTCCACCCCGCCTTGCACGCTGCTCTCCACCGGTCCATCTTTGGTTATCATACAGATCAGGGGTGAAATGCTCCCGGTTCAGACCGGATCGCCCGATCCGGTAGCGATGTCAGCAGGTGGTTCAGAGAACCAGTAGCAAAAATCCCTGTGCCCCCCTCTCCATGCCCAGCTGAGCCGCACAATCATCAGAGGCTTTTTTTTTTTTTTACTTTTAAAAGCATTTTTTCTACAACCTTTTCCGACAAAAAAATGCTTTTAAAAGTTTAAAAAAAAAAAGTCTCTGATGATCGCGCGGCTCAGCTGGGATCATCAGAGGCTTTTCAAAGCATTTTTTTCTGCAACCTGTTGGCCGAAAAGGTGGTTAAAAAAATGCTGAGTTGCCTGATTTTTTAAAAAAGCCTCTGCCGATCAGGCAACTCAGCTGGGATCGTCAGAGAGGTATTTTTTTAAAAAGCCTCTCTGACGATCCCAGCTGAGTTGCCTGATCGGCAGAGGCTTTTCAAAGCATTAGAAAAAATGCTTTGAAAAGTTTAAAAAAAAAACAATTGGCCACGCCCACCCAGTCACATTACCCCACCACCACTAAGCCACGCCCACAGAACCGGCAGTAACAAATTTTACATTTCACCCCTGATATAGCTGTATTATTCTCATTGTCTTTCTTTGTCATTGTTTATTTGGTTGGCCTATTATTTTACTTCGGTTCTGTATACACTCCTTTCATTTTATTCCTTTTTATTATTGTAAGCTCCCTGGAGTAGCTCCACGGCAGCCAATAAATTCAACAAATAAATAATGTGAGAAATGGTCTTCTCCAACCCGAAGGTTGCAACCCAGACCAAGAAGACAGAGCAGCTGGGAGGTTCTGTGCAGCCAACCTCACTAAAAACAGGCTGAAATCACACCTGTCTCAACTTCCGCCTTAGTAATAACACCAAACCTTTGGGAGACACTTTGGGCAGGCTTATAAATAGCAACCTGCCAGAGTTCAAGTGAGTAAGAGATTTCTGTGGAAGCTTAGCAGAATTTGGGTTTTCTTTCCCTCTGGCCCCAAAAGACTAAGATTAGGTATGCGTAGGCTGCTAGATATGAATTTGCAGGCTACTTTCATTGGCAAGAACAGAGTGTGTTCTTGAGGTGGTCACCATACCACCAACCTTAAGCAGCTAAAAAGAAAGAAAAGAAATATCTGAGCAAGTAAATACACGAATCCCTTTTTGTCCAAGCCTGGGCTTTAAAAGTTCTCAAGCCAAACCCAGGAGCAGGGTGGATTTGATTTAAATCGAGTCGATTTAAATCATGATTTAAATCACTAGTAAAAAGGCTTGATTTAAATCGACTCGATTTAAACCATAATTTTTAAAGAGCAACTGTCATCTCTGCTACTCCTTTGACCCGCTGTTGACTCACCGATAGTCCCGGTGTTGCAGAATATACAGCCTCCTGCTACATAACTAAGCTCCATTTCAGGCTGAATAAACTAAATTATTTACGTATCTTAAATAGAAAACTATCTTACGATAGATTTTTACCCTAAAAGTTTTTTATTAAAATAAATTCAATAAAAATCAAAAAAATTGATTTAAATCAAAAAAATCCGATTTTTTATATTTTTTTAAAAAAAATCATTGATTTTTATCCACCCTGCCCAGGAGGCAACCAATGGGGCTGTGATCTTGACTGTATCTTAAAATCAGTCTGGTCAGGAGGATCTCATCTCAGCTTCCAGAGAAGGAAGGAATTTAGCAAACCAACCTCAGGGGAGCTCATAACCAGATTCATGGAGGCTAACCTGGCCAAAGGCCATCTACAATTTTGCTTGCTGTTTAATTGCAAAGTGAAACCTTTTTTTTCCACTGCCTTATTCTTTAAGAACCTACAGACAAGGGCCTGTGCCAGAGTGCTAGACAAGCATTATTATGAAGGAGTTCTGATCACTTGTGCTGTGACCTTCAGGGCCTTTTTCACTTCCCCTTGGAGAAAAATAAGTCCTCTCCCGAAGAAGACATCTAGAGGGTTTCGACACAGGGAGCGTGTGCCAAGCAGGCAAACCTCCAGCTGTTCAGAGAAATGGAGGCTGATGGAATGTATTAATTGCACGATTAACCTAATTATCTGGACACTGAAGACATGGATTTTTAATTAGTACTACCAGAGTCACCATCACAGTGTCAAGGGACGAAGGCACCACATCAGTAACCAATGATTTTGCAAAACATACAGGGATTTACCCTTGGAGGTTAGTTTGAAGAACATTAGCCTCAAAATGCATCAATCAATATTGAAGCGGTGCATCATTCTGAGTCAAAGTTATGGTAGCAATGCAGCTCCTATGTAGGTGGGAGAAAGTGAAACACAAACTAGGCATGAGAAGCAGCTGGAACACCATTCAAAATTCCAGAAGACAAAACAGCTCTTCAGCATGGTAGAGATAAAACTGAAGTCAAGAAGGCTTGAAGAATTGCTAACTGGATTTGTTCATAGCAGGGTGGATTTGATTTAAATCGAGTTGATTTAAATCACAATTTAAATCATGATTTAAATCACTAGTAAAAAGACTTGATTTAAATCAATTCAATTTAAATCACAATTTTTAAAGAGCAACTGTCATCTCTGCTACTCCTTTGACCTGCTGTTGACTCACCGATAGTCCCAGTGTTGCAGAATATACAGCCTCCTGCTACATAACTAAACTCCATTTCATGCTGAATAAACTAAATTATTTATGTATCTTAAATAGAAAACTATCTTACGATAGATTTTACCCCAAAAGTTTTTTATTAAAATAAATTCGATAAAAATCAAAAAAATCCGATTTAAATCAAAAAAATCTGATTTAAATAAAAAAAATCTGATTTAAATTAAAAAAAATCTGATTTTTTTGATTTTTTTAAAAAAATTCATTGATTTTTATCCACCCTGGTTCATACAAATCCATCCAAAATGTTTTATAAAATTGATCTGAAAATGCAATTAACTGAATTAGAATTGTTAAAAATGTAAACATCCAGATTGGTCTATCAGTGTAGACTTATGACTTGAGTTAAGATGGAAGTCCTAATGCAGAAGTCAGCAACCTGCGGCTCTGGAGCCACATGCGGCTCTTTGGGCCCTCTGCTGTGGCTCCCTGTCAGGTGATCCCATCACTGGCTGGCCCCGCCTCTTGCCCTCCCCTCCCAGTCACTCCTCGCCTGGCCTGAGAAGGTAAGGGCTAAGCAGGGGATGGAGAAGCGGCCAGGGCAGAGACAGAGAGATACAGAGAGAGGGGGAGAGAGAGGGGGGAGAAAGGAAGGGAGGGCAGAGAGAAACATGTCAAAAGGGTTTTGTGATTCCCAGTGTTTTTTAACAACTGGTTCTCTGCCCTAATGACCGGCTGGGTAGGCATAGCTAGGGGGTCATGTGACTGGTGGAAGTGAGTGACATCGAGTTGTCCACACCCACTCTGGTTTTGTGGCTCCCGGTGTTTTCTTTTCTGTGGGAAACGAGTCCAAATGGCTCTTTGAGTATTTAAGGTTGCAGACCCCCGTCCTAGTGAATTGGACAAAAAAGATTTTGCATCTGTGCAGAAGGCTTTTATATCTACTGGCTTGCATTAGTTTGATGTGATAGCTCACTTTAATGCACTGAATCTTCAAAGCTAAATTGAATATAACTGGCATGGAACACCCTATCCACGCAATACACTCATACACATGAACACAGAACACACACAAATATGCACACAAGACGTCTACTCCATTTAAATAAAAAGGAAAGCTGAGCAAAACCAAAATACAGAAGTCCCTATCGGAGAGTGCAAACAATTCAACGGCAGAGCAATTTCACACCTCTAACTTGGGGCAGCCAATGCAATTCTTGTAAGTCACAGAACTGGAAGCAAAACAGAACCTTCGTACTTGAACTGAACAGAGCAGGAAATAAGTTTGAGGGAAAATGAGCTACAATATCTCACATTTGCTGATACAATCCAGTGTAATTGAAAAGTTAATCAATTAAGGAAGTGTTGGACAGATAAAGGAAGCACAATTGGCTGGCAAAAAGAACATTATTTCCTCTACCTCCTGCCAAAACTAAGTTATAAATTGCTTGGGGATACTGCTTAATTTGAGCATACTTTCTCCCTGCAACCCAACCAATGGAGATTCTTGGCAGCATTTCCAGGCATGCTCCTGGGGGCATCCCCAAAGTCAATTTCGGGAACTGACTACCAGAAGCCTAAGCTAAAAAATTGTATCCCATTCTCTGCCTGAAATATTTTTTTCTGTTAACTTCCTCCTAATGAGTTTGCTGGGGAAATCCCTCCATTTCCCCCCCTCAGAAACGAGTATACTTTCCGTAAGCCAATGTGATGTTCCACAGTATTAACCTTTTTCATTCTCTCACCAGAACAAAAAAACAAGACTTCCTAAAACTCATAATGCTTTCCATGGGATCTAGGAGAGCCAATCTTACCTAATTCGACATTCTTTTACACCAACTCAATTTAGCCTTTCTCAATTATAAGATATGTAGACTTCAACTCCCAGAATTCCACCGTAGGACCACAAATGAGAATTCTGAAAGTTGAAGTTCACCTGTCTGGAAGGAGACCAAATCAGAGAGAATGACACCCCCAAGTTACTGAGTAATGGGAAAGATACTTTCGTGTTATCTTTCTGGTTTTAATAGTAGCAGGGACGTAGTGCCTTCGAAAGCTGTTCTATTATGGTTTTGGCCAAGGGTAAGAATCCAGGGAACTACAATGCAGAAATCTTGAGACTGGACCTGGTTTCTCACCCCTGTACTAAGAGGAAAAAGAAAGGAGCCATGGTGGTAGGAGAGCCTTATAGTGATGCTTTTAGATGCATCTAAACCAAACCTTGGCATTTTACGCCTCTGGACCACAACCAGACCTTTGGCTGCCTCTGTCCAGACCACATGGATTGCTAAAAGTCTGTAGAGATTCTCAGTCATCACAGTTGTCCCAAAGGACAACTCCTGCTTTTTCAGGAGGCAACTGGATTTGCTTGTTTTTCTTTTGAAGACGTTTCACTTCTCATCCAAGAAGCTTCTTCCGCTCTAACAGGATAGTAGATAATGGAAGGATTTATATTCCTTGCAGACAGCTGGTCATTTGCATCCTTTTACAGTGTCATTGAAGCACTTGGAGGAAATTCTTCTATTCCCCACTATCCTGGTAGGGCTGAAGAAGCTTCTTGGATGAGAAGCGAAACATCTTCAAAAGAAAAAAAAAGAAAGTCCAGTTGCCTCCTGAAAAAGCACCTTTGGGATACATGGATTGCTGTTATTTTGAAGGTAACTATGTCTCCCGCAATTTACCTACGTGTGTGCATAGCTATGTACCTTCACAGCCTTATTGGTTTGGCATTCCACAACAGTCCCGGTTTCTGATGTGGCCATCTGGGGAAATTGCCTACCTTTGATCTAAAATCAACAGCTAAAGCAAAATTAAACAAAGAAAATAAGTCCTGGGAGGCTCCAGGGTGTGAACTAACTAATCAAATTACTCCAGGTATTTACAAGCAGCTGGCAAAGTTTTTGTCCACCCTCCATTCTTACCCCCTTCTTACTCTTTCCCCAGCTAACCTCGTCTGGGAAGACAAAGGATCTATTTGGCTAATATTTTAGATGGCATTTACTCCAACTGCCTACATTCCCATATGGTACATATCTAGATACACACAACGTATCATCCCACTGCCACATTTTAGCCTGGCCTGTAGTTCAAACCTAGCCAGAATGTCGCTTCAAGAGCACAATATTCTCTGAAGAGTGGCACAAGCCCCCTGGTTTCATGTACCACAGAAACAAACAAGGCAAAAACGCTACCCAGGCCATATATGAAGAGCAAAGTTGTATCAGGCTTAGTCCAAATCCAGAGCTCAGGATGCTTGCTAGAGTAAGCACTTCCTCCCTTGCTAAGTAGGAAAGAGAAGATCAACAAAGTCAACTAATTCCCAGCACATGGTTTTTATAATAAAATCTCTGAACACCAGAAGGACCTCTTACTTACAGCATAGAATTGTCAGCTCAACAAACTGTAATCGGTTACTGTATTTACCCATTTTTGGACACGCACAACATCGTCCTGAACACCGAAGAGGTTGGCTTAACCCAACTTCATCCTGCACGCACAGAAGCCTTACCCAGATTAACAGGGCACGTGTGACGGAAGCCGCGAGGGCCTTTTAACCCCCAACACTACTACACCTTGACCAGCAGTTTTACCTTTCTGCCTTCTGATTTGAAGGGCTATTTGCAGTCATAGACCAAAAAAACCAAAACATCTAAGACACATAGCTGGCACACGACCAGACTGAAGTGGAAAATGGCTACAAGATCAGTGGTGGAAACCACTCCGTCAAACTCACAGTTCATGTGTTTTAAATTTTTTAGCTCCAATCTATATGGACTGTAGTCGATTAAAATTGTACCTAGGTAGAAACTACTATATTGCAATTTACATAAAATCCACACATCGGCACTTTATACAACCACCAGCTAACTCAACCGCTGGCGATCAGTAAAGCTGACCTCAGTCAATGGGTCCAGCCCGTCCTTTCCCCCGGCTCTTACATCCCAAGACTGCTCAAGGGCTATTTGTTCCCCGCCTGGCCTGCTGGCCTTTGGCTCCTGATTCGAACCCAGCACCGGGACTGGACTTTAGGCCTCTCGAAGCCGCATCTCCCCAGAGCGCCTGGACAGGTCAACCCCTCTGGAGTCCGTCCACTCACCGCTGTGTGAACTGAACCACCGGGGTCCCAGGTGCAGAGGTAGTGCATCGGCCAGCGAGGCCCTGGAGCCCAGGTACAGCATCCCGTCTCTGTGGTGACCGCCTCCTCCCGTCTCCTGGTAACCGTTGCCATGGCCGTAAGGGGCGGAGTCCGCGCCCGACCCGCCGCCTGGACCCCGCTCCGAGTCGCCCGAAGAAGCCGCCGCTGCCGAAGCCGCGCTGCTCGTGCTGGTGGTTGTGGTGGTGGTGGTGCTGGCCGCCGCCGCGTACAGGCCGAAGGGGACGCTGCCGGCGCCGGCCGGCTCCACGCCGCCCATCCCCACGCCCACGCCGGCCACGGAGCTGACGGAGCGGCTGCGCAGCCCCATCGCCGAGCTCCCGCCGCCGCTTCCACCTCCTCCTCCTCCTCCTCCTCCTCCTCCTCCTCCGCTTCCTCCGCCGCCCGCGCCGCGGTAGTGTCCGAAGTGCGGGGCGCCTCCCCCGGGCGGCGGCCCCGCGCTGTCGTCTCCGGCCACGGGGCCTCCTCCTCCTCCTCCTCCGCCTCCTCCTCCTCGCGAGCGCCCCGCGGCCGTGGCGCCCGCCGTGCTCTGCTTGCCCCCCATGGCAGCCAGGGAGCCGCCGGGGCCACTAGGCGCTCAAGCCACCCCCGGCGGCGCCGGGCATCGTGCGGCGGGCAGCAGCGGCGGTGCCGGCCCCGCTCCCGGTCTCCGCCTCTCCGTGCAGCAGCAGCGGCCGCCGCCGCTGCCTCGCCCCAACGGGCGGCCCGCCGCGCCTCCCGGGCTCATCCACGGCGGGGGCGGCTGGGGGGTCCCGCCCTACGGAAGGCGGCGGCGGCGGAGGAGGAGGAGGAAGAGCGAGGCTCCCCGAGCCCCGCTCCGCATGCGAGCGCAGGACAGACGGGCGAGCGGTGTCCGGGGGCCAAGCAGGAGGGAGGCTCGCTCCGTCCGTCCGCCCGTCGGGGCTCTTAAGGGCGCCGGGCAGGCTGGGCTGGTGCTGGCGCGTCCCCGGCCGTCCCCCAGCCGGGCTTCCCGAGGGCTCCCAGAGCCCAGACAATAGAGCCGCGTACAGCGCCTGCGCCGCGGCTTCCCCGTCTCCTCCTCTCCGCCCCCCCCCCCCCCCGCCCCGTTTCTCCGCCGCCGCCGCCGCCGCGGGATGCAGCGAGGCTGAGCGGGCGGCGGCGGCGACGGGGAGGGACCGACGGACGGAGGACGGGAAGGAGGGAGGGCGCGCCTGTGTCCCCTGCCCCGGCCAGGCTCCTGTGGCTGGAGAAGGCCGCCCCGGCCCCTGCCGCCCTTGCCCGGCCAACGGGCAGTCGAAGGCGGGGATGATGCCGAGGCTGGGAGCCAGCCCTGGAACGGCTTAACCGACGGTCCCCGGCCTTTTCCGTTAACGCTCCCGGAGCGCTTTCTGAACTCGGGCGCCGATCAGCAGAGCCCCGGCCGGGTAGCTTTCAAGGGCTGGACTGCCTGGACCCCGGTTTGCCTGGTCAACTTGCAGGGATTTATTTATCTATCCATCCATCCATCCATCCATCCATCTATTTATTTATTGGTTCGATTTATATGCCGCCCTTCTCCGGAGACTCAGGGCGGCTTACAGTGCGTTAAGCAATAGCCTTCATATTTTTGTATATACCTGCTTAGTAGGGCTTTCGCCCCCCTCCCCCCAAGCAGTGTTCTATTTTATACAAAGTCAGCTTATTGCCCCCACAATACGAGTCCTCATTTTACCTACCTCGGAAGGATGGAAGGCTGAGTCAACCTTGAGCCTGGGGAGAATTGAACTTGCAGTAATTGCAGGCAGCTGGTGTTACTTAATAATGCTTTAGTCTGCTGTACCACCAATTTTTTTTAATTTTGATTTATATGCCGCCCTTCTCCAGAGACTCAGGGCGGCTTACAATGCGTTAAGCAATAGCCTTCATACTTTTGTATATTTATACAAAGTCAGCTTATTGCCCCCACAATACGGGTCCTCATTTTACCTACCTCGGAAGGATGGAAGGCTGAGTCAACCTTGAGCCTGGGGAGAATTGAACTTGCAGTAATTGCAGGCAGCTGGTGTTACTTAATAATGCTTTAGTCTGCTGTACCACCAATTTTTTTTTATTTTGATTTATATGCCGCCCTTCTCCGGAGACTCAGGGCGGCTTACAATGCGTTAAGCAATAGCCTTCATACTTTTGTATATTTATACAAAGTCAGCTTATTGCCCCCACAATCCGGGTCCTCATTTTACCTACCTTGGAAAGGATGGAAGGCTGAGTCGACATTGAGCCCAGTGAGATTCGAACTTACAGTAATTGCAGACAGCTGATGTTAATCACAATGCTATCAGTCTGCTGAGCCACCAGGCCCTTTATGTACACCATGTGCACATTAGTGTACCACTATGTGGTACACCAATGTGCACCACATTGCACATCCTGGCTTGTGTGGTGGAAACTAGGGTCTGTCTGGGGCTGGAGGGAATGGGGACATGCGGGCCCCCTGGCTAATCAGGGTTTATTGATTAGCATGTTGCGCCCTCCCATAGTGGGAGTCCTCGATTTACAACACTTCATTTAGGGACCGTTCAAAGTTAACAAGCGGCCTGGAAAAAGGGACCTATGAATGTTTTTCACACTTAACAACCGTTGCAACGTGCTTGTGGTCGCATGATCAACATTCTGGTGCTCGGCAACGGACTCATTTTTATGACGGTTGCAGTGTCGGGGGATCCTGTGTTCATATTTTGCGACCTTCTGACAAGCAAAGTCAACAGGGAAGCTAGATTCACTTAACAACCGTGTTACTCATTTAACAACCCCAGTAATTCACTTAACAGCTGTGGCAGGGAAGGTCGTAAAATGGGGCAAAATTCGCTTAAATGTTTCACTTAACAACAACAATTTAGGGCTCTGTAGTCATAAGTCGAGGACTTTCTGTACAGGCTCCATTACAGGAGGCATCAAATGAAGCCCTAATAGAGAGAACATAGTGAAACTTAGTTTTGGATCAAAGATGTATTGAATAACCTTGAAAACTGTTAGGGTTACATGACGTGTATGTCTTCAGCATGTTTACGTTCTGCTGCGAAGAGCAATATTTCTTCATCTCACACTTGATTTTAGCTTTACAACAACCTCAGGAGATACATTTTTGGAAAGAGGACAAACCACAATTACAAAGTATCGCCCGCAGGTTTTCTGCTTTGTGGCTTGCAGGATTTATCAATTTCATCAATGACTTGCCATTTGTAGTTTAATAAATCATGGTTAACAGATTTTGATTTGGCACTAAATACGAATCGGCTCCTGTTCCATTTTTATCATCGGTTATGTTAAAATCTCATCTTAAAAATGTCGCTGCCTCCTGATGCATGAATCTCACAGCTTGAGTACATACATTTCCAGAAACAACTGTCAACGATCAGTTGATACCCATAAAATGGGTTAGGCCCTACCCCTGGGGGAGAGAAGAAGATGAGACAGGCTAAAGAAGCAGATATAATCCATTGGTTCAGAGGACTCACTGGCAGGCAAAAACAGAACAAGAGCCTACATAAGACCTCTCTGGAGGTCTTTTAAGAAGAGACTGGACCGACACTTGTCTGAAATGGTATAGGGCAGTGATTGCTAACCTTTTGGCTGTCGTGTGCCAAAAGCAGGGGGAATGGGGGGGTCGCATGCGCGCACATGCCCACACCCATAATTCAATGTTCCCCATGCCCGTGCATGCGACCCCCCCCGCGGTCCCCCCACTTTTGGCACGCGATGGCAAAAAGGTTACCAGTGGGCCTGGTAGGCCCATTTTACGCCCTCCCCAGGCTCCAGAGGCTTTCTTGGAGCCTGGGGAAGGAGAAAACAGCCTTCCCCCCGCCCGACACCCTCCAGAGGCCAGAAACGACTCATTTCCCAACTTCCAGTGGGACCGGAAAGCCTGTTTTTCGCCCTCCTCAGGCTCCAGAGGCTTTCTTGGAGCCTGGGGAGGGTGAAAATGGCCTTCCCCACCTCTCCAGAGGCCGGAAACGGCCCATTTCCCAACTTCCGGTGGGCCTGGAAGGCCCGAAAATCAGCTAGCCGGCACACATATGCGCGCTGGAGCTGAGCTAGGGCAACACTCGTATGCCCACAGATAATGGCTCCACGTGCCACCTGTGGCATGCGTGCCATAGGTTCGCCATCACTGGTACAGGGTCTTCTGCTTGAGCATGGGGTTGGACTAGAAGACCTCCAAGGTCCCTTCCAGCTCTATTCTGATTGAAACCTTTAAGTCACTTGATTGTGCTATATGGTTTTTTTTCTTGCTAATGTTCAACATGCACACAAATACAATAAACTAGCACTTTATTCTTTTATACACTAAAATTGAGATATGTTGCCTGTTGATGAATAACACCTAAAGGGGTGTCTTCCTTTGTCCAAGAGTGTTTGAAGTGGAAACATTTGTGCATAATGAATCCTGACTTTGCTCCAGATACTTTGCATTCTGTTTGGTGTTCTGTTATCTTCTGGACAGGTGGCCATCACTCCCTACTTCTGAAATAAGAATCTTATTCTAGGTTCCATTCTTTTCAAGATTTTGCACCAGGCTAGTATGTTAATTCACCCAATGTAATTCCTTTGCACTCCTTAAAAAAACCCCACTATCAAGATAAATCATACTTCCACATTTTGAGGGTGTGATGCCAAGTCAGACTTTGACAATACAGTCTGGGGAGTTCTGGGATTGTAAAAGAAAGACAAAAACGGACAAAAAACGGTAGAAAACAGAACCAGTTTTCAACCAAATTTTTTACAGTGGGCCGCACAAGTCTTAACACCAATTTCAGGTAAGGGGTTCTAAAATTTTGAGCACTGTCCACCGAGAAGAGAATATGCTTGCGCCCATTTTATTTGTGCTCTTTCAGACAATTCCAGACATAAGAGCTTTTGAAATGTGATGGTACAAACTCCAGGAACTCCTTGGGATGGGACACTTGCTGGTCAGTAGGCAGCCAGAAGAGTTTTGTCCCAACTTGTAAGAACCTGATTTTATCTAGGAGCAGGCCCAGGGATATTTGTTTGGAATGAAGCTCCTAGAGACATGTCATTTACAACACCCTTCATCTTTTGTGTGATTAACTTGGGTGATGTAATTGAAGTGGCAGTTGTGAACTTTCAGCCAAAGTTATACTGTGCTATCTAATCAGGAATGGAAAGAGATTCATATCTCACATAGGTAAAGGTTGACTAAAATCCCTATTCTAAACTTAAATAGAGGGTTGACAGATCCTTCCCAGTCTTTGTATGAGTAGAGATATGCATCATCATTAGGAAACATGTCCAGAAGAATTGTGCAAAAACACAGCAGTGGCGTGGATAATTTCCTTCCAGAGATGGAAACAACACAGTTGGTGTAGCTTAATTCAGATCCACTTCTGAAACTCAAAGGTGATCCAGGTGACTCACTGCCTCCAATGTCTATTTTGGATTGATTGATTTTGAGTCTGTCTACATAGAAATAAGAGTTGGAAAGGATCCTGGATGTCTTCTAGTCCAACCAGTGGTGGGATTCAGCCAGTTTGCACCACTTTAGGAGAACCGGTTGCTATTTTTTTGAGCAGTTTGGCAAACTGGTTGTTGAAAGAAATCATTAGGGCAGAGAACCGGTTGTTAAATTACTTGAATCCCACCACTGAGTCCAACCCCCTGCTCAAGGAGGAAACCCATTTCAGATAAATGGCTGTCCTGCCTCTATAATGTAAATACATATTAGTAAATATGCATATACTAAATAGTGATATAGATTAACGAAAACAGCCACTTTGCAGTCCTCTAATCTAATCCTCTAAGCAGGTATTTACAAAAGTATGAAGGCTATTGCTTAACGCATTGTAAGCCGCCCTGAGTCTGTGGAGAAGGGCGGCATAAAAAATCGAACTAATAAATGAATGAATGAATGAATGAATGAATGAATGAATGAATAAATGAATAAATAAATAAATCTCCACCTCCTTCAACATTATGTTCACACAAAGTTGCATAACTCAGGCAAGAATACAGTGTGTGCACTCATAAGCACGGTAAGCTTTGTTTCAATTTACAAGAGAGGGATTTGTGTGTGTGTGTGTGTGTGTGTGCTTGTGTGTGTGACTTAGCCTGTTGTGCAAACCCAATGACAAAGGTATGCAAGGAAAGAAAGAAAAAAAAAATGAAGAGGGGGGGCAACTGGGAGGCACGCTGCCTTAAGAGAGATCAAAACAAACCGACGTTGCACCACGACTCCCAGGGTTCCTAGCCAGGCGAGAGGAGAGTCTGGGAGTTGAAGTCCAACCCTGATGGAAGAAACGGAGGTCGGCCTCTTACGTAGCTCCGGCTCCTTTAAGCGTCGAGAACTACGTCTCCCGGCAGGCCCTGCGCTTCGAGCGCGACGACTTCCTGCCCGCCGTCGCGCCGCCGCCTCCAGGGCAGCCAAGATGGCGGCGCGCTGGAGTAGCGAGAATGTGGTGGTGGAATTCAGGGACTCGCAGGTATCCGGGGCCGTTTTTCGGCCCGTGCGGTCGTCGTTCCCCGGGCGGGCGGGCGGGCGGGCTGCCTACCTGCCTTGCCGGCAGAGTTCTCTCTCTCTCTCGCCCCCTCCCGTTCCTTGGCACTCGGGGTGGTGGGAGGCATCCCGGCCGCGCCTCCCTCTTGGGAGATGCGGGGAGCCGCTGAGGGGATGGGAAGGCTGCCTGGCGTCGCACGAAGGGCCGCTGCCCCACGCCGACTGGCCTGGATCTCGCCCCGGGAGCGCTGAACTACAGCTCCCATCATCCTCAGCAGCAGGAGAGGAGGAGCAATAGCACTTAGACGTATATACCGCTTCACATTAGCCCTCTCTAAGCGGTTGACAGAGTCAGCCTATTTGCCCCCAACAATCTGGGTCCTCATTTTACGCACCTCAGAAGGATGGAAGGATGAGTCAACCTCTTGAGCCAGTGAGAATTGAACTGGCAAGGAAGGGAGGGAGGGGAGGGGAGGGAGGGAGGGAGGAAGGAAGGAAGGAAGGAATAGCACTTAGACTTATATACCGCTCCATAGTGCTTTTACAGGCCTCTCTAAGCAGTTTACAGAGTCAGTCTCTTGCCCCCAACAATCTGGGTCCTCATTTTACCCACCTCGGAAGGATGGAAGGCTGAGTCAACCTCTTGAGCCAGTGAGAATTGAACTCTTGGCAGTCGGCAGAGTTAGCCTGCAATATGGCATTCTAACAGGAAGGAAGGAAGGAAGGACACGTAGACTTACATACTGCTTCATATGGGAAAGAATATCAATATCGATATCACTTAGACTTAAATACTGTTTTATGAGGGAAAGAATAGCAATAGCAGTAGCACTTAGACTTATATACCGCTTCATGTGGGAAAGAGTAGTAATAGCACTTAGACTTATATATCGCTTTATGAGGGAAAAAATAGCAATAGAAATAGCACTTAGACTTATATACCGCTTCAGATGGGAAAGAATGTGGGAAAGGATAACAATAGCACTTAGACTTATATACTGCTTTACAGTGCTTTGCAACCCTCTCTAAGTGGTTGACAGAGTCAGCCTATTGCCCCCAAAAATCTGGGTCCTCATTTTACCCATCTCAGAAGGATGGAAGGCTGAGTCTACCTCTTGAGCCATTGAGAATCGAACTCTTGACAGTGGGCAGAGTTAGCCTGCAATACTGTATTCTAACCAGATGGATGGATGGAAGGGAGGAAGGGAGGAAGGAAGGAAGGACACTTAGACTTATGTACTGCTTTACAGTGCTTTTACAGCCCTCTCTAAGCGGTTTACAGAGTCAGCCTATTTGCCCCCAACAATCTGGGTCCTCATTTTACCCACTTCAGAAGGAGGGAAAACTGAAGGAGGAAGGGAGGGAGGGAGGGAGGAAGGGCAATAGCAATAGCATTTAGACTTATCTACCGCTTCACAGTGCTTTATAGCTCTCTCTAAGCAGTTTACAAAGTCAGCCTCTTGCCCCGAACAATCTGGGTCCTCAGTTTACTCGGAAGGGTGGAAGGCTGAGGAAGGGAGGATGGAGGAAGGAAGGAAAGGAGGGCAATAGCACTTAGATTTATATACCACTTCACAGTACTTTACAGCCCTCTCAAAGAGATTTTACAGCCTTATTGTCCCCAACAATCTGGGTCCTTATTTTACCCACCTAGGAAGGATGGAAGGCTGAGCCAACCAACTGTTGTGACTGTTTTTTCTCTTGACTGAGGCAATAATAATAGTTTTACTAATGCAGCCTCCCATTCCAGCGATCTCTGAGAGGCTTACAAAATATACTCATTAAAACAATAGTAACAATACATTAAATATAATGCAGCTGACCTCTCTGTTAGACTGGGTGGCATGGAAAAATAAAATGAATTTAAACAAATGAAAACAAAAATAAAATGGGCCTGGCCACTGCTTCCAGTCTTTTTTCTTCTCCTTCACCACTGTCTCTCCTCCTGGCATTATTATCAAAATTACTTATGTTCTGAGTTTTATTATAAAGAACCTTCCCCCACCTTCCCAAGGAGCTTGGGAAGCAAGCAGTGTAAAAAATTGTAAGCAAAGGTTACTTAAAAACAGCCAGACAAACCTGGGATATTTGCTTTAGTCTGGAGCATATCCTGTGAGTAATGAAGCCTCTGTGAGGAACATGGGTGGTTTTAAAAACTGGATAAATAACTTTTGAAATTGCTGTTTTGGATTTAGGCTGTAGAGGATCTGGTTCAGTGGTGGGTTCCTCCTAGTTTGGCCCGGTTCTGCCGAGCCGGTAGCGGTGACAATATGACGTCACTGAACCAGTTCTGCCAACCCCCCCCCCATCCTCCGCGTTATTCTTACCTTTTATTTGGCCCCCACCCCCAATCTATTGCTGCCTCCTGAGTCCCAGCTGATGGCTAGAGGGATAAAAACTGTTTAAACTCTTGCCTGGGGCTTCAAAGGGCCGCCCTACAGCTGATCAGTGTTAAAAGAAAACAAATGACTAGACCGGTGCCTGCAAAAATAAATGGATAGACCAGCGCCCGCAAAAATACATGAATAGATCAGTGCCTGCAAAAATAAATGGGTAGATCGCTACAGCTCTGCAAGCAGTTAAAAGCCTGGTAGACCAGTACCTCTGATAAATCCTAAATAATTGTCACATGACCATCAATCCACACCCACAAAATAAGCCACAGCCACAGAATCGGTACTAAAAAAATTTAGAACCCTCCTCTGATCTGGTTGGGGGCAGCTGCTGTTGTGACACTTATGTAAAACAACAGAATATTTGTGTGTGGATGGGTGGGTTAACAACATTATTGAAGACCAGGAAAAGGAATAGAGGTAGTCCTCGATTTACAACCATCTCGAAGTTACAACAGCACTGAAAAAAAGAGTCTTACGGCCATTTTTCACCTATTGCAGCAGCTACATGATCAAAATTTGGACGTTTGGCAACTGGCATGTATTTATGACGGTTGCAGTGTCCCAGAGTCATTTGATCACCTTTTGCGACCTTCTGACAAGCAAAGTCAATGGGGAAGCCAGATTCGCTTAACAGCTGTTTTACTAACTTTACAACTGCCGTGATTCATGTAACAACTGTGGCAAGAAAGCTCCTAAAATGGGGTAAAACTCACTTAACTGTCATGCTTCACAACAGAAATGTTGTGGTTGTAAGTCAAGGACTACCTGTAATTGTGTTAAACCAGTGTTTCTCAACCTTCGTAGCTTGAAGATGGGTGGACTTCAACTCCCAGAATCCCCCAGCCAGCAGCGCTGGCTGGGAGATTCTGGGAGTTGAAGTCCACCCATCTTCAAGCTTCCAAGGTTTAGAAACACTGTGTTAAAACACTTTAAGAACAGTGCTCCAGAGGCTTCTGCAATGACCTGGGGGAGTTAAATTGGGGCAGATTTCTGTTGAGATGATCATTTGCTTTCCCCACTTTAAGGTACAGCTAAAAGTTTAACAACTGACCCATGTTAAAAAGCTGCCTTGCTGTTCTGTTATAAATTGGACATTTTGAATTTTGGCAAGATTGCTACAGCAGACATTTTATAGGTCCGATCTGGGTTAATTGGATTGTTAGTTGATTGATTCCAACAGGTACATAACAAATGTTATTAAGGGTTTTTTTATTATTATTTTTAAACAAAACATAAAACATAAATCCATCATCCATTACAATTGCAAACAGTGTGTTGGTCGGTTACAAGTCTTTTGTGCTTCCTCACCATATTCCTAACTTACTAATAATCCAGTTTCTCATATTATCATAAACAATACTATAAGATATGGGATTTATTTTACCTATGGCTAGATAATAAAACATGGAAATGAACGTTATAATATTTCAAAATAAGTTTTACAAAACAAGAAAGCCGTAGATGGATGACTAATTAGGATAATATTACAAAGATATTTTAGACTGATAATATGAGTTATTAAGGTATTTTTATTGTTCTTTATATTCCTTCTCCTTTACTGTACATTTTTTCCTACCCAATTATGCTAATGTTACAATATCTTATGAACTGCGGTCTTGTCTACAAAACAAATTTGTGCTATGAGGTATTCAGAAGTTTATAACAGCTAGTGTTTGCCACTGCTGAATAAGGTTAATAGTTAAAATAATACATACTAATGCACACAGATTTCTAGATGTATAATATCTTCATAAACACACCTATAAATCAGTCATCAGAGAAGATATTTATTGGCTGGATTTTGCACATTGCACTTCGGCTCTTTGTGTTTCGCATGAACCAACTTTTCTAGTTAATAAAATCATATTTATGGTTTAATGCAATGAAGAAACCTAGCCAATTCTGGTTTAGTGAACAAATTATCATATAGTGTGATATGTGAACATACATGGGCTGAACTCACAGTTATGCTAAGCTGTGTGTTCTATTATTTACAAGCTTCCACAGGGAAACAAATAAAAATATGATTTAGCATGGTATGCGAATTAGGTTTCTATATTGTTTCTTTGAGAATATACTGAAGCATGAAATATAAATTCTCTTTAAGGATCTTTGAATGCTGGGTGCCAGTGTCATCAAATGGTAATTGCCATCACTCCTGCCTCTGTTTCCTTCAAAAGACCATGGTGGCAAGGGGAAGTTGAGAAGTAAATACTCTAAAAGGGAAAATTTCATCACTGTTGAAACTTTGCTCATACCAACCAGAAATTCATAAGAAAGAATTATTCTGGACAGATGGAATCTGTACATTGTTACAACTGGATGTATTCAGTTTGATAAATCCTTTATTTTCCAGTCTTTTTGCTGATAACAATGACATAAGATACTCAAGAGAGTTACAAGACTTAGTAGTTGTGTGTGCAAACTATACTAAACCTGGTTAATTTTAAATGCAGTCTGCCTGCTCATTTATGGTTTATGCATCTCAAGAAAATGGGTGTGTTTAATAACCAACTTAACCGTATGTAAATCTAGCTATTATTTCATCAATTCCCATGGCAGTGCCCTTGGAAGAAATACCAGCTCTGATCTTACGCTTAGCAATCAGATGTTGTTTTGTTGTTAGGAAAAGAGGTCTCTATTCTTCCCCTTTTGAATAAGGGAGGAAAAATCATATTTTGATAGCTTTTTAAAGAGACCTATAAGAGCCAATGCTTCTTAAATACTGTACATTATAAAACTATGAGAAATTAAGATTTTCTAAATACAATGGGAAGTAATACGTAGTAGTATTTTTTAGCCAATTTGCATAAACGTAGTTTATTTATATATATTGTATAACACACATACATACATACATACATACCCTGGCTAGGTGGCTCAGTGGCTAAGACACTGAGCTTGTCGATCAGAAAGGTCGGCAATTCGAATCCCTAGTATAGGTCTCCTGCGTGAGCAGGGGGTTGGACTAGATGACCTCCAAGGTCCCTTCCAACTCTTACTGTTATATGCAAACATCATACATGCATGCATACATACATACGCTACATACACACACACACACACACACAATTCATGCAAATTGGCTATAAAGTACTACTGTGTATTACTATGCCACCCATCTCGCCAAGGCGTCTCTAGGTGGTTTACAGTCATTCAATAAAAATAAATAAAACATAAAACATGTTTTCAATAAAAACATTAAAACAATAAACAAAGACCATGAATTTAAAATTTAGTTAAAATTCAGTTGCCCAAGATGGAGAGGAAGGAAGCAAAATGCATAAGTGGAGTAGGTGGGGATCTAACTAATCCATTAACCATCTCTGGGATTTCACTTCTCTATTGTGGCCCTGGGTTAGTTGGCAGAGCCAAGTCTTCAAGGATGTGGCTCTGACCTGGGGGGGGAGGGGGACAGGATGCTCCAGAGGGCCCACACTATGCCAGAATAGGCTCTCCTGGGCCCCCGCCAGCTGGAATTTCTTGATTGACAGGGTCCACTGCACGTCTCTTCTACCAGCACAGGTGGGACAGGCTAATCCCATCAAGTTGAGATGGTTCCTAAGATTCATGCACATAAGTAAGAGTCCCCTTTTAAAATCATGTTTACTAGTGTATTTTTGTTTACGGTTTTTTTTGCACAGACCCTCACCCAGGAACCTTGTTGGAAATATATCATTACCAACACAGATATTTCTTATTTGAGAATATTACGCTTGTATTTGTTGTTGTTAGTTGCGAAGTCGCAACCCCATGGACAACGTTCCTCCAGGCCTTCCTGTCCTCTACCATCCTCTGGAGTCCATTTAAGCTCACGCCTATTGCTTCAGTGACTCCATCCAGCCACCTCATTCTCTGTCGTCCCTTTCTTCTTTTGCCCTCAATTGTTCACAATTGTATAAATGGATTCATTTCCCAAACTGGGAGCATCTAAAAAAAGGCAGAATCTCCTCCCAAATGTATTATAAAGTTCAGCACTGAGATAAACCTGTGGGAAAATAGGATGTGTGACAAGTAAATTCTCAAATAAAGGGGTGTGGGTGTTGCCTGCCCATTGATTGCTCTCTTGCAAATTGATCATTATGGTGAAAAATGCAAGAATGCCAATCTTTTTAATTGCCTGGCTGCTGTCTGATAATGAAGACAAGAGAGAGAACTCTTGTTCCCATTCCCATAGGGCTGTGGAGAGAAGGAGGTGCCTGCCTGCTTGAGACATACACTGTATAGAAATGTAAGGGAATGTGCTCTGTATGGTTTCTATATATTTTGCAAAATGGAGAACTGAAAAAGAACAACTTTTAAATATGCCAGTATTTATTTTTACTTCTGTAGCAGCTGTATAAGGGTGATGAGAATAATTTCCTTGGTTCTATAAAATAAACATTTTAAAACTGATTGTATTTGTCAGATCCAGAATGGGGGTGATGATGATGCATCCATCCTTCTGCTCCTTCATCTTTCAGCAGATTTTGATAATGTTGACCATTCTATCTTTCTGGACCTCCAGCGGGGATTAAAAGCGGGGGATGCTATTGAAGGAGTTAGCCTCCTTCTTTAGGGGTTGTTGATGGGGGAGGGGGAGAAATTGTGCCTCAAGGTGATGTGGAACTAAAGAGCCAGGGTGGGATGGAGTACCTAGAACAGTGATGGCTAACCTTTTTGCCATCGCGTGCCAAAAGTGGGGGGAGCAGGGGGGGTCGGGTGCATGCATGCCCGCACCCATTATTCTATGTGCCCCACCCCCACGCATGTGTGTGTGACACACAAACACACACACACACACCCGTGCTTCCCCTGCTTTTGCCATGCGATGACATGGTGGGCCCGGTAGGCTCATTTTTCGCCCTCCCTAGACTCCAGAGCCTTTCTAGGAGCCTGGGGAGGGTGAAAACTGCCTTCCCCAACCCCTCAGAGGCCCTCCGGAGGCCAGAAATGGACTGTTTGCTGACTTCCAGTGGGCCCAGAATGCCCGAAAATCAGCTGACCAGCGTGCACATGTGCACCAGAGCTGTGCTTGCGTGCCCACCAATATGGGTCTACGTGCCACGTGTGGCAAGCGTGCCATAGGTTCGCCATCACGGAGCTAGAACCATGTTCATCCTTCTGGCATCTGGTTTTGTACAGATGCAGGCAGGATTATTCCTGTACAGGTAGAATTCGACTTACAATCATTCCTTTAGTCACCGTTCAAAGTTACAGCGGCACTGAAAAAAAGTGGCTTATGACCTATTTTCACACTTGTGGCCGTTGCAGCATCCCCATGGTCACATGATCAAATTTTGGGCACTTGGCGTGTATTAATGACAGTTGCACTATCCTGGGGTCACATGATTCCCCCTTTTGCAACTTTCCAACAAGCAAAGTCATTGGGGAAGCTGGATTCACTTAATGACTGTGTGATTCACTTAACAATGGCAGTGATTGGCTTAATTGTGGCAAGATCGTGAAAAGAGGTGCAACTCACTTAACCCCTGCCTTGCTTAGCAGTGGAAATCACTTGTGGTCATAAAGTCAAGGATTACCTAAAATGGCTTTAAGCTGCTGGGAGGCTCGCTGCATCCAAGACGAGGGGCAGTGATTCAGAACAAACACGGGTCACAGACACACCTAGGCCTGTTTCCCAAAAGCTCAGGCCTGCACAAGCTGACTGGCTTCTTGAAGCAGGGAATGTGTGAAAGTGGCTCTTGTGGGGAGATTTGGAGGAAAACCTGAACCTGTTCCTGGAGCTCCCGAAACCATATTTTATCTTGTAGCACACTTGAAGCACCCTAACAGGAACCAGCTCTCCCTCACCCATTTAAATTCATTTAGGGGAGGCTTGAGGTGGAGCCCCCTGCAGAGCCTGGCAAGTTTAGCACCGGCTTTTGATTGTTCAAGTCAATAATACTCTGCTTGCCAGACTGGCATGTGACAGGGAGAGCCAGATGTCGCTGAAAGCAACAGTTTGGCTAGAGAATGTGCAGGTGGCGTCTGTTGTGATATGGATTGTGGAGAATCAGCATCATAGAGCCATGGTGGTTCAGTGGTTGGAGTGCGGTACTGCAGGCTACTTCTGCTGACTGCCATTTGGCGGTTCGATTCTCACCCGCTCAAGGTTGGCTCAGCCTCCCATCCTTCCGAGGTGGATAAAATGAGGACTCAGATTGTTGGGGGCAAGAAGCTGACTCTGTAAACTGCTTAGAGAAGGCTGGAAAGCATTATGGAGCGGTATATAAGTCTAAGTGCCATTGCTATAGTCCTTTGAGCCCACCATTTCGGTTGCTAAGTGAAACATTTGTTAAGTGAATTTTGCCTTATTTTACAACCTTTCTTGCCACAGTTGTTAAGTGAGTCACTACAGTTGTTAAATGAATCTGACTTCCTCGTTGACTTTGCTTAACAGGAGGCTGCACATGACCCCAGGCGTCTGAATTTTGAACAAGTGACCCTGGGGATGCTGCAAAGGTCATAAGTGTGAAAAATGGTCACAAGTCACTTTTTTCAGTGCCGTTGTAACTTGGAATGGTCACTGAACAAACTGTTGTAAATCGAGGATTACCTGCATTCAATAGCGAAGGCTTAAACAGAACTGGAGATGGAAACCAAAGATTATTAAGAGAGGAGGGGCTGCTGCCCCTCAAGAATTAAAATTTGAAGTGAGGTGTGCATAGATTTCAGACTCCTTGAATGTGAAAATTACTTTGCATTTGAAATAGGCTGTTTTGAAGAGTTTCGAACACGAGTTGTGAAGGAGAAAAGGCCGTCTCAAAAAAAGGTGCTTCATGAAACCATGAAGATTTCCGGTCGCTATCCGGAGGGCTTCAGTTAGAACACTTTGAGGAAGTAATTTTAATTCTGCATGACTCAGAAGCAGATGATTTATATATTGGCAGCCATGGGTTTCTGTTCTCTATTTTGTGCTCCAAAACAGCTTGCAGTAGAGTTCTATTTATATTTAGCGAAAGGCAATTTCTGTTGATATCACTGAGACCTTTTCCCAAGGAGATGGGGGGGAGAAAAATTAGCACCCCAATCATCCTTTTAGCAAGTCTGTTGTTGTTGGATTGGCTTTAATGGTTTAGCCTCATATCCTCCCATCAAATAGGCTGATTTAATAGCGTGTGGCCTCTGATTATCAGATGTATTACTTACAGTTGGAAGGAAGGCAGTGTCAACCCTTTTTCTTTATTGTTGTCAATAACACTACACATCCATATAGCCAGTTGAGTGCTACCCGAGGGCATTTTTGCTACTTTTAATGTATTATTGATAAACTAGGGAAATTCATTTCTCTCTTATTTTCACAGGCAACAGCAATGTCCGTAGACTGTCTTGGGCAGCATGCGGTACTTTCTGGGTGAGTGCTAAAACCTTCAGGGTGGAATTGCAGTTACTGTTGGCAACACCTGGACTGGTACCTGATGATAGGTACAGAGGGAAGAAGGAAACCTTGTCTTCACATTTCCCAAAACTTTGTCTTCTCAGTGAAGTGGAGGAAAAGGAGATTGAAACACAAGCAGTAGTTGACTCCATGACCCTAATACAGGGGTCCCAACCCTCGGGCCACAGCCCACTTCCAGGCCTTGAGCCATTTGGAACTGGGCCATGGAAGTGGCGGGTGAGCGTGCGCACATTCACATCCACACTTGTGCAAGCAGCAGGCAAGCACACTGTTCTGACCCAGCTCTCCCCAAAACAACAAACCCTCTGTAATTAAATCAATGATTTCTTTATTAGGAGCGCCAGCAGCCCTGGCAAAAAATCTCTCTCTCACAGCAGGCTAACGAGTCTGTCCGGCAGGGAGATGAATAGTTGTCTGCAGGGTGGATTTGATTTAAATCGAGTTGATTTAAATCACAATTTAAATCATGATTTAAATCACTAGTAAAAAGGCTTGATTTAAATCAACTCGATTTAAATCATAATTTTTAAAGAGCAACTGTCATCTCTGCTACTCCTTTGACCCGCTGTTGACTCACCGATAGTCCCAGTGTTTGTTTTTTTTGTTTTGTTTTTTTTTTAATTTGATTTATATGCCGCCCTTCTCCGGAGACTCAGGGCGGCTTACAATGTGCTCAGCAATAGCCTTCATCCTTTTGTATATTTATACAAAGTCAGCTTATTGCCCCCACAATCTGGGTCCTCAATTTACCTACCTTAGAAAGGATGGAAGGCTGAGTCAACCTTAAGCCTTGGAGAGATTCGAACCTGCAGTAATTGCAGGCAGCTGGTCTTAATAACCAGCTTAATAACAGGGTGCCTTAAACCCCTGTACTACCAAGGCTCTTACTCTTACTCTTATTCTAACTACTGCATACCATGAATAGATGGATGGATGGATGGATAGATGGGAGGGAGGGAGGGAGGAATATCAATAGCATTGATTGATTGATTGATTGATTGATTGATTCGATTTATATACCGCCCTTCTCCGGAGACTCAGGGCGGCTTACAATGCGATAAGCAATAGCCTTCATGCTTTTGTATATACCTGCTTAGTAGGGCTTTTGCCCCCCACTCCCAAGCAGTGTTCTTTTTTATACAAAGTCAACCTCTTGCCCCCAACAATCTGGGTCCTCATTTTACCCACCTCGGAAGGATGGAAGGCTGAGTCAACCTTGAGCCTTGGCGAGATTCGAACCCTGCAGTAATTGCAGGCAGCTGGTCTTAATAACCAGCTTAATAACAGGGTGCCTTAAACCACTGTACTACCAAGGCTCTTAGTGTTGCAGAATATACAGCCTCATGCTACATAACTAAGCTCCATTTCATGCTGAATAAACTAAATTATTTATGTATCTTAAATAGAAAACTATCTTACAATAGATTTTTACCCCAAAAGTTTTTTATTAAAATAAATTTGATAAAAATCAAAAAAATCTGATTTAAATAAAAAAATCCGATTTAAATAAAAAAAATCTGATTTTTTTGATTTTTTTAAAAAAAAATCATTGATTTTTATCCACCCTGGTTGTCTGCCACATCTACTCATCTCTGCCCCCTGCCTTCTATCCCCGGAGCTAAGGTGGGGCTTCGCTAGCAGCGGTGGCTCTTCCGCCCAAGGATCAGCCCACATATTTCCACTGCTCTCCTCTCCTCTGCCTTCTGCGCATCCACATGTCAGGCACTGGATCCAGCTGTTCCTCCTCTTCCTCATCAGCCACCTCCAGACTTGGGGGCTGTTGACTCTCCATCTGAGGGCTGACGGACGGCCCAGGCTCCATCTCTCTCTCTCTGTGCCAGCTCCATTCCCTCTTCCCCCTCGGAGCTCTCAGGTTGCCTTGATGCTGACCCTGTCTCCCATGCCTCCTTCTCTCCTTCCTCCGATTCAGCTGCTTGAGGGCTTGGTTGGCCAACAGGTCACAACACGCGAGCTCCATTTGCACAAGCAGCATGTGCGCGTGCCTGCTGCTCACACAAATGGAGTTGCATGCACGGTCTTGCCCGCCACTCACACAGAATCCTCCTCTTCCATACACACTCCAGCCAGTCCACAAAGGGAACACTGGGGAACTCTGCCCAATAGATCCATCAGTGATCTCTTTGCAGGAAAAACCAGAAGGAATCTGGTGGCAGCTTTTCAGACTGACTCATTTAATAAAATAGCTCATAAAGGTTTACGCCTTTGAATGAAATGTGTGAATTTAACTTTGGTATGAAAGTCAAAAGTTGCTATCATGCTCCTGATTTTTGACTCCCATAGACTAACCTGGTTCTCCTCCTTCAATTTCTAGCAGGAAATATTGCTAGAAATATTTGGCACTAAATATTCCTCATTGTCCGTCATGCTCTGCCTCTGAAGATTTAGCCTTCATGCCAAGTAGGACAAATGTTCCTTGAATTTATGTGACATTTCTCTACAAATCTTCTGAAGCCATCTCCGTCATTTCTTTATGGGACTTTTGTTTTGGGTGAAGAAACACCTGCCCTTCTTTACATGAAACCTGTGCCATCTTCCCATTGAAGATTCCTCAGTTCCTCTCCTTTTGAACAAGCGTGTGAGAGTAGAGTTGCCAATAAACCACAGGCAACCCCTCTTTTTTGTATCCCACAAATTTTGCCACTGACATTTTCCAGCAAAGCCACTTTTTAACTCCTCCACAGAAGCTTAATAACCTTTTTTTTTCAGTTAAGACCACCACAAGCTCCCCCCCAATAAGATAGATTGAGAATTTTTCATCATACCCTGGTTACATCGGTGTATTGCATCGGTACATCACTCTACTCCTTGATCTCTTGTCAAATCATTATTAAAAGTCAAAGTGTGGTTCCCGACTGGATAAAAGTTGCTTCCCCCACCCCCGCTCCACGCCTAGGCAATGATGGAGCAAAGATAGAATTCAGATGTACCATTTAGATCCAACATTGAATGGTACTCTGTGAAGGGATAAGATACTACCTACGTGTCCCTTCTGTTTTTTTTCCTAGCTTCTAGCCAAAACCTCTTCTTTTTTGATAAAGGTTGCCTTTGCTCAGCGGCTACAGTAATTGTCTACGCTTTGTCCTTTTCATTCTAGGCCTGCTGGCTTTTTAATAGCACTATTAGTGCCCTGCAGGAGATGGCTTGTTATCAGCATGTAAGAAGAAACCGGGTTATTATCAGCCCGCCTAACAAGACCTGCTTTAGATCGCCCACTGAACGTGGGTCTTCCTTCCAGAGTCCTAGCTCTGTGTTGGGTGGCAGCTGTGATTTCACAGATATGCAAAAAAAAGTTGAAGAAAGTAGTACTGCAGGTAGTCCTCGACTTACAACAGTTCATTTAGTGACCATTCAAAGTTACAACATCACTGGAAAAAGTGACTTATGACCATTTTTCATACTTACGACCATCGTAGCATCTCCAAGGTCATGTGCTCAAAATTCAGACGCTTGGCAACTGGTTCATAGTTATGACGGTTGCAGCATCCTGGGGTCACATGATCCCCTTTTGCGACCTTCTGACAAGCAAAGTCAATGGGGAAGCCAGATTCATTCAACGACCGTGTTACTAACCTACCAACTGCACTTAACAACTGTGGCCAGAAAAACCGTAAAATGAGGCAAAACTCACTTAACAAATGTTTCACTTAGCAACAGAAATGTTGGGCTCAATTGTGGTTGTAAGTTGAGGACTATCTGTATATGCAGGTTTTTGCTTTCTTAGGACACTCTTTTTAAATGAGTAGGTTTCTAATCCTCGTAGCTGTACAGATATTTGACAGTCCTGCACTAGTGATAATGATGATTAAAACAAAGCTATCCAAAATTCTTTCTTTCAAATATACAGCAAAAGCAGAGCAACAGATGCAAAATTTCTTAATTTTTGTCTAGAAACATTGGTTTCTAGAATGGATTCTTAGGAGAGAATTCAAATGTACTTCATGCAGGAACATGCATCAAATTTCCCCATGGCTGACTTTAAACCAGGTCCAGAACATTAATTATTCTTTTGCAGGAGTTTTTTATACACACACACACACACACACACACACACATCACACACACACACACACACACATATATCAGTGCAACACTTTAATTCAGTAGTAACGCTATTTTAAATAATTCAAATATGCCTCTCTCGTAAATACCCCACGTTAAATTCAAATGCAATAATTATTGAGCAACTTTGCCGTGATCAAAAATAGCCCAATAAGCTGTCTCAGAAGCTCAAATCCGGAAGCAACTAAATTGTGGCCTAGATTTGCCAAGTGCAGAAGAGGTGGCAAATCTTTGATCTCTAGTTCTGATGACGATGTGACCGAGTGCTCCTCCCTAAACACATTCTTTCCCGTAGGAGAAGAATGCGCCTTGCAAAAGAAAGATTGGCTGAATATTTCTGCCTCGTCTGCTGGATTTTATGAATGAAAGTTTTTTTTTTATAATGGAAGACACAATCACTCCTGGGAACGCCACTTGTGATCTGAAAAAGTTATTTCAGAAACTTTACATAAGTCAACTGCTTTTTGCAGGAGCTACATTAGAAGCTAGATAAATTCTGGCTTATAGTTTCTGTGCAAGACTTCCTGTAATTATAACCCAACATTTGGTGGCACAGAAATGTGCAGCTGAGCCCTATGGCGATCTCTTGCTGGAACAGTACCTGCAGCTGGACCTAAGTGGCCTTACATTTTGGTAGGACAGGTAGTCCTCAACTTACGACCACAATTGAGCCCAACATGTCTGTTGTTAAGTGAGACATTTGTTAAGTGAGTTTGTCCCACGTTACGATCTTTCTTGCCACAGTTGATAAATTAGTAATAGTTTTTAAGTGAATCTGGTTTCCCCGTTGGCTTTGCTTGTCAGAAGGACGCAAAAGGGGATCACGTAACTCCGGGATACTGCAACCGTCATAAATGTGAACCAGATGCCAAGCGTCTGAACTTTGATCACATGACCATGGGGGGGTCTACAAAAGTTGTAGCTGAAAAACAGTCATCAGTCAGTTTTTTCAGTGCCATTGTAACTTTGAATAGTCACTAAATGAACTGTTGTAAGATGACGACTACCTGTAATCTGAATTTGTGTTCAAGCAGCAGCTCAATCGGTTTCATGGTTGGCACATTTGGGGTCAGTTTAGCCTGAGACACTACTTTACGCAGGTACTCTGCAGTTAGGCAGTTCCAGGGCTTGCTGCATTTAATGGTCGCATATGCAAATCCTTGCTTTAAACAATGGTCTCCAAACTTGGCAACTTTAAGACTTGTGTAGTTGTGGAAGTCCACAAGTCTTAAATTTGCCAAATTTGGAGACCCCTCCTATAAACCATGGGTATCCAACCTTTTGGCTAGCCTGAACCGCCCTGAAAAGAGCCTTGATAGTACAGTAGTTTAGTGCACCCTGTTATTAACACAGCTGCCTGCAATTTCTGCTGGTTCGAATCTCTCCAAGGCTCAAGGTTGACTCAGCCTTCCATCCTTTCTAAGGTAGGTGAAATGAGGACCCAGTTTGTGGGAGCAATAAGCTGACTTTGTATAAAATATACAAAAGAATGAAGGCTATTGCTTAACGCATTGTAAGCCGCCCTGAGTCTCCGGAGAAGGGCGGCATATAAATCAAATTTAAAAAAAAAAAAAAAAAGGAATTGTCTTGGGCCTCATCAAAAATATATAATACCGTTAATGTATATAAATCACATGATAATGTTAAAGGTTTAGAATCTTAGGGGGCTACATTACTGGGTGTCAGGCTCAGAATGGGGCAACTCGGGGCAGTTGTCTCACCATGGGACAACTCGCAGCAGGACAGTTCAAGTATTTAAAATAATTTAAAAGTTATTTTAATTTTTGTCATTCACATTTCATTTTGTCCCTCCTTTTGCATCCTTTCTTTAATGATTCTATTCCATTATTTCTTCGATATTAATGTAACCCTTTGGTCTATGGAGATTCTCAGTTATCCAGGTCATTGTCCCAAAGGTGCCTTTTTTTCAAGAGGCAACTGGACTTTCTGGGTTTTCTTTGAAGAGGTTTCGCTTCTCATCCAAGAAGCTTCTTCAGCTCTGACTAGATGGTGAGAAACAGAAGAAGCTTCTTGGATGAGAAGCGAAACCTCTTCAAAGAAAACCCAGAAAGTCCAGTTGCCTCTTGATAAGCACCTTTGGGACATAGTATAACTCTTGTCCTACAGCAAGTTGTGTCACAAAGAGTTGCACACACACGCACACACTGCAATATGTGATCGTATTTTGGGTGCTTGTGAACCAGCCTGCATTTATAACTGTTTGTGGAGAAAGGATTTACTTAATGACCACAGGGTTCATTTAATGTCCAAAGTGATTCACTTAACAACCACCATAAAAAGGCTGTAAAACCAGGCATGGTCATGTAGTGATTCGCTTAACAACTAGCATGACTTACGACCATAATTCCAGTCTCAATTACCTACCTCAGGATAAGAGTTGCCCCTCATGGTAGTAAATCACTTTGGATCTACTGTAGTACCGTTCCTTCCTGTGTTTGTGGGCCTTTTCCCAGGCGCCGCTTCCTCTACATTGTGAATCTGGATGCACCGACTGATGGCCACCGCAAGATTTCCCGTCAGAGCAAGTGGGACATTGGGGCTGTTCAGTGGAATCCCCACGAGAGCCATGCACATTTCTTTGCTGCATCGGTAAGTTCTGGCGTGGAGGGTGGGAGGTGTTCCTTCCCAACATCCGAAGTACCCAAAATCACATTCTCTTGTTCTGCATTTATTCTGTAGAAGCTATCGCATGGATATCTCATCCAAGTTTTGGATATTTGCTTATTTGTATCTCACCTTTATTGTTTTTACAAATAACTCAAGCCGGCAAACATATCCCAACATGTTTTCCTCCTCTTATTTGCCCCCATAACAACAATCCTGTTGTCAGCACTTCAAGCTGCATTTACTCTAGTGCTGACATAAGAAGGAGAAGCGGAGGCGTCTGGAAAGGGACGTTTGTCTTTTCACCTACTTATTTTCCCTGGAGATAATATCCCCTAGGAGATGGGATGGGAGCGGGGAAATTCTTTTGATCTGGAGCAGTAGATTAGGAGTAGAGTGACTTGGAAGATGGCCAATGAGTGCAGAGGAGTGGGGAAAGGAAAGGGCGGGTTTTGGGTCAGGAAATCAGTGTTGGCTGCAATGGAGTCAAAGTTAGAATGTCGTACTTAATAAATGGGAGTTTTTCATTAAAGACTTTGTTTGAAATGCAATTTATTTGAGACGACCTTGAAACCTGACACCTGTGAGGTGTTTTGAGCTGAGAGAACGACTGACTCCAAGTCACCCATCTGGTTTTTATGCTTAAGGTGGGACTAGAACTCACATTCTCCCAGACAAAACTGACTGATACAATCAGAAGAAGCCAGGTAGCACCTGTGAGGAAATTTTCTAGCCCAAATATGGGAGAACATATTTCTCTTGGGGATAGGATTCCCCCCCTCGTTTTAAAATTTTAATTGGGTTTTAATTGGGTTGTTTTAAATTCGGGCCAAAATTATTTAATTGTTTTTTAAAATGTTTTTAACTTTTATATGCTATGTTTTATCCTGGCTGTACACTGCCCTGAGTCCCGCAGGAGAAGGGCGGTATAGAAATATAATAAAATAAATAAATAAAAATAAATAAATAAAATAAAAGCTAAAGGAATGCTCCCATTCTCGAACATTGTTTCTCAACCTTAAGAACTTGCAGATGTGCGACTTCAACTCCCAGAATTCTCCAACCACCCATGCTGGCTGGGGAATCCTGGGAGATGAAGTCCACACATCTTCAAGCTGCCAAACACCATTTTTGGAAAATGACTCTGTGGTTTTGTTTGTGGCTCCTGATGCTTTCTGTCTTAATTTCAGAGCAACCAACGTGTTGACTTGTATAAGTGGAAGGACGGTAATGGGGAAATTGGCACTTCCTTGCAAGGACACACGCGTGTCATCAGGTATGGCTGCCCCAAGGAGCCCGGTGCATTATGAGCCAGGAATACAGTGGTGTGGTAGCTGTGAGGCCTCCTTTCTATCAGACCTCCTGCTGCTCCTTCTTGTTTGCAAGCTCATCGCTAGAAGAGACATGAAAATATCACAAAGAGTTTAGCTTTATAATCTCTAAACTATAACTCTTGTGTTGTCTTCACTGGAGGCCAGGCTGGGATTTCTCAACCTTGGCCACTTGAAGATCTGTGCAACTTGGCTGCACATCTCCAAGAACTCCCAAAATATCACGATCCACATTTCTGCTTTTCACCGCTCAAGGGCATTGGAGTTGCAGAACCCGGATTCCATAAGGCAAGCTATTTTGCAGTGTTTTTATTGGGAAAAAAACTCCTGATTATCTCTGAAAAACTTGGTAGTATAGCCTTGGTAGTACAGGGGTTTAAGGCACCCTGTTATTAAGCTGGTTATTAAGACCAGCTGCCTGCAATTACTGCAGGGTTCGAATCTTGCCAAGGCTCAAGGTTGACTCAGCCTTCCATCCTTTCTAAGGTAGGTGAAATGAGGACCCAGTTGTGAGGGCAATAAGCTGACTTTGTATAAATATACAAAAGGATGAAGGCTATTGCTGAGCACATTGTAAGCCGCCCTGAGTCTCCGGAGAAGGGCGGCATATAAATCAAATTAAAAAAAAAAAAAAAAACTTTGCTGGGTTCTCCCAGAAATCGGCCTTGGCTAAACTGTAGGACTAGAATGATCCAATGTAGGAAGCATAGACTGCCTAGTTGTTATTGGTTTTTTTTAAATTGTTATAGTCTCCCATGAAGATTCCGTTGAGGTAGCCCTGTGCGAAAAGAGCAGCCTAGGAAGGGAGAAGCCAAATGGGGCAGGTTTCCAGATTTTCTTGCAAAATACTGGTATGGTTTTTCCTGACAGTGAAGAAGGTGGTGGCAAGTGACTGCACAAAGCCTTATCATTATAAGCTGTCACTGTTGAGCTCTCCTGTTCATCTATGTCAGGGTGAACCTAGAATGATTGATTGATTGATTGGTTCGATTTATATGCCGCCCTTCTCCGGAGACTCAGGGCAGCTTACAATGTGTTAAGCAATAGCCTTCATACTTTTGTATATACCTGCTTAGTAGGGCTTTCGTGCCCCCCCCGCCCCCCAAGCGATGTTCTTTTTATACAAAGTCAGCTTATTGCCCCCACAATCCGGGTCCTCATTTTATCTACCTCGAAAGGATGGAAGGCTGAGTCAATCTTGAGCCTGGTGAGATTTGAACTTGCAATAATTGCAGGCAGCTGGTGCTACTTAACAGCACTTTACTCCGCTGCGCCACCAAGGCTCCTGAAATAATAGAGTTGGAAGGGACCTTCTGTCCCTCTATCTTCTGCAAAGTTCTCTTCTCCTTCTATATAGTGGTATGCCTTTATGACCTGTGGACTTCAACTCCCAGAATCCCTGTGCCAGCCATGCTCAGGAATTGCCACGGTTGTGCTGGCTCAGGAATTGTGGGAGTTGAAGTCCACAGGCCATAAAGGGGGGCATACTTATCCATCCCTGATCTATTTTCTTCTCTTTTTCTCTCTTTGCCTTTTCTAGTGATTTGGACTGGGCGGTGTTCGAGTCAGATCTACTGGTTACCAGTTCAGTTGACACATACATCTACATCTGGGACATCAAGTAAGAGTTTTGGTGGTCTGTAAGAAGACAGACATGGTCACAAAGTGTTTGTGGGGAGAGTGGAAGTACCTGTAGGGCAGTGGCCCCCAGCCTTTTGGGCACCAGGGACTGCTTTTCCACGGACTGGAGGGAGCATGGTTTTGTGTGTTGCCTGCATCCCGTGGATAGGGCTTTGCTTCTTCACGTGGACCAGTTTCTGGCCTGCCACAAACCGGTGTTAGTCCATGGACCAGGGATTGGGGACCCCTGCTGTAGGGCACCCGTGGCGGCGGCGGCTGTTTTTAAGTGGGGCACTTCCATAAGACCTAGGGTATTATTAATGTCGTCTTCTCCTATTATAGCTTAGCAAGTAGGGTTTGCCTTTGCTATGGTGCAAAGAGGTGTTAAATTTCTACCCAAGTTTTTGGTTTTTTGGTGTGTGGTGTATGTGTGTAGTTGAGGTGGAGGAGAAATCTGTGAAATTGAATTACAGGTTGTCCTCAACTTATTACCACAATTGGGACCAGAATTTTCCATTTTTAAGCAATGTGGTTGTTAAGTGAGGCGCCCCCCAATTCTACTATCTTTTTGCCCCAGTTGTTAAGTCAATCACTGCAGTTGTTAAGTGAATCACAGTCATTAAGCAGATCCAGCTTCCCACATTGATTTGCTGGTTGGAAAAGTTGCGATCACGTGACACACACACACCCCACCTCCCCCAAGATGCTGCAACCCTCTTAAATCCATGCCGGATTTACCAAGCGCCTACATTTTGATCAGGTGACTTGGGGGAATGCTGCAACAGTTGTTAGTGTGAGTATCAGTTGTGAGTCACATTCCAATACGTGCCATAAACCTTCCTTCAGGGTCCTCGTGCCAGCAGTGTCCAGGTGGGCCTCGGCTCACAGCCATTCATTTGTTACACAGCCATTCAAGGTTACACTGAAAGGCCCACCTGGACCTTGCTGGCCTGAGGACCCTTCAGATTTCTGGCATGTTTTGGAATAATGTGATCGCTGGAACCAGTTGTTTCCCAGCAGTTTGCCACAAAGATTGTCCCATGTCCTGTGGACCAACCAAAGAACCCCAGTTGCCTGCTTAATCTCGGCAGTGCATGGCAGAGATTTTCATTTTCCGCACTCGAGGCAAATGGTTTTGCTGTGACTCTGGTGCAGATCAGCAGGAAGATGGCTGGTCTCTCAGGAGTAGCTCCTGCACTGCATCTGTGTGTGAATCACAGCTTCGGGCTTGCCTCTTTTCAAGCAGGGTCTGCCTTGATCAGTGACTCACGCAGAAATAGCAAGGATGATCTGTGTAGGTGGGTTTATTTTAATCCAGTGCATATGCTGTGAAAGTAACTCCCTTCCCACCCCTTGGGTTTTAGAGCAACGTATGCATAGAATTCTAGTTAGAGTGCTGTGGTGGCCTAGAGGTGGGGATCTCACCTCACATTCAGGAGGCTGTGAGTTCGATCCTAGGTAGAGGCAGATATTTCTCTCTCTGGGCACGATGAGAATATATCTGTTGAACAAAAAATTCCGCATTGGCGACAGGAAGGGCATCCGGCCATTAAAACGCTCTGCTAGCTCCATTCAGTTGCCCAGACTCCACCCTGCAAGGGATTATGGGGGTCATTAAATGATGCATAGAATTCCAATTATTTGGTTATAGGCGTTTAGGAGAGCGTCGTTAAGCTGTATGTTCTTATGGCAGCTTTGTTGTCTTTCAGAGATACCCGAAAACCTACTGTCTCTCTCTCCGCGGTTGGTAAGTACCGGTGGATGACAAGCCTGGTTGGAAATCTTCACCACTTGCCTTTCTTGGGGCTTCTGCACAGGTCGTGTACATGACATAGATCATCATTTGGGTTTTTGTCCCCCGGCACTGTGAAACCCCTGTCAGATCTTTTGTTCTGAAATTTTTCCATTGCTGCTCTTTCCTTCACCCAAGTTGTGATTGTTTCATTTGCTGCTGCAGTATCGTAATAACAGGACACGGTAGTATGGGGAACCAGACAGCCCATAGGGGCAGTTGGTGTCTAAATGCCATTATGGTGCTGGATATGCCAGTCATGAGTGGGTACATAGAGCATAGAATTACAGATTGGAATTGACCTTGTAAGTCATCTAGTCTAGGGGTCACCAACCTTTCGGACTTCAGGGACCACTAAATTCATAATTTTAAATCCCGCGGACCACTAATATGATCTGCCTAATGACTGGCTGGGTGAGCATGGTTAGGTGGTCATGTGACTGGGTGGGCGTGGCCAACTCAATGTCACTCATGTCAAGGGGCGCTTCTACTTGCCCCTCCACTCCCAGCCACTCCTCACCTGCCCGCCCAGGCTCCTTAGGGCCCCAACAGGAAGCAGTTGTTGGAGCTAAGCAGCCCCCATGAGAAAGAGTTGGCAAAACAGCTCAGTTCAAATTGGATCTGGCCGAGAAGGAGGCTCAGCAGAAGCACCTCACTGAGGACTAGGAGCATAGGCTTTCTAAGCAGAGGGAAGACCTACGGGAGTGCAAGGCCAGGTACCGGCGCCTGGAGGTTCAGCGGGCTGAGATGGTCAGCCAGTTCCAGGCCATGATGCAGTCCCACTGGAACAAGGACCTCCAGCTCTTCGCCACCAGCGGTGCTTCCCTCCAGCCTTTGCCCAAAGCCCCACACCAGGAAGCTGAAGCAGACCCCAAGTCAGATTTTCTGTCCCCCTCCGACCCACACAAAAAGACCCCGAAGGGGGAGACTCTCTATAGCAACACAAACATTCATTGCATGTATCTGTCCCAGAGGCCGTAGTTTGAGGACCCCTGATTTAGTGCAATATAAAAAATGCAAATAATTTTTCTGCGGACCACCAAAATTTTCTCACGGACCACCAGTTGATGACCGCTGATCTAGGCCAATCCCCGACCCAAGCAGGAGACCCTACTCCATTTCTGACAGATGGCAGTCCTGTCTCTTCTTGAAAGCTTCCACTGATGAACCTCCCAGAACTTCTGAAGGCAACTTCTGTTCCACTAGTTGGTTGCTCTCAGTGTCATTGTATCATAGGCTGACTGAATTTTAGGGCTAGAAGGGAACTCGGAGGTCTTCTAGTCCAGCCCCTGGTCAAGACCTTATACCATCCTGGTCAAATGGTTGTCCAGTCTATTTTTGAGAACCTCCAGTGATTGAGCATTCACAAATCCGGGAGGCAAGCTATTCCATTAAGTGTTCTCACTGTTTGAAAATTTCTCCTGATTTCTATGTTTACCACTTTAACAAGCTTCCACCTACTACTTCCGCCTATTTGTCCTGCCCTCTGGTGCTTTGGAGAAGTACTTGGAAGTACCTTGTTTCTTGTGTAAATTAGCTAGTAGCCCATGGCAGCACCTGGCTTATAAGGCCTCAGGAATGTGGTAGACAGGCATGTAATTCTAGCTAGAGCAGGGGTCAGCAACCTGCCGCTCTGGAGCCACGTGTGGCTCTTTAACCCCTCTGCTGCAGCACCCTGTCACTCAAAATATGCGTCACAACCACCAATGTGCGACACCCACTGGCACGCAATTTATTGAACTTTTCAACCCCCGGTAGGCCAACCATGGATAAATCCAAGAAAAGAAAAGTTTCAGAAGAAAACAGAACGTTTAATTCAACTACATAGGCTAGTTTTGTGGCCGCTCAAGAAATAGTCAGGCACGGGAAGGGTTTTGTGGCTCCCGGTGTTTTATTTTCTGTGGAAAACGGGTCCAAATGTATCTTTATGAGTGTTTAAGGTTGCAGAGCCCATCATGGCACAGAGGAGGGCAGGACAGTGAAAAGGTTGCTTGAGGTTCTAGCACTGGAGTGGCACCATCCTGTGACAGCTTGGAGCAGCCACATGAGTTGATTCCCCTGCAGTGCTCCATGTCAGGGATCTCCAACTGGAACTCTGGGAGTTGAAGTCCACAAGTCTTAAAGTTGCCAAGGTTGGAGACTCCTTCTCCGTTTTATAACTCTGGGGTCTATTCCTTTCTTGGAAACTTCTTAAGTCTACACTAACCATAATCACCACCCTGCCGCTTTAGATTTTGAAACTATTATTTCCATTGCTTAAAAAATGGAGAGATTTCAAGCCAAGTCATTTGTTGCCAGGGGCGCATTGGAGTTCCTTACAAAACCCAAGCTCACATGTGGTTGCCCTGGAGGCTCTGCCAGGCTGCCCATCACACAAGGGAAAGAGAGAACAAAGAAAAAAGGGAGGAAACTGGATGCAAACTGTACAAATGGGAGAGGCAGGCCTGGCAGGCAGCGTTTGGGCAACCCGAGTGTTTTGGCACTGGGTGTGTAATAGGAAGGTTTGGTTTGGCAGTTGGGAAAGCCTGACACCTTTTTGCTGCAATTCTGTGAAAAGGCCCCAGCATTGGACAAATGCATGCATCCCTCTTCTGAAGTGTCAAGAATGCCGTGTTAAATAATAAAAGAACAACCAAATAAAAGTCCCTTTTTGAACATGGGATTCTGGTGGTTTCCCCAGAGCAGGGGTCTCCAACCTTGGCAACTTTAAGACTTGTGGACTTCAACTCTCAGAGTTCCTCAGCCAGCTTTGCTTGCCAAGTTGCCAAGGTTGGAGACCCCTGCTCCATGTTATAACTCTGGGGTCTATTCCTATCTTGGAAACTTCTTAAGTCTGCACTAACCATAATCACCACTTGTGCTAGACAGAGCCCAATACTCCCTTGTGCTTTGAATGAGCCGGAGAGGTTAGCTCTATCGTAGTGACCATGTTCTTTCTGGAAGGCGCTCGTTGACTCCTAGTCCTCTGCTCTTTCTGCAGCTGGAGCCTCCCAGGTAAAGTGGAATAAGAAAAATGCCAACTGCTTAGCAACCAGCCATGATGGGAATGTGCGCATTTGGGACAAAAGGGTGAGTCCTTGTTCCTTTCCTTTCCCTGCTTCTGTCTAAGTGTGTGTGTGTGAGAGAGATAGACAGACAGACAGACAGACAGACCGACCGTGGATATTGCAAACTGGTTAGATCCTTTTGCTCACTGAAGCCTACTTCACAAGCAATATGTTCGATCCATGGTTTGCCTACGGAGATTCTCAGTCCTCCAGGTCATGGTTGTCCCAAAGGTGCTTTTTCAAGAGGCAACCGGACTTTCTGGTTTTTCTTTGAAGACATTTCACTTCTCATCCAAGAAGCTCCTTCAGTTCTTAATGGATAGAATATAATGATGACCTCAAGGAATATAAATCCTTCCATTGCTCACCATCCAGTTCGAGCTGAAGGAGCTTCTTTGTTGAGAAGTGAAACGTCTTCAAAGAAAAACCAGAAAGTCCAGTTGCCTCTTGAAAAAAAACACCTTTGGGAGATCCATGGTTTGTGGTAAATAGCAATGATAAATGATGGCTTATGGTTTAGACAAACCACAGTGGCTGGGTTCACACAATACAATTGCCCAAATCAAAGAAATAGCATTAAGATTTAGTGGAAAGGATATGGTAACAGATATGTTCTGAGAAATTCCCTGTGCAGGAAATAACTTGTCCCTTAGGAGGGAAATTTGATCATCCTACCATTGCTGTGAAAATTCTTTAGATTCTTACAGCACAGAAATAACCCAATTATCTTTTTTTAAAAAAATCTTACTTCCTGGATCTTGCCATTGGACCCTGGGCCATAACCTCCACACTGTATCCGCAAGAAATGCAAACATGGGCATTTCCTGTTTTGTGCCTCCCAAGTTGTCTTGCAATTCCACCACCGCCTGCATCTCAGGCTTCTTCCATCTGTTGAAGCGGGAGTTGTGGTCTTGTGTGAATCCAGATGGTGGCACCAGTCAGCATTCATGTGTCTCTTGTAATGCAAGAACATCCCTGATATAAGAGGATAGGGCTTCAGCTAGAACTAATAAACACGCCATTAAGAAGGATAAATCAGTTCACACTAAGTTTTTCTTTGGAATATCTTCAATCGCTCAATCAGAATAGAGCTGGAAGGGACATTGGAGGTCTTCCAGTCCAACCCTCTGCTCAAGCAGGAGATCCTATACCATTTCGGGCAAGTGGTTGCCCAGTCTCTTCTTAAAAACCACCAATCATGGAGCACCCACAACTTCTGGTGGCAAGCTGTTCCACTGGTGAATTGTCCTCACTGTTACGAAGTTTCTCCTTAATTCCAGGTTGCTTCTCTCCTTGTTTAGTTTCCATCCATTGGTTCTTGTCCTGCCTTCTGGTGCTTTGGAAAATAAGTTGACTCCCTCTTCTTTATGGCAGCCTCTTAAATACTGGAATCCTGCTATCATGTTACCCCTAGTCCTTCTGTCTAGACTAGCCATACCCAAATTCTGCAACCAGTCTTGTTTTAGACTCCAGCCCCCTGATCATCTTAATTGCTCTTCTCCACTGGGTCTCTTACCAATGGATTTCTGCTAAGTTAGAATTCTGGCACCCAGAAAGGAAAGGGAGGGAAAAGAAGAGTAGGAGAGGGTTAGAAAGAGAGGAAGAAGAGAGGAGTGGGGAAAGGAGAGAGGAAGTAGAAAAAGGAAGGAGAGGAGGAATGAGGAAAGTAGAAAGAGATAGAAGAAGGAAGGGAAGGGAAGAAAGAGGAAGAGGAAAGGTTGTGGTAAAATAAAGGAGAGGAAATGGTAAAAGAGCAGTCCCGAATAATTAACAAAAGGAAGTAAAATGATAAGATGAATGATTAATGATGAATAAAAGACTGTACATTTAAATATGTTTATGAAAAATAAAAATAAAAAACTTTTTTAAAAAAAGAATTATGGCACCTTTGTTAGTGCACAGCTAAAGCTGGTTGGCTACACAGAAGAAGCCAGGAATTTCAGGCAATTTCCCTTGGACAGGAGAAGCTCTGTGACTGAGTTCCAGATATATCTGATATGCGCTATTTTGTAGCCAATGGCAATTATAGCTTGTAGAAGCGCGTGAGGTGTTTTGTTCTCAAAACAGCACTTCGGGCATTCTTCGATAAAGTTTCTGGCAGCTGTGTTTTTCAACATAAGGACAAACTCCTCCCCAGAACAGAGCCCTTTCGAGCACTGATATTCGGAGAGTTCCAGTCATTGGAAGCCATCTCCAAGCAGGCTGTTCCAACCCTGGCTGGGGGATTCTGGGAGTTGAAGTCCACCCATCTTCAAGCTACCAAGGTTGAGAAACACTTCTCTACATTAAAAAGAGTTTTGTTTGAGTATTGGAACAGAATTCTCAACATGTTTTGAGTTGTGTTCCAAGAACATCCATCGGGAATGTTCTGAGGGAACATTTCAGTTTTGCTCCCAGCTCATATTTATTTTTCCTGCAGATTCCTTGCTTCTAATTCCTGCAGAAACATACCTACCCCAGTATTCCTTTTCTTTTTCAATTAATGTTTCCCCAAAAATAAGACCCAACAGGAAAATAAGTCCTAGCATGATTTTTCAGGATGCTCATAATATAAGCCCTACCCCCAAAATAAGCCCCAGTTAAGATTGTCAGCCAGATGGATGTATTTGGTACCATATTTTCCCCAAAATAAGACCTAACCAGAAAATAAGACCTAATGTGTCTTTTGGAGCAAAAATTAATATAAGACCCGGTCTTATTTTCGGGGAAACACAGTACTGGATTCCAGACATGTTCTGTGTGTAGGGCTTTCCAACTTGAATCCATTGTGATCATTTCCCAACTGTGCTCTGGGGAAGACCAGTAAAAGATACCTGTAGGTTTCTTTGAAAGATTCTTGACTTATTTTCTATCACCGTTCTTCTCCATGACTGAAATCCTCTCTTCAAAGGCCTTGATATGCTTTGTGAGTCTTGCTTTCCATTAACACACGGCAGAGAACAGAACACTGTCCTGTGGCTCTGCACCCCGGAATTTGCCGCCGAAGAGAAGCGAAGATGCTTCTCCTGAAGGCAGCCCGTGACCTGCCAGTGGGATTGCTGTGGCCCCTTCTTGAAACTTTCCAACCCAATCGTTCTCTCTGCTTTCAGAAACCAAGCACCGCTGTGGAGTATCTGGCCGCGCACCTCTCTAAAATCCACGGCCTGGATTGGCACCCAGACAACGAAAATATTTTGGCCACCTCCAGTCAGGACAATTCAGTCAGGGTAAGTTAGGGGACTGGGTTGGCTGGACTAGGATCTGGCGTTTGCAGGGATATCCTGGCAGAATGGAAGCCATTGGGTGGGTTGGATGCTTGCTTAGGCTGGACAGAAAATCTATGGCACCCCAGCAGTGTCAGTCTCTACTGGCCTTCACTTGTTATGAGGACCACCAGAAAATGAATAAGGAGTGAGACTGAATCCTGTTTCCTGACTTGAACGACCGGGGGTGGGTGGGTATCCCTGGTGAATGAGGGGCCTGTTTTCTATGGATCCCTGCCAGAATTCGTTATTATGTGTTTCAGCCACACACTTAATGCTGTAGGCAAAAGCATCAGACCATTGCAGCCCAGCTATCTTTATATTTGTCTTATATGTGTATTCATTTATCAGCGTTTAGCTGAGGCTTTTTGTTCCTCTGGGAAGCTCAGCAAATCCTGGAAAGTCCACTAATGCAGTGATAATATTCCTACAAATAAAGATGTCATTGTAATGTTTGCTATCCACTGTAAGTACTCAAATGGTGTGTGGTTTTTTTTTAAAAAAAACAACAACTCTGCATGCTGACATGAATAGTTCTCCTGAAAACAGAGATCATCCTCAACTGATGACCATTGCATTTAATGATCATTTGCAGTTATGATGGCACTGAAAAAAGTGACAGTGGGTCCTCACATTTAGGATTTTTGCAGTGTCCCTGTGATCATGTGATAAAAATATGAGTGCTTGGTTACCAGCATATATTTACAATGATTGCAGTATCCAGGGCAGGGGTGAAATCCAGCAGGTTCTGACAGGTTCTGGAGAACCAGTAAATACCACCTCTGGCTGGCCCCAGAGTTGGGTGGGAATGGAGATTTTGCAGTATCCTTCCCCTGCCACGCCTACCAAGCCACGCCCACAGAACTGGTAGAAAAAAATTTGGATTTCACCACTGATCCAGGGTCACATGATCACTATTTATGTCTTCCAGAGAGCTTCCAAGAAACAAAGTCAATGGGGAAAGCCGGCTTTATTTAACTGTGTGATCTGCTTAATGACCACTGCAAAAAATCGAGTGCAACTCGCTTAAATAACCATATTGCTTAGCAACAAACATTCCAGTCCCAATTTGGGTCATAAGTCAAAAGACAGCTGGAATTTCTAAGCCATATTGTCATAGCCGTGAGAGGAGAAATCATCTACTCATTTTAGGAGTACTGGAGATATGCAGGAAATGATCTCTACAGACAAATATCTGCCAATAGGGGAAAAAATGCTGTTCTTCAGATGAGTAATGGGAGGTTTTGCTCTGTGGAATCCTTTTGATACCCGATCCCGCAAATGGAAAGCCAAAGATTTTCACAAACCTTCAATCCTTCCCTCTCCCCCACAACAGCTGCTGGAATTCTCCATTCACAAATCTTTTAGGGTCTTTTAATTTGTTTTTAACACGGTGGTGGTTTTCTTCTGTTACGCCGGTTAAGCATCTTTCACCTTAGTGGCCTTTTCTCTCTTTTTTTGAAGTTTTGGGACTACCGACAACCTCGAAAATACCTCAACATTTTGGCCTGTCAAGTTCCGGTCTGGAAAGCCAGATATACGGTAAGGAGAGCTTCAGTGGAGCCCAGCTGAGCTGAAAGAAAGGCTGGCCACGGCTCTCACTCCCTCATGGGGCGCTGGAGGGGCTGTTGGCGGTGGCCAGATCTGAAGAGAGCAACTACATGAGCTGTGGTGGCGCACTGGTTAGAACGCAGTACTGCAGGCTATTTCTGCTGCCTGCTGGCTGCCTACAATTTGGCAGTTTGAATCTCACCAGGCTCAAGGTTGACTCAGCCTTCCATCCTTCCGAGGTGGGTAAAATGAGGAGCCAGATTGTTGTGGGGACAATAGGCTGACTCTGTAAACTGCTTAGAGAGGGCTGCAAAGCACTGCAAAGATGTATATGAGTCTAAGGGCTATTGCTGTCTCCCTTCCTTCCTTCCTTCCTTCCTTCCTTCCTTCCTTCCTTCCTTCCTTCCCATCCATCCATCCATCCATCCATCCATCCATCCTTTGCAGTGGTCAGAACGCAGCATTGCAAGCTGACTCTGCCCACTGCCAGGAGTTCAATTCTCACCAGGCTCAAGGTTGACTCAGCCTCCTGTCCTTCCGAGGTGGGTAAAATGAGGACCCAGATTGTTGGGGGCAAGAGGCTGACTCTGTAAACTGCTTAGAGAGGGCTGTGAAGCACTGTGAAGCGGTATACAAGTCTAAGCGCTATAGCTACATGTTTTTTGACCAGGAGCCACTTATGCTGTGGGGGAGGTGGCAGTTACCTGGTGACTTCACTGGAATGGAAGGGGTGAAGGTTTGGGCCCCATCTGTTTTACTTTTGAAGTGTTTGATGGAGCGGAAGGAAAATTTCAAAAAACAAAATAAGTTTTTTGAGGCTGCTAGCGGCATAGTCCACTTCCTTTATTTATTTATTTATTTATTTATTTTTCTTTAAAAACATGTTTTTTTCCCCCAAACTTACTTACAGTTGCCTTTTGTTGGCTTACACTAAATTTTGGTAGTGTGATCTGGGGCATGTTCTGGGAGCTGCGAAAAGTGATCCGTGGACCCAGATGGTCCCAATTGCCCACCCTTTGCTTGGAGGAGGGATGGCAGCTCACAGTAGATCACCCACATATACACAACCCTTCCCATACCCAACACCGGAGGTTCATTCTCCTGGCAAGGTTGGGAAAGACACAGTTTGTGGCCCGAAACCTGTTGTCAGTTGATGTAACTCCAACTCCTGTGTTTAACTGCAATTCCTGTCATCCTTGGTTGCCCTGGAGAAGAAAGTTGCAGTCCAGATCTGGAAGATACTATGTTGAAGGCTTGCACAAATGGTGCCAAGCTAGACAAACTGAAAAAATTGATTGGCACGGTGGCCGCTTCCACTATTCCTTGGCTGGGATAAGCTGGGCAGGGGAAGCCTTAAATATAATTGTGTAGTCTTCTGGATCATGTCTCTTGTTTGTGTTCCTATGAGCAAGAAAGGTCCACAAGAGGTACATCATGGTGGTATGAGATGCCCTCTGATGTGGCCTCTAGCGTTGCTTACTATTATACTCACCATAATTCCACACACGTTTTTGCCTTAAACTTCATAATCTTCAATCTCTGCCTGCTGACCAAAGGTAGAATTGCAAGCTCATGGGTGCCACTGGTAGGATGCTTGAAGGAGGCTCCCAGCTACCGAGATGCGAAGAAAAAAATTGTGGAGGAAACCCATAGCTTGCTTTAATTACTGCCCACTTGCTGTGAGGGGTTCGAAAGCTTGTAAACACACTGTCAGCCTCATGATGCCTGCTTGCTTTCGGCTGCCATTGTAATGGGAGGAGGGAGGTATTGTAGGTATTTGGGGGTGGGGGTGGAGAAGTGAGCTGGTGGAGATGTCTCAGAAAAGGGAGGAAAATTCTCACTGTCTTCATAGCAGCAGCAGAGAGAGCTGATAGCTGTCAAGGTCAACTGTCTCAGCATATCAGATAGATGGGACCATTTTTTAAAAAATTTGATTTATATGCCGCCCTTCTCCGGAGACTCAGGGCGGCTTAAAGTGCGTTAAGCAATAAGCTTCATACTTTTGTATATTTATACAAAGTCAGCTTATTGCCCCCACAACTGGGTCCTCAATTTACCTACCGTAGAAAGGATGGAAGGCTGAGTCAACCTTGAGCCTGGCAAGATTCGAACTTACTTTAATTGCAGACAGCTGGGTTAAATTACAGTGCTTCTGTCTGTTGAGCTATCAAGGCTCTTGAAGAAGTACCCCACATGACACCTTGGAGAGATGTGGATTGGACACTCAACCTGGGTCCTTGGGAGGGATTTGGGGATGCTTTCAGTATGTAATTTTCATGCCAATTGCCTCAGACTTTGCTTTTCTTTCGCTGCATTCAGTTCATACTCAGTAAAAGTACCTTTTTCTACCAACATGGAGTCGAGGGTTTTCTTTCTTGAGTTTTGAACGGAGGCAAGCCTGACACACTGTCCTGCAGGATCCAATCTGGGTGGGTCACCGGGACCGGAGTTTTTATCTTCCGAGCTTTTGGACTCGTGCTGGAGCCCATCCTCAGGGGACTTCTCTGCGTGCTTTGTGCTGTTTTGTTTGTGGTACAGCACAAAGGACACACACGGAAGTTCTCTGAGGATGGGCTCCAGCACGAGTCTGAAAACCCGGAAGACAAAACCTCAAATTGGATCCTGCAACATTATCCTGGGACACGGACACATACTACACACTATTCTGCCCAGCAGTCCTGTACAGCTGTAGACCTCCTTGAAAAGCGAAGCGGAAGTGAGCCACTAACCTCCCTTCTTTCCCCTTTCTAGCCTTTTAGCAACGGGCTGGTAACGGTGATGGTGCCCCAACTTCGAAGAGAGAACAGCCTCCTTCTTTGGGATGTGTGCGATCTCAACACGCCGGTTCACACCTTTGTGGGACATGATGATGTTGTGCTAGAATTCCAGTGGAGGAAACAGAAGGAAGGTGTGTGATTGGGGACTGGGGTGGCCATCCTCTCTCCTTTTTATTGGAGCAGTGGACTCAGCTGAACAGATTCCCTATATATATATATATATATATATATATATATATATATATATGTGTGTGTGTGTGTGTATATATATATATATATATGTATATGTATATATATATATATTTATATATATTTTCTCAGGTTTTCGCGGGTGTTTGTATGTAATTCGGGTCTTCTCCCACGTAAAATTGGAAGTGTCTTGGCGACGTTTCGACGAAGTCTCATTCGTCATCTTCAGGCTGGTGTTCTCGGCTTCGTGCTTCCAGGAGCAATGTTCTTGGAATTGCTCGTGGAAGCACGAAGCCGAGAACTCCAGCCTGAAGATGACGAATGAGACTTCGTCGAAACGTCGCCAAGACACTTCCAATTTTACGTGGGAGAAGACCCGAATAACTAAAGACCTACATACATATATATATATATATATATATATGCAAAAAAATAAAATCTCGGGTGTTTTCCCGCGTCATGTTAAATAAGTTAGTTAAAATGTTTAAAATTCTGGTTAAAATCCTATCTTAAAATCTTCTAAAAATCCTTACAGAGTACTCTGCAAGGTCCTTTAAAACCTTAGCTAAAATCCTACCAGTACCTTAAAAGTTTTTCTTATAGCAACGTTTCGACAGGCTCACAACCCTGTCATCTTCAGGCTCTTATCTAGTTTAGAAGCTGTGGGTGTGTTGCGAGGTTGGAGCTGTCGCTTTTCTATGTTTGCTGCTGCTGATGTATGCTGGTTATCCTGTAACTCTATGTTGTGATTGGAGGACAGCAGTTCTTCTTCCTGCTTCCTCATCCTGGCTGTTTGGCTACATGTTACAGGCCTAACTTTCTCAGGTTCTCTATTATTATCTGTCTGCTGTAGAGGGGAAAGGATTCTGGTAGGAATCCCAGCACCCTTGATTGTTAGTTGAGATCTCAGCCTGTCTTCTGGCTCGATCCTCTCTCTCTCCCTATTGCTAGCCACCCTCCACAAAGAAGGAAGAATTCTGGCAGGCCTTACAACATCACTGTTGCTTGTTGGAATCTCTGCCTCTCTTCTGATGTTAACACTCGAGTTTCTCTCAGTGCAGGTCCCCAAATACTTGATAACCTAGAGGCGTCGTCTCGTCTGTTCATATTCTGCGGCCTCTTTTCAATTTCGATGGCCTCCCTGATTATTCTTTTGTTGAGATGTTCCTCTTTCGCCACTGTTCTGGTTTTATTAAAATCAGTATTGTGTCCCGTGGCCTTCATGTGTTGTACCAAAGAAGAAGTTTGCTCTTCTTTCCTCACTGCATTTTTATGTTCTTCTAAACGCACACTTATTTGTCTATTTGTCTGTCCAATATAAGAAAAACTTTTAAGGTACTGGTAGGATTTTAGCTAAGGTTTTAAAGGACCTTGCAGAGTGCTCTGTAAGGATTTTTAGAAGATTTTAAGCTAGGATTTTAACCAGAATTTTAAACATTTTAACTAACTTATTTAACATGACGCAGGAAAATACCCAAGATTTTAATTTTTTGCATATACATACCCGCGAAAACTTAAGAAGACATATCATATTGTTTTATTCAATGTCACCCATGCCACTTAACTTAGTTAGCAAAGAAAGGCTCCTGGCCAGGGGTGAAATTCAGCCGGTTCTCTTCGGCTCGGGCAAACCGGTAGCAGCGGCTGCGAGAGGCTCCATCCACCAGTGCGGATATCATGACGTCACTTTTTTGCGACAATTTTAAGCCTGCGCATGCGCAGACAACGGCGCGAGTGAGCAAAGCGCGCGGAGCGCACGCACATTTGCGAACCGGTAGGGAAGGTAAGTGAATTTCACCCCTGCTCCTGGCTCATTGCTTTCCATTGTTTTTACTGAAAACAAAAGTGGTTACAGAGGTAGCAAAGCCGAATCTGCCAGTTTGACGCGCAAAGGATACAATTATCTTTCCCTTTCTCTCCTGACCACCTCCTGTTATCAGTCAATATCCAATTAAAAATTCTCGTGTTGTTTAGGGAACGGACCCTCAGTTCGCACCTTCTCCCATTTCCGCATTCTTTTTCTGGATTGGTGTGTTTCACTTTTTAGGCCGGCACAGCTTAGCTCCCAACCTCCCCACCCCCCACCCCCATTGTCCTCCCGCATTCCAATCTCCCCCCACCCCCTGTTGCTATTGTCAGGCTGGCCAGATGCGATACGAAGCTAGCAGAATGGCAGCCATGACATTAAAACTCAAGGTAGCTCACATACCTAACAGTCCTTCATAGCCTCCTTTTGGACCTCCAGCTTTCTTCTTATCTGTCAATGTCTTTCTGCAAATGATGTTCAGAACTCTACACAGCACTCGTGGTGCTGAGTAATGGCTGAAGTAGAGCTCAAGTCAGAGTAGAAAGCACAAGGCCAAAGAACCGGATCCTTCAGTTCAGCGTTGCCTGATTCACGTGGCATTTGTGGTTGGTTGGATCCATCTGTAATGGCCCGAAGAAGTAAGGAGCCCCAGACTGATGCTAGGATGACAAAATGCATCATCATGATTGAAAATGAATATGTACAGCTTTTCTCTTGTGTACCATTTCTCAGGTTTGTGTCTATAGAAATTCTAAGTCATCCAGGTTATGGTTGTCCCAAAGAAGGCAACTGGACTTTCTGGTTTTTCTTTGAATACATTTCGCTTCTCATCCAAGAAGCTTCTTCAGTTCTGACTGGAAGGCGGAGAATGGAAGGATTTATGCTCCTTGCAGACAGCTGGTCATTTGCATCCTTTGAGAGAGTCATTGAGGCCGCTTGGAGGTTTGTCTCTGTCCTCAGGGTCACCTGAGTGGTGCAAACGGGTGTGGAGCCTTCTTGGAACTGTTGAAAGGACTGTGTTATGTAGCTGTACTTTCTGCAGAAAGCACATATAAATCCTTCCATTTCCCACCATCCAGTCATAGCTGAAGAAGATTTTTGGATAAGAAGCGAAACACCTTCAAAGAAAAACAAGGAAGTCCAGTTACCTCTTCAAGAAAGCACCTTTGGGAGATTTCTCGGGTTTAGTTCTGCTTTGTACTGGGAAACCTTTCCATTTGACAAAAATATAATGAGAATGTAATACATCCTTTATTAGTTAGAATGGTTAGAGTGGCATTTGGGCAACCCAGATTTGTTTCTGCTTAACCCAAGAAAACATAAGGATGTCCTTTGGTGCTGTGGTGGTGCAGTGGTTAGAATGCAGCATTGCAAGCTAATTTTGCTGACTGCCAGCAGTTCAATCCTGAGCGGTTCAAGGTTGACTCAGCCTTCCAGTCTTCTGAGATCGGTAAAATGAGGACCCAGATTGTTGGGAGCAATTGGCTCACTCTGTAAACTGCTTAGAGAGGGCTGGAAAGCACTGTGAAGTGGTATATAAGACTAAGTGCTATTGCCCTTCCATCCATCCATCCATGATGCACAGTGGTTAGAATGCAGCATTGCAGGCTGATTCTGCCCACTGTCAGGAGTTCGATCCTGACTGCTCAGGGTTGACTCAACCTTCCATCCTTCCAAGGTGAGTAAAATGAGGACCCAGATTGTTGGGGGCAAGAGGCTGACTCTGTAAACCACTTAGAGAGGGCTGTAAAGCACTGTGAAGTGGTATGTGCTATGGCTATTGTCCTTCCTTCCTTCCTTCCTTCCTTCCTTCCTTCCTTCCTTCCTTCCTTCGTTCCATCCATCCATCCATCCATCCATCGGCAATGGTTAGAATGCAGTACTGCAGGCTGACTCTGCCCACTGCCAGCAGTTCTATTCTGTCCAGCTCAAGATTGACTCAGCCTTCCATCCTTCCGAAGTTGGTAAAATGAGGACCCAGATTGTTGGGGGGGAATAGGCTGACTCTGTAAACCACTTAGAGAGGGCTGCAAAGCACTGTGAAGCAGTATATAAGCTTAAGTGCTATTGCTATTGGGCCAACCCTTTTCTCTCAGAATTTTGTGGCAGATTGAGAGGCCCTTCCTGTGTGCTTTCCTTTGCTCCAAGGCTAAAAGGTGGAAGATCTGTGCAATATTATATACGGAAATGTATTGCTGACTCTTTCCTGGTTCATTTTCTATCGATTCTGACTTTCTCCTGCCTTTGCATTCAAAAAAAGGCCTAAGTAGCGTATGATGGGCATTTCCTCTCTTCCTTTATAAGGGTCAAAGGACTATCAGCTGGTCACCTGGTCTCGAGATCAGACCCTTCGGATGTGGCGAGTGGATTGTCAGCTACAGCGGGTAAGACCTAAGCATTCAGAATTCTTTCCTGGCCCCGGCTTGAAAATGTAAGAGCTCTGTCCTTGCAACTGCCTGGGCTGCTCTCTCCCACTGTAGGTCTGACAGGTTACTTCTCCTATGTTGTTGTTAGTTGCAAAGTCATGTCCAACCCATCGCGACCCCATGGACAACGTTCCTCCAGGCCTTCCTGACCTCTACCATCCTCTGGAGTCCATTGAAGCTCACGCCGACTGCTTCAGTGACTCCATCCAGCCACCTCGTTCTCTGCTGTCCCCTTCTTCTTCTTTTGCCCTCCATCGTTCCCAGCATTCGGCTCTTCTCCAGGGAGTCCTTCCTTCTCATTAGGTGGCCAAAGTATCTGAGTTCCATCTTCAGGATCTGGCCTTCTAAAGAGCAGTCAGGGTTGATCTCCTCTAGGACTGACCGGTTTGATGGCCTTGCAGTCCAAGGGACTCGCAGGATTCTTCTCCAGCACCAGAGTTCAAAGGCCTCAATTCTTTGGCGCTCAGCCTTCCTTATGGTCCAACTTTCACAGCCATACATTGCAACTGGGAAAACCATAGCCGTGGCTATACACACTTTTGTTGGCAGGATGATGTCTCTGCTTTTTAGTATGCTGCCTAGATTTGCTGTAGCTTTCCTCCCCAGGAGCAAGCGTCTTTTAATTTCTTGGCTGCAGTCCCCATCTGCGGTGATCTTGGAGCCCAGGGGTTTCCTAGATATTTCCGTAAATGTGTTTTCCCTGCAGTTGATTTATGGCAGATTCAGGGTCAGAAGTCAAGTAACTGGGGAAGGTAATCTGGGTCAAACCTTTGCAGTGGAAGAAAATGAAAGGAAGGCACCCATGGAAGATTGCTGTATAGCAGGGGTGTCAAACTCAAGGCCCACGGGCCTGATTTGGCCTGTAGGTGCTTGGATGTGGCCCGCGGGCTCACCTTGGGAACAGCGGAGAACTGGCCTGCGGTGCCTCTGCCAGCGAAAACGGAGCTTGGGAGGGCCACGCATGGGCCTCCCAGGCTCCATTTTTGGCCGCAACGGCCTCCTGCGGCCATCTGCGGCCCTCCCGGGCTCCGTTTTCACTGGCAGACGGCTGCAGAAGGCCGTCGCGGCCAAAAATGGCACCTTGCTGAGTGACATTGGGCTGGCCACACCCACCCTGGCTACGCCACGCCCCCCCATCCCGCGAGGTCAACCACAACCCTGATGCAGCCCTCAATGAAATCGAGATTGACCCCCCTGCTGCCTAGCGTTCTTGGGCAAACGTCCTTATCATCCTGTGTAGTGTGTTGGCTTTGTGTCCTGGTCACAGCGAGGAGGACAAATGATGGCAAAACGTAGCGTGACGGTTTTGGGAATGTTAGATAGGGAACCGCATCTTAACCTGAAAGACAGGCGAATAAGGAAGGAGAAGGTGAACAAAAGGAACCTTTAATATCTCCAGACCAGTTTTGTGATGTTGCAGAGCAATTAATCAGTTGACAAAGAGGTCGATGCCGTTTCATCTCAGTAGAGCAAGTAGGTAGAGGCAGCCATGAAGATGACCTTGGGGAAAATATTCAGAGGCTGTTGGACAGAAGCATGGCTGGGAAAGGAGGTGGGAACAGATCGAGCTGCATCCTCCTTATTTATTTATTTATTTGTTCAACTTGTATGCCGCCTTTCTCCGAAGACTCAAGGCGGCTTACAATGCATTTAAAAACCATATATAAAACATTAAAAGTTAAACCATTAAAAACAATTAAAACCCATTCACACCATTCATGGCCGGATCTCGCCAAATCGCAGCAGCAAGATCAACAGCCCCAGGCCTGCTGGAAGAGCCAGGTCTTCACCACTTTTCGGAAGGCCAATAGGGTGGGGGTAGTCCGGATCTCAGGAGGTAACTGGTTCCAGAGAGCCGGGGCAGCCACAGAGAAGGCCCTCCCCCGCAGGCCCGCCAGCCGGCATTGTTTAGCGGATGGGACCCTGAGGAGACCAACTCTGTGGGATCTTACTGGTCACTGGGAGCTATGTGGTAGAAGGCGGTCTCCTTGACTCAGTGGGGAACATCAGGATGGGAGGAAAACATAAGCAGGCTTGCCAAGATCCTGAGCCTGTCTCAGAACATAGTTCTAGTCTTCTTGTAAAGTCTTTTTCCTGTTCCGGACCAATTCAAAGGGGTGAGAGTACAGGGAGTCCTCGACTTTCGACAACAATTGGGCCCAAAATCTCTGTTGCTAAGCGAGACATTTGTGAAGTGAGTTTTGCCCCCATTTCTTGCCATAGTTAAGTGAATCACTGCCCTCGTTAAATTAGCGACACAATTGTCAGAAGGTCGCGAAAGGGGATCGCGCGACCCTGGGACTCGGCAACCGTCATAAATACGAGTCAGTTGGCCAAGCATCCTGAATTTAGATCATATGACCCTGGGGATGCTGCAACAGCTGTTAAGTGTGAAAAAGGGGTCATAAAGTCACTTTTTCGGTGCTATTGTAACTTTGAACCGTCACTAAACAAACTCTACCGTAAGCCACAGGCTCTGATCTTCCTTCCAGACTCCTTAGCTGGGGCATGCCTCATTCTCTCGCATGGTGTTGGCTTACCTTTGGCTTCGCTTGGCTGCCTTACAAGCTACCTTCACTGCCTCTTATTCCAGTTATGCTCCAGTGACCTCTTGGAGGGGGTGGAGGAGCTGATCGATGGGATTTCCCTCCTGCCAGAGGCAGACAAGACCCTGCCAGTCCAAGAGACGGAGCCTCAGCAGAACTTCACCCACGGAGAGGAGGAAAGTGAGTCCTGGTATCTGGGCAGGAGGGGGGGGGGGCGTGAGCGGGTGGTGGCGGCAAATGATCAATTCATTTAGGGTGGGGTGGGAAATTGGAATAGAATAGAATAGAATAGAATAGGGAAGGGAAGGGAAGGGAAGGGAGAAGGGAAGGGAAGGGAAGGGAAGAGAATGGAATGGAATGGAATGGAATGGAATGGAATGGAATGGAATGGAATGGAATGGAATGGAATAGGGAATGGAAGAGGAGAGGAGAAGAGAAGAGAAGAGAAGAGAGAATGGAAGGGAAGAGAATGGAATGGAATGAAATGGAATGGAATGGAATAGAATATGGAATAGAATAGAATAGAATAGAATAGAATAGAATAGAATAGAATAGAATTTTTATTGGCCAAGTGTGATTGGACACACAAGGAATTTGTCTTGGTGAATATGCTCTCAGTGTACATAAAATAAAAAAATACATTTATCAAGAATCATAAGGTACAACACTTAATGATAGCCATAGGTTACAAATAAGCAATCAGGAAACAATATCAATATAAATCTTAAGGATACTAGTAACAAGGTTACAGTCATGCAGTCATAAGTGGGAGGAGATGGGTGATGGGAACAATGAGAAGATTAATAGTAATGCAGATTTAGTAACTTGTCTGACAGTGTTGAGGGAATTATTTATTTAGCAGAGTGATGGCGTTCAGGAAAAAACTGTCCTTGTGTCTAGTTGTTCTGGTGTGCAGTGCTCTATAGCGTCCTTTTGAGGGTAGGAGTTGAAACCGTTGATGTCCAGGATGCGAGGGGTCTGTAGATATTTTCCCAGCCCTCTTTTTGACTCTTGCAGTATACAGGTCCTCAATGGAAGGCAGGTTGGTAGCCATGGTTTTTTCTGCAGAATCTTTGGACTCCACATGTGTATTTAAAAAAAAAAAGAAAAAAAGATGGAACTTTGATCGTACCATCGCTGCCTAAGACAAAAATGTATTTATTTATGTATGAGATTTTGTAATCTAGTCTTTTTTATTTTTTAAAAAATAACTCAAGGCTACAGACATACCTGATTCTCCCTCCCTCCCTCTTGTTTTCCCCACAACCCACCTGTGAGGTGAGTTGAGCTGAGAGAGTGACTAGTCCAAAGTCATCCAGCTGGCTTGCATGCCTAAGGGAAGACTGGAACTCCCAGTCTCCTGGTGATTGGTCCAAAGTCACCCAGCCAGTTTTCATGCCTAAGAAGGCACTAGAACTCACCGTCTCCTGGTCTCTAGTCCAGCACCTTAACCACTATCCCAGAGTGGCTGTCCTGTAAAAGACACGTTCAAATTATGCTTGACTCCTGGATATGCCCAAGTAATTTTTATGGCAGTAGGTTGTCAACGTGGCTTATTGTTGCTAACTTTCAGAATTGTTGTTCTTAACTTCCTGGGTTAGCCCATTAAATTCCCCGATAATTCCCTGGCAACATTATGAATAGAATGGAATGGAATGGAAAATATGGAATGGAATGGAATAATGGAATGAAGAGTAGAGTAGAGTAGAGTAGAGTAGAGTAGAGTAGAATAGAATAGAATAGAATAGAATAGAATAGAATAGAATAGAATAGAATAGAATAGAATAGAATAGAATAGGAGATTGGAATAAATAGAGAATAGAACAGAACAGAACAGAACAACTTTATTGTCACTTTGAATGTACACTAATCGGCATACATTAAAATGAAATTTCATTGCACACAGCTCTCAATATACACTACATGAACATGACTAAATAAATAAATATGCATATGCCCACCAATATTATATGACACAGAGAAACAACAGAGTCTAGTTCAGATGTATACATGTCCATGGCAAGAAAAACGAATCTTGCGAGTTTACCAGACGGGTAGCTGGCTTAGGGGACAAAGCTGTTTCAGAATCTGGCAGTCCTGCTAGAAATACTTTGAAACCTCTTTCCAGAGGGGGACAATAGAAACCGACCATGAAGTGGGTGTGTGGGGTCTCTAACAATGCTTTGAGCTCTAAGCACACAGTACTTAATGAGCAGCATCCTGAATGACAGGAAACGAGCTTCTAACTTCGTCCAGCCCTGCTTAGCAAAGTCTGCCTGGTGCTACGACCTGTAAGCCTAATATGACGATGCTAAGATTCCTTCACAGTTTAGGAAGGAGCCAGTCCCGTTTACCTGGAATGTTTCTTTTTCCTCTGCCGTATTTTGCAGAGCCTGGGCCTGCTCCCCAAACAATCCATTTATTTTATTTTATTTATTTATTTTATTATATTTCTATACCGCCCTTCTCCTGCGGGACTCAGGGCGGTGTACAGCCAGGATAAAATATAGCATATAAAATTTAAAAACATTTAAAAAAAACAATTAAATAATTTTGGCCCGAATTTAAAACAACCCAATTAAAACCGAAATTCGATTAAAGACTGAGAGGATGGGATCAAGCCAGTTCAGCTAGATGGAACAAGTGTGTCTTCAGGGCCCGACGAAAAGTCCGGAGGTCTGATATCGTGCGTATCTCAGGGGGCAGGTCATTCCAGAGGGCAGGTGCTGCCACAGAGAAGGCTCTCCCCCTGGGGGTCGCCAGCCGGCATTGCCTGGCCGACGGCACCCTGAGGAGGCCCTCTCTGTGCGAGCGAACCGGTTGGTGGGAGGCTATTGGTGGCAGAAGGCAGTCTCGCAAATAGGCGAGTCTCGCATTTCCCTTTCTCCCCAATGTTTATGCCGCCTTCTATGCCCAAAGCTCTCCTGCCCTGTCCAAAGATTCTCGTCCTTCTTACAGTTTTTAAAGAAGATTCCCAGAAAAGCTTCCTGGTGGGAAAGAAGCTGGACCAGCTGGGGCTGCCTCAAACCTTACAACAGGAGTTCTCTCTGATCAACGTGCAAATCCGCAACGTAAATATGGAGGTGAGAAAAACAAACTTTTATCTGGTTACTGGATAGAACACAAGATTTTGGAATTGCCTATTAATTCCTGGGGACGCGGTGGCTCAGTGGCTAAGACGCTGAGCTTGTCGATCGAAAGGTCGGCAGTTCAGCAGTTCGAATCCCTAGTGCCGCGTAACGGGGTGAGCTCCCCTTCTTTGTCCCAGCTTCTGCCAACCTAGCAGTTCAAAAGCAGGTAAAAAATGCAAGTAGAAAAATAGGGACCAACTTTGGCGAGAAGGTAACAGCGTTCCGTGTGCCTTTGATGTTTAGCCATGCCGGCCACATAACCACGGAGACGTCTTCAGACAGCACTGGCTCTTCGGCTTTGAAACGGAGATCAGCACCGCCCCCTAGAGTCGGGAATGACTAGCACATACATACGAGGAGAACCTTTACCTTTACCTATTAATTCCTGGAGATCGTTCACCTTTGTCCTTATCGTCCCTGTTTTTCTTTCGTTGTGTCTGTCCTCCAGCCACCCTCCATACTAGGGACGTGCAAAACATGTTCTGATTGGCAGCATTGGTTGCCTATTCGTAGCCTGAGGGATACATGCTGTCCTTGGTGCTGCCTGAGCTTGGTGTTTTTCCTTGCAGACGTTTCATTACCCATCCAGGGAACAAGATCAACACTTGAAGAGAGTGGGGTTTACTTTCTGTTTATATGCAACTGACTCATCCTGTGTCAGTGTCTGTGGGAGTGTTCTTGGTGGTTCTTTGATTAGGCTCTTGCTTACTGTTTGATTGTCTGAGTTGGGCCTTCCTTCCTTGGGGGTATTGTTTACTTCTTGATTGTTGGTTTAATATTAATCTTGGTGTTACTCTCCAAGATAAACAGAGGGAAAAGCCCACTCCCTTCTAGCACTGAAGATGTTACCAAGTTGGGTAAAGAAAAGTCTGCAAACGAACCACCAGACGGCGAGAACATAAAGGGCTCCACAGTTCAACCCTGAGCAATAAATATTCTCTTTTATCAAGGCCTACGTGCTTCCACTGTGCGTGGATCTGGAGGACGCTTTTTAGTCCTTGAGCTGTATATGTCTTCTGCAGGGGCATTCTGTGATAGAAATCAGTAGGGCAAAGCACAGGTGGCTCTTTCGGTTGGCACATGGCAGCAGGGACCCAGACTTGCCATAAGTGCCCCCTGAGACTTCTCTGGATTTCCCTTGGCCAGAACCTGGATCAACCCAAACAATTTGGGTTGCACTTCAGCTCATCCAGGGCCTGTCCAGAATACAGGCAGTCCTCGTCCTATGACCACAACTGACTTCGTCCTTCCAGATAATGTCTCATTTCCTTAACTTTGTGTGTGTTGTGGCTCCGTTACCTGAGCCTGTGTCATCAGCAGGAGAGGACTCCGAGAGTGAAGGAGAGGAGTTGGCAAGGCCTCCCTCTCCAGGACCCTCCTCTTTGGCAATACCTTCGGTGTCCGCCGAAGGTCAAGACATAGGCCCGGGGTCAAGCACGTCCACGCAGCCACAGGTGGACAGTAATGAGGGAGATGAGTCTTGGCTGGATCCTCGGCAGCGTCGCAGAGATAAGCACGCGCAACAGAAGAAGAGGCGTGCCAGAGATTAGGCTGAGTCACTGGACCACACCCCACGGTATAAAAGGGGGTGAGGTGGCCATTCAGACTCTGTGACGGACAAAACTAACTACTACATTGCATCTTTGGAAACAACATTATCTGCCTTGGATTTAATTACGGACTGGACTTGACAATTCTTGAACTGTGTGTATTTTGTTTATGAGTAAAGTCTTGGCAAGCAGCTACTGGGTTGCTGCCAATCCTCTTATCGAAAGAATTGGTTGTCTGCCAGTTTATTTAACCCCGGCTGTCTGTTTGTGTGTGTGTGTGAGACGGGGACAGAACAGTTTGTGGGATCAGTTTGTCCTGCCAGGGACACCTTTGCTCTCCTTTTCTAGCCACCAATCCTTGTAGGGAAATGCCAGCAGAAGGCAGTGTGGACCCAACGTTAGCTTCTCCTAACATTTCTTTCTCGCTTGGCTCTGGCAGATGGACGCCGTCAATCGGAACTGCACGGTCTCGGTGCACTGCAGCAACCACAGGGTGAAGATGTTGGTGATGTTCCCGGCACAGTATCCTAACAACGCCGCCCCCTCCTTCCAGTTTGTCAACCAGACCACGATCCCTTCCACCATGAAGGCCAAGTTGTTGAAGGTAGGTCTGTGCCTGAGCAGCTTTCCTTGAGAGAAGGTTGTTAGCAAGAGCTGGGGGGTGGGGGTGGGTAGGAGGCATATACCAAGGGTAAGGGCCTTATTTTAAAAGCCGTGGTGGCGCAGTGGTTAGAGTGCAGTATTGCCAGCTAATTCTGCCCTCTGCCAGCAATTCAGCAGTTCAAGTCTCACTGGTTCAAGGTTGGCTCAGCCTTCCGTCCTTCCGAGGCAGGTAAAATGAGGACCCAGATTGTTGGGGGCAATATGCAGGCTCTATAAACCGCTTAGAGAGGACCCTAAAGCACTGTGAAGCGGTATATAAGTCTAAGGGCTATTGCTATTGTCAACAAGCATGTAGTTTGTCTGCCTAGGCATTTTATGGCCCCCAGGCCACATCAGGGTCCCTATCCAGCCAAATGGATGGCTTTCATTTTGAAGATTCCACTAATTTTTTTTTTTATTTACATATATGTGCATGCACACCTATGCATCTTCACACTTTGGTTCGGCCTTTCACAACAGTCCCAGTTTCTCATTTGTCGGTCTGTCTATGTGTCTGTCTATCTGCCTATTGATTGATTGATTGAATAAATAAACGAATGAATGAATGAATGAATTTATATGCTGTCCATCTTGTGGTGAATGACTCTGAATGACTCCACAACAGTCCCAGTTTTTGCCTGCCTGCCTGCCTATCTATCATCTATCTATATCCATACATCCATCCATAGGCTGTACACCGCCCTGAGTCCTTCGGGAGAAGGGCGGTATAGAAATAAAATTATTATCATTATCATTATTATTATTATTATTGGTTAATCTTTAGTGAGATTCACAGCCTTTGAGGCTGGTTAACAGCTCAGCAGCTCGAGTCCTAACCAAGGACCTAGGAACTGTTAAGGTATCGTCAGAGGATGTAAGCTGTTCCAAGTAAGGTGGTTTTTTGTAGTGTCAAAATGTTCAAGTCATTATTATTATTATTATTATTATTATTATTATCATCATCATCATCATCATCATCCATCCATCCATCCATCCATCTATCGTATCTAATTTATATGCTGCCCATCTTTTAGTGAACACCTCTGGGCGACTTCCATCATTAAAACATTAAAATCTTAACAAACATATTTAAAAGGATAAAAATTGAAATCCCAGTCAAAATAAAATATAGTTAAAAGATCGGTTGGGAGGGAACAGGATGGGGGTTGGGGAGATGGGATTGCCTCTTTATTCAACAACCATCTCCAATGTGATTCTCCCCACTAGAGCCCCAGGACATCCAGCAGAGCCAGGTTTTCAGGCTACTGCAGGAGGACAGAAGGATGGGAGCCAATCCCTCTGCTTGAGCAAGGGGCTGGACTAGAAGATCTCCAAGGTCCCTTCCTATTCTATTCTATTCTATTCTATTCTATTCTATTCTATTCTATTCTATTCTATTCTATTCTATTCTATTCTTCATTCCAATATTCTATTCTATTCTATTCTATTCTATTCTATTCTATTCTATTCTATTCTATTCTATTCTATTCTAATTTTCTATTCATCTCAGGGGTCAAGGTGTTCCAAAAGGCAGGAGCCACGGCAGAGAAGGCCCTTCTCCTGAACCCACGAGTCAGAGTTCCTTGACTGATGGGGCCCGCAGCAGGCCTCCTTGTGTGACCCTTTGGGGAAATTAATTGCCCATCCGTGACAGTTCCACAGCTTTGAATTATGGTGTGCAGACTCGGGAAAAACAACTTAACCCACATCTGGGATCTCTTTCAGATCTTGAAGGACACTTCCATGCAGAAAGTGAAACGTAATCAGTGCTGCCTGGAGCCATGTCTACGCCAGCTGGTCTCCTGCCTGGAGTCTGTTGTGGTAGGAAATGTTTGCCCCAAAAGTGCTCTGCCCATATCAATCAAGTGGAAAGCATTAAGGACCTTGTGGTTCTTAAAAGGGCAGGGAAGGTTCTGGACAGGCTTTCTAGGTAGGGGAGTCCTTAATTTATGACTGGTTGCTTAGTGACTGTTTAAAGCAAGGGCATCCACTCTTGGCCACTTTAAGACTTTAACACCTGTGGACCTCAGCTCCCAGATTTCTCCACCTTCCAAAAAGTACTTATAACTAAATTTCAAAGTGATGATCCATGCACACTCGCAATGTGAGCTGCCTCTTTTTTCCAGCCCACAGTTTTGTCACAGAGTGGGACAAAACAAAAAACTCCTGATCAGAGTTGAAGACTCTTTTTTCTGGTAGAAGGAACATTAAAATTCTTCTGCTGCTCAAATGAAACAGACGTCAGGCAATTTGTTTCGTAAAAGAGTTGCATTTCTCTCTTTTTTTTAACCCCCTGAAGGCCTGCATAACAAAATTGCTTAAGCTTGTATGGGCTTATATCTTTGGCAGGAGTAGGAAACATTTTCTGGTACCCAAAATAAATGGGTTAAGCCTCACAAAGGCTTGACGCTCTTGTCTTAAACTTTAAATGGTTATTGGAGCAGGTGAGAAGTACCACTCCATCACACCACATGACATCATAATTATTTATTTGTATCTTGGTTTTATTATTTTTACAAATAACTCAAGGTGGCAAACATACCCAGCGTGCCTTTCTCCTCCTATTTTCCCCACAACAAAAACCCTTTGAGATATAGGTGTGGCCAAGAGAGAGACAGACTGGCCCAAAGTCAGCCAGCTGGCTTTCATGGCTAAGGCGGGACTAGAACTCACCGTCTCCTGATTTCTAGGCTGATCCCTCAACCACTAGATCAAACCGACTCTCAAATGTTGTGTCTGGATTGTGGAGGTGCAGAGACAGAGTTAGCGAGTCATACCTAACCCACATGCTGCCCATTCCTGGTTTGATGTCCAGGGAGGCCTTTGTGAGAAGGGGTTGCTGTTAAGTGGGGGGAAAGACCCCTGAGTGTCTTAATTCCATGTCTTTTCAGAACCAGGAAGACAGCTCCTCCACTGACCCCTATGCGCTCCCGAATTCCGTAACGCCGGCTTTGCCAACCTTTCCGAGGGTCTCCAATGCCTACGGCTCCTATCAGGATTCCAATATTCCCTTTCCTCGAACCTCTGGAGCGAGGTTCTGTGGGGCAGGTGAGTTGAATCTTAGCTCTAGGAAGATAGAAAAGAGAAGGACAATGGCCGGAAGTCCTGTCTCAACTTTTCTATCAGAAAGAGGGAGCTGTCCATTGCTGGGTTGTTACAGTTTCTCTACAACCAACGATTGTTCTAATGCAGGGGGTCAAACTCACGGCCGGCAGGCTGGATGCATCATGTGCTGGCCCCGCCCCTGCCCGGTTTAGTGAAGGGGGAAAAAGTCCTGATACGTCACGTGAGGACGCGAGTTTGACACCCTGCTGTAATGCTACAAGTTCAGAAATCCAGAAATTTGCCTTCTTCCACAAAATAAAACATTCCTGAGTCAGCCTGAATTCTGATTACTGCATCTTGTAGTTTCTTTGGCAGTATTACAGAAATAGTAATAGCACTTAGATTTATATACTGCTTCACAGTGCTTTTACAGCCCTCTCTAAGCGGTTTACAGAGTCAGCCTCTTGCCCTCAGCAATCTGGGTCCTCATTTTACCCACCTCGGAAGGATGGAAGGCTGAGTCAACCTTGAGCCTGCTGAGATTCGAACTGCTGACGGTCGGCAGTCAGCCTGCAATTGTTGTGGCCCCGCCCTCTGAGCCTGTCCCATCGGAGGAAGAAAGCTCCGAGCATGAGGAAGAGGAGTCAGCCAGGCCTCCCTCTCCAGGCCCCTCCCCTCTGGCATTGTCTCAAGTGCCGGCCGAGGGAGAGGAGACAGCTGATTTGGATCAGAGTGATAATGGAACATCATTCCTGGACGCACGCCTCTGAAGGCGTGATAAATGTTTGCAGCAGCTTAGGAGGCGTGCTAGGGATTAGAACTGAGTCACTGGACCACACCCCAGAGACTATATAATAGAGGGTGGTGGTCAAGGATCTTTGTGACAAACAAAGTAAACCTTGGATAGTCACTAAAGCCTCGTCCGGAACTGCTGGGAGGAATATTATTTCTGCTTGGACTTTTGTGAACGTTCGTATCTTTGCTTTCTGTTTGTGGAAATAAAATCACTTGGCAGACGGTGTGTCTATCGCTGCCAAGTGGGAGATAAGAACTGGGTGCGTTCCAAAGTGTTTCCTTAACCCTCGGCTGGCTGTGTTTTGTGTGTGTGTGGGGACGGGGACAGATCAGCAATATTGCATTCTAACTACTGCCAATGATGGATGGATGGATGGATGGAAGGTAGGAAAGGAAGGAAGGAAGGGCAATAGCAATAGTTCTTAGACTTATATACAGTGCTTTACAGCCCTCTCTAAGCAGTTTACAGAGTCAGCCTCTTGCCCTCAACAATCTGGGTCCTCATTTGACCCATCTTGGAAGGATAGAAGGCTGAGTCAACCTTGAGCCGTTGAGACTGGAACTGCTGGCAGTCAGCAGAGTTAGCCTGTAGTACTGCATTCTAACTACTGCGCCACCAATGTTTGGCCAGCACCATTTTCTGGAATATTCTCTCCCCCCCACAACCCCCCCTGCCCCACCCCCAGTCTGGTAACAACCTTGGGATTCCCAGGTCTTACAGATCTGCTCCAACTCTGCTTACATTTAGAGATACGACGTGACTGGGGTTTATGCCTTCTTCTAAAGGCAGTCCTTGACTTATGACTGAATGTAGCAATTGTTTGACGTTACAATAGATCCCCCTTCCAAAAGGATTTATGACCCGGTTTCAAGTTCCAACATTCCCCCCCCCCCCTTCACATGATCATATTCTGGGCACTCGGCCACTGTCCCTAACTGTAGTGTCCTACAGACCAATGACTGTGATTTACGATGGTTTTGCTGGAAACCGAGAGATCTGGCAAAAACCAGCACACAGCAAACAATGGGTTTGTTGCGTTAGCATAGCAACCTCCACAAAAAAACATCATAAACCTTAGCTCCAACCTACTTTACAGTGGTCCTGACCTATGACCCTAATTGCCAGGCACAATTACTGTTGTAAATCAAGAACTACCTTTACTGTTGATGAACAAACCTGGTTCCTTTAAAATAATAAATGAATCATAAATTTCTGAACATCCAACAATTTGCGCATGGAATAATGGCTGTTGGGTCTCTCTTTCCTTTCAAGGCAAACTTCTCCAGCGTAGATTTCTCTTGATTCTTTCAGGGTACCTGGTATACTTCACCAGACCAATGACGATGCACCGTACGGCATCACCTACTGAACCAACACCGCGGTAAGCATCAAGTATTGGCAGACAGCAGCCTTCACAGACCTTCCCAGCTGTAAGAAGACAGAACTGACTTCAGTGGAAGAGTCTGGTTGCATCTTTTCCAACCCACCAATTTAATTAAAAGGCATGAGCGTTTGTGAGCTGCAGCTCACAAAAGCTTAGGCTTTTTAATTAAATTGGTTCATTGGGGGGGGGGGGGGGGGGATGCGACCGGATTTGCAACCCTAACTCTTGTCAAAATTTTCTCTGGCAATGTATGAAATCCAGACCCTTTTTATTGCGTGTGTAGTCATAAGCTTTTGCATCGAATGAGATAAAATAGCTAAGTTAAACTTCAACCTATTAATAACAACTTGCCTCCAGAAGTTGTAAATGCTCCAACACTGGAAGTTTATAAGAAGAGATTGGATAATCATTTGTCTGAAATGGGATAGGATTTCTTGCCTAAACAGGGGGTTGGACTAGAAGACCTCTAAGGTCCCTTCCAACTCTGTTATTCTATTCTATTCTATTCTATTCTATTCTATTCTATTCTATTCTATTCTATTCTATTCTATTCTATTCAACAGTATTCAACACAAAAAGGGGCTGCCTTTCACAATCAGTTGCCATGGCCTCCAAACAATTGGTGCATAAGTGTTGTTGCAAAAGCAGCTATGCATTGGGAAATTTGACACAGCAGTGGAAAACCACCCTGTTCTTACCAGAAATACCCTAAGGAATTTTTCTTCCCTTTGTAAAGAATATCTTCCTGCACCAAAGACTATTCAAACTGTGAAATGGGGACAGCTAGTCCTCAACTTACAACCGATCACTTAGCAACTGTTGGAAGGTACAACAGACCTCCCAAGGGCTTCTCATGACTCAGGTTCGAATTTTTGATGGCCAGTCTTCCCTCCTCCTCCCGCCCCCCCATCCACTCCACTCCTATGATTGCATTTTGGGCACTTTTTTTTTTAATTTGATTTATATGCCGCCCTTCTCCGGAGACTCAGGGTGGCTTACAATGCGTTAAGCAATAGCCTTCTACTTTTTGTATATTTATACAAAGTCATCTTATTGCCCCCATAATTTGGGTCCTCATTTTACCTACCTTAGAAAGGATGGAAGGCTGAGTCAACCTTGAGCCTGGTGAGATTTGAACTTGTAGTAATTGCAGGCAGCAGATGTAAGAGGATATTAATTAGTCTGCTGAGCCACCAGAGCTCCACTTGGCAAGCAACCCACAAATTTAGGGCCGTTTGCAGCGTCCAATGTTCACAAGACCATGATTGGCCAGCAATTACTGTGATGCCAATAAAAAAAGTTGTGAAATCAGTCATGCCTACGTACTAATCCATTTAGCAAGTAGCATAACTTAGGACCATCATTCTGGGCTCAGTTATGGTTGTAAGTCAAGGACTACCTATCATGCACAAGTCTTCACCATTTGAATAGCCACAAAAGAGAACAGGGCTGGTGGCTTTAATGGCAAAATATCTTCAGGCCATCATAGCTGTTAGCCTAGTTGGAATAGAATAGAATAAGCTGGAAGGGACCTTGGAGGTCTTGTAGTCCAACCATGGAAGTCCCAAAGGTGCTTTTTCAGGAGGCAACTGCATTTTCTTGCTTTTTCTTTGAAGACGTTTTGCTTCTCATGCAAGAAGCTTCTTCAGCTCTGACTGGATGGTGGGGAATGGAAGGATTTATATTCCTTGCGGACAGCTGGTCATTTGCATCCTTTTAGAGGGTCCTTGAAGCACTTGGAGGTTTATCTGTGTCCTCGGGGTCACCTGAGTGGTGCTAATGGTTCCTGTAGTCTGCAATTTTTCCCTCTGGAAATCCTTCCGTTCCCCACCCTCCAGTCAGAGCTGAAGAAGCTTCTTGGATGAGAAGCGAAACATCTTCAAAGGAAAACCAAGAAAGTCCCGTTGCCTCCTGAAAAAGCACGTCTGGGGCAACCATGACCTGGATGACTGAGAATCTCTACAGACTTATACCGTGGATGCCGACTGTAATGCCATGGAGGATCTCAACGTGGGGAAGGCTGAAATACTCCGTCAAGGAAAGATACTCTGGGTGGATATTCATATCTGCGGCATTCTGTGCGTTCAGGATGCTTCAAACCTTTTTTTTCTGCAAAGGAGGGTGCATCTGACTGAAGAATGACCAGTACTTCTTCCCTTCTATTCAGATCCTTGTCAGCCCTGTCGGCCTACCACAGTGGCCTCATCACGCCCATGAAGATCCGTACAGAGAACCCTGGCAACCTGCGGTTGTACGGTGGGAGTCCCACGCGTAGTGAAAAGGAGCAGGTCTCCATCAGTTCCTTCTACTACAAGGAGAGGGTAAGCCCACAGCCGATGGATACTCCTTGCCCGATACTCCGGCTGGTTCAGCAAAGCCTGCTGGAATCCGTTACTCTTCTAGCAGCTCTTGAGGAGTGGCCAGGGGCTTCTATTTCGGTAAGCTGGGCTGGTCAGACAGACAGCAGGTTGCTACAGGTAGTCCTCGACTTACAACAGTTCGCTTAGTGAGCATTCAAAGTTACAACGGCACTGAAAAAAAGTGGCTCACGACCATTTTTCGAACCATTGCAGCGTCCCCAAGGTCACGTGATCAAAATTCAAACAATTGGCAACTGGCTCACATTTATGACAGATGCGTGATGCCCAGGGCCAGGTGATTTCCCCTTTGGTGACTTCCTGATGAACAAAGTCAATGGGGAAGCCAGATTCAGTTAATGACCGTGTGACCAACTGAACAACTGTCGTGAGTCACTTAACAACTGTGGCAACAAAGGTCGTAAAGAAGCTCGCTTAACAAATGTCTCACTTAACAGAAATGTTGGGCTCCATTGTGGTTGTAAGTCGAGGACCACCTGTAGTTCTCGTTGGAGTGCTAATTCAGTGCAGTGGCGCTTCCTTATTGGGGTCCAGTTGTTAGGTTTTTATTTGCTAGGAAAATTCCATTGTGTGGAGGTCTTGTCCATGTTTTTCCAGGGTGGGCAGTGCCCGCACTTCTATAGTGATCCCTGTCAACTATGGATTTTGGGGGTGTTGGTCAGGAGGATATACACACACACCTGGCAGGTTTCTCAGCATTGGTCCTGCTGGATCCTAATGGCTGGAGAGCGCCCTCCATTTCGGATTGCAGGCACTTCAGACCGTCTCAGTTGCAAACTCTGAAATACCTTTCTTGAATAGGTAGAAAATTGCACCTGTTGACTTCTTAGACTGAACAGCTCCAATTACTGTCATTATTCTTTAGGTGTCCCTAGACAGTTATTTAGGGCAAACATTCAGAGAAAAATACCTGAAGGTCATTTGTGCAGCAAAGATTCCAGCAATAGCTAGGAAGTTATAGCCATATTGTCTTAGGAGCTGCAGGACCCTCCTTTAACAGGACTCTTTGTGATAGGACAGAGAGAAGGTCACCTCTCGTGGCCAGAAAAAAAACCCAGCCTTGAAGCTGAGTGTTTATGGAGATTTGCAATCATCCAGGTAATGGTGCTTTTTCCAAAAGGCAACTGGACTTCCTTGATTATTTTTTTTAAATGTATTTTGCTTCTCATCCAAGACGTTTTTCAATTCTAACCAACTGATGGGGAATGGAAGTTAGTTAGAACTGAAGAAGCTTCTTGGATGAGAAGTGACATGTTTTCAGAGAAGAGAAAAACCCCAAAGAAAATCCAATTGTGTCAGGTCTGTCCCAGCTTGGGCATTTAAGAAAGAAAGACCCTCGACTCTATTTGTGGCAAAAGGTATATTTTTTTACTAAAGCCAAGTGGTCACAGCATAAGCAAAGCCGGATCTGAATATTTCCGCGTAAACCCAGTGCTTCTCCCTTTTCCCAGGCCCTTCTCCCCTTAGTCATCTTGTGAATATGTAACGATATTCAAACAAGGTGTTTTGGTAACCGTTTTAAAGTTTGACTCCTCTTTGGTGGGTGTTTGTATTCAGTTCCCATGCCTGTGTCCTTGGGTCTTTCAACCATTGTCTCTTGTTGGCACATCTGAGTTTCAAAGTCTCTGCTCCCTGTATCCCCCCCATTCCTCCTCAGAGCCATCAAAGTGAAGCAGGCCTGGAGCGGTTACGATGGCAGATCTGACAACTGACAAGTTGCCTTTTAGGGGAAAAAAGCACCTTTGGGACACCTTGAAGCTGAGTTGTCCTAAGACAAATGAGGTCAAAAAGGGAAATTTGCAGAAATTTCTTTAGAGTTCTGATTTGGGGTTTGCTTCAGTTCAGGGGTGGAAAACTATGTCCCCTTTTATGGCTTGTGGGCTTCAACTCGCAGAATTCATGGCTGGCTGAGGAATTCTGGGAGTTGAAGTCCACAAGTCACGAAAGGGCCATAATTCCCTACCTCTGCTTTAGCTGATAATGCAAGGGCATGTTGAAGGCATGGAAGGTGTTGCTGAAAGCTGGCAGCTAAAGAGCAGCAGCTTTGGCCAGATGCCACCTTCTGTGAGAGAAATGTCTCAGGGGGCGGAGTGGGGGGGGTAGTAGTATTTGAGACAATTTTCTATACTCCTGCAATCACTGTAGTGTGTTGAGCATCTGCTGGATGCTGAAGGAAACCTTCAGCTCTACATTCAGCCCTTGACTTCAGCCCTGGCACCTCAGCTGCCACTCAGAAAGGCCACCTTGTGCCATTCCCCAAGGGGCGCCATCTTACCTACTTAGCTTGAAGTGGTATTCTGTTGACAAGCCCCTGTGCCTTACCCAAGGCTGGTCTGGGTTGCACGAGGCCTTCGTTCTTGAAGCGGCTTGGGAGAAAACTCCACCATGGCCTCCACAGCCTCCCAAAACTGTATAAAAGCACACCTGTTCTCAAAGGATGTTTGGATGCTCTGGAGGAATGCAAAGGTGCATTCTCTTCTCACGTGGTCTCCGCAGCCTCCAAAAATCATGCAAAAGCAGAGTCTGTTCTCACACTTATTTTCATGTGAGCACACGGACCTCTTGCACAACTGCACAAAACCAGGATGAGGATAGTGGTAGAGGTGTTTGGTGAACATAGGTGTGTCTCCCAAACCATTGTGGTATGTCAGCTTTGATACGCAGGTCATAGGTTCGAAATGACTGCCCCAGGCAGCCATAAAATGTAGAGAATGGCAGGAGCTGAGGATCACCTGCAGTTCTACCCATATGATCCTAAGAGCCGAGGTGGCGCAGTGGTTAGAGTGCAGTACTGCAGGCTACTTCAGCTGACTGCTAGCTGCAGTTTGAATCTCACCAGGCTCAAGGTTGACTCAGCCTTCCCTCCTTCCGAGGTTGGTAAAATGAGGAGCCAGATTATTGGGGGCAAGAGGCTGACTCTAAACCTCTTAGAGAGGGCTGTAAAAAGCACTATGAAGCGGTATATAAATTTAAGTGCTATTGCTATAAGATCTTCAGTTAACGAGTTTACTCCTAATGCAAACTTGTTCATTTACAACTTGAAGAGGTGTGAACTTCCAATTCTCATCATTCAGTGGGTTGGTTGACACCTCTTCAAGTTGCCAAGGTTGAGAAACACTGACCTAATCTGTAAATCAGGGGGAGATCTGTCAAAAATGATGTAGGGTCTGGTGGGCGGGGGGTTGGACTAGATGATGTACAGGGTCCGTTCCAACTCTGTTAATCTGTATCTGTATCTGAACTCCACTTAGGCATAGAAAGGAAGATAGTAGCTCATCCTTTAATTTATTTATCTATCTAATCATTGCTTCTGTTGCCTGAAGTCAATAAAATGGTCTGGAAAGATAACTTTCTTTGCTTCTGACTGTATCTGCCTTCTAAGATGGCTTGGCTGGGAACACAAAGCACTGGAAACGGGGGGGGGGGGGGGGAAATCCTGAGCCGAGCTGTGGCCCAGCGGGCAAATTCAGAGCCACAGTGATTAGCGAGCAGGACTACTAACTCCGAACTCCGTTGAGAACGAACCCTGTGCATGTTTTTCTTAACTCTGTGGAAGCAGCTCCGAACGGCCCGTCATTAAGTTCTGAATTCCTTGGTCCGACTAAAAAGGAATGCAAGGAGGCCACAGATGAACTTGCAAGGAAAAGGGGGGTTTAATCTTAGCAGCTCCTCTTTCTCGAATTCCCTGCAAAGGGAAAACTAAGCCACCCAAAAACGGATGCCCTCCGAACAGTTGGGTGGATTGCAGTTCCCTCCTTTCCATCCATCGGTAGGTCTAGTCCTGGGACAATGGACCATCAAAGGGTGCCTTTTGGCGGGGTGGGGGGATCAACCCTGTCCGTTTTTGCTTCCTTGAAAAGGCACAGCAGCGGGGGGAATGTCTCCAGCCAGGTCATGCTTTACTTCCCTGCAGCTTTGGGGCCTCCCAAGTCCTTTAAAAATCAGAGTTTCTCAGCTGCATGTTCTTTTCTTCCTTTCTCTTGTTTTCTCCACGGCTCTCCTCCTCCTTCCCTTCTTCCGGGCGTAACATTCTCATGCACAGATGTCTCCTTGCTCTGCCAGACGGCGTTGGTCCATACAAGCGATTAACGACTTCCCGGTACTGTGTGCTGTGTTCCTGCCACCCTTGGCTAACTCTGTCTGCTCCTCCTCACAGACCCAAGAATAACCCGCCACTTGGTTAGCTTTGTATAACCTGGGATTGAAGTACAGGGCAGAAGCTCGGCTTGGCTCGGCTTGGCTTGGGGCTGGATGGGCTGGAAAACCATATTTTCCTAGCTATCCAGGAGCCTGGATAGCTCTGCAGACTAAGCACTGTAATTTAACACCAGCTGTCTGCAATTAAAGTAAGTTTGAATCTCGCCAGGCTCAAGGTTGACTCAGCCTTCCATCCTTTCTAAGGTAGGTAAAATGAGGACCCAGTTTGTGGGGGCAATAAGCTGACTTTGTATATAATATAATATATATAATATAATATAATATAATCAGTATGGTATTACAGGTAGTCCTTGACTTATAACCATTCATTTAGTGTCCGTTCAGAGTTGCAATGACACTGAAAAAAGTGACTGATGGCCATTTTTCACACGTACCACTGCTGAAGCATTCACATGGTCACGTGATCCACGTTCAGATGCTTGGCAACTGGCATGTGACTATGACGGTTGCAGTGTCCCGGGGTCATGTGATCCCCTTTGGTGACCTTCTGGCAAGCAAAGTCAATGGGCAACTGTTCTGTCCCCTTCCCACACACGCACGCAAACAGACAGCTGGGGGTTAAATAAACTGGCAGACAACCAATTCTTCCGATAAGATGTTTGGCAGCAACCCAGTAGCTGCTTGCCAAGAACTTTTACTCAATAAACAAAATACACACAGTCAAGAATTGTCCATTTCGTAAAATAAATCCAAGGCCGATAATGTTGTTTCCAGAGATGCAATGTGACTCGATAGTAGTTAGTTTTGTCCATCACAGAGTCTGAATGGCCACATCACTCCCTTTTATATCCTGTTGGGTGTGGTCCAGTGACTCTGGCACGCCTTTTCTTCTGTTCCGCGCACTTATCTCTGTGATGCTGCCGGGGATCCAGCCAAGACTCATTACCTTCATCACTGTCCACCTGTGGCTGCGTGGACGTGCTTGGACCCGGCCCTATCTCTTGCCCTTTGGCGGACACCGAAGGCATTGCCAGAGAGGAGGGTCCTGGAGAGGGAGGCCTTGCCAACTCCTCTCCTTCACTCTCGGAGTCCTCTCCTGCCGATGACACAGGCTCAGGTAATGGAGCCACAACAGCAATCTAGATTCACTTAACAACCATGGTCCTAAGAACAATTGCAGTGATTCGCTTAACAGCTGTGACCCCAAAGGTCATAATGTGGGGCAAAACTCGCAACAGCTGTCTCACTTAGCAACAGGAATTTCAGACTCAATTGTGGCCATAAGTCAAAGACTACTATATGCAACTTTTTTAAAAAAAAATTAGGCTGGTAAAGATTTAGGCTAACCAAGAGATAGAATGGTGGCCTAGGAACTCCCTGGGTGGAATCTTAACTGATCAAATTCAAGAGAAGGTAATACAAGCATTGCTTTTCCTGCCCAACTTTCCTCTGAGGTCCCGATTCTGCCATACTTGATTTAATCATTGTCCTGGTTGTAATTGCAATTCCTCATGAGGAGATACCTGATGCAAGTTAGAAGTTCCAGGTGTGGCCTAACAGGATCTTTGGCTATTTTAAGAATGGGACTCCAGTGCCTTTGGACTCCCTCACCTCTCCCTCTGAGAATACACTTTGCAAAGTCTGCAAACTTGAGTCATTCACATGGAACCCTAAATCCAGAAAATAGTGATTTTACAGCGGGCCTAAATGTTAAATCAATGACGTCCACTTTCTTGAAATGGGTTTTCCATGCCGAGAGGAGTCTGTGGATTTTATTTTGCTAATAGTTTTCAGTGTAGCTGAGGCACCCAAGTTAATATCCTCCTTATAATTTTATTGGGCGTATTTCTTAATCTTGTGTGAGGTCCTCTCTGTAACATATATGTGGGATCCGCACGACACCCATAACTCCACTTTTCAGGGTTTTCTAAAGCACAATTCATGCAATATGGTTGACTCCAGAGGTCCCGAACACCCCCCCCGCCCTGGACCATGGCCCACTACTAGGCCTTCAGCCGTTCAGAACCGGAACACATTCATCCAGATGAATGCACGCAACGCATGGATTCAGGACTCATGCATCCCTATTTGCACGAGCAGTGGGCATTGACACGCACAACAACTCCATTTGCACGAGCAGCGGGCACATGTGCTCTCCCCTTGCACAAATGGAGCTGCGTGCGTGCTTGCCTGCCTGCCTGCCTGCCTCTCGAAGGGAACCAAACCCCCACCCACCCCGCAAAATCTGAAAGGTTGGAGAACTCTGGTATACCTAAACAACTAAACAGCATGCTGAAGCACAAAGTGTCCCTTTGTGCTTCTACCCCTCTCCCCAGATTTCTGGTCCCCAGATAGATCATCATCTTCTCCTTCTTTTAAAGACCTCTTAACCCCTTGTGGGTTGGAGTCTTGGGCAACTGAATGGAGCTGAGGGTTTACTGGCCGGATGTCCTTCCTGTCGCCAATGCGGAGTTGTATTCAGCAGATATATTCTCAAGTGCTCAGCCTCCTGATTGTGAGACGAGAGCTCCACCTCTAGGCCACTGCACCACTCTGGCCCCCAGACAGCTGATGGCCTTGAAATCTAGGTCCTCTTCCTCTGAGATGTTCCTCGGGCAAGGTATGGTATCTCAGGGTGCAGAATTAGTGCTTCCACCAAAAAGCGGTTTGCCATACCTGAAGGCCATCAACAGGTTCAACATGAGCAAACAACTATCCAAACTGAGAATAACTTAAATCCCTTTCCTGTGGAAAACTGGATGAAAGAGAAGATGGATTATATTAGCCTGTGGTCAGTCCTGGAGGAATTTTCTGGAAACCTCTTCCTTCCCGTCTGAAGTGGGACAATCTTAGCATCATAATCCTTGTCTGTCCCTCTTGCTGCTATTGACCTGCTATTGCTATCCTAAGTAGTTAGGAGGCAGTGGTGAAATATAAAATTTGTTACTACCGGTTCTGTGGGCATGGCTTCGTGAGGGGGGTAATGTAATTGGGTGGGCATGGCCAACTTTTTTTTAAAAAAAAAACTTTTAAAAGCATTTTTTCTACAACCTTCGGCTGAAGAGGTTGTGAAAAAATGCTTTTAAAAGCCTCTGACGATCAGGCAACTCAGCTGGGATCATCAGAGGCTTTTAAAAGCATTTCTTCTTATAACCTCTTCGGCCAAAGAGGTTGCAGAAAAAAATGCTTTGAAAAGCCTCTGATGATCCCAGCTGAGTTGCCTGATTGTCAGAGGCTTTTTTTTTTTTTTTTTACTTTTAAAAGCATTTTTTCGGCTGAAGAGGTTGTAGAAAAAAATGCTTTGAAAAGTAAAAAAAAAAAAAGCCTCTGATGATCATGCTGCTCAGTTGGGCATGGGGGGGCGGGGAGTTTGCAGGGATTTTTGCTACTGGTTCTCCGAACTACATGCCGCCATTGCTACCGGATCGAGCGATCAGGTCCGAACCGGGAGCATTTCACCCCTGCTAGGAAGGCAGTTAATAGTTGGGGTCCTATTTAGCAGAGGGAGCTCAGCAGGACTAAGGGGTCATTAGCCAGAACTGGGAACGAGAGGGTGGGCTGTGTCTTTTTTGTTATGTCAATCATTCTGATTTTGGAGGAAGTGGCTAAGCCCTTAAACATTGGTTTATGCATCTCTCTCCTTCTTTTGGGGTGTTCTACCTGGTAAAAATTGAAGTCACTCATTGCACTCTTAAAAGTCTTTTTTTTTTTCCCTTTGGGCCAAACTTGTTTCCTTAAAGCCCCTTCCGGAAACTTCTCAATCACAAATGCACTCCAGTCCAGAAAAGGTAGCATAGATCTTTTAACGCCAATTTCCTTCCCCATCCAAACTGGCCAAGGGGCATCCTAGTGTTTTCACCTCTTGCTTGCTCCTCCAAGAAGTTGTAGGCAGCGGGAGGACCTGGTATGTGACCTGCTCTGCTGATTGTGTGAAGATCCTCACGGGTGCTACAAAAACCCCCAGTGGCTTATTCTTGGGCTGGCTCCTTGTCTCAATCCATAATTCTGTCGCTTTGGCTGTCTCTTTCCGTGAACGGTGGCCTGGGTTTGCGGAATGCAGCCCCTACTTGCATCCCTCTCCTGGCGTCCCTTTTCCGATGCTAGCAATCCCAAGGAGTCTGGTAGCATTTTTTCTGCGTAACTGTTTTTCTAAAAAGGTATGGTCTTCTAAAATAAAATGGGTTGGTTAGAGAAGGGACTATACCAGATGCCTGATATTCACCTACCTAAATTAACACAGCTCTTTTCCTGCAACCTCTTCCTGATTCTAGAAGACGAGGCAGCTCCAGTTTGCTGATGTTCATCCCTCTCCTGTACCTTTACATCTTATGGACATTAGTGCCCTTGCCTATCTTGTAATATCTGCCCTCCATGGTTCCATGCCAGGCTAGATCATTGCTGGCCAATGAGGTCTGGGCTCTGCCAAAAACATATTTGCTGGAAAATGAATGTTTCTGGCTGCATTAGGGGTTACTAGCTTCCCACCTTTAATTGCGACAACTCTTGTCTGTAGAGCAGCTAAAAGTGCTAAATGTTGTTCTGTAAAACACAGTTTTTGGATTTCAAGAGATGTTATTTTAATTTTTAAGAAACACTTGGAGAAGGAATTTTAGGGTATAAATAGGAGGAGCAATTGTGGTTTTTATTTTTTGTTAAAGATTAATATCTCCAATTGCAAGCTCCCAATTAAATATGCGTTGATAGGCTCCATTGCGTTGATTTCTTTTCACTTTTAACTAAAGGTGAAAGTTTGTATGTGATACCTCATGAAATTCCGAGTGTGGATTTATACTCTGTGGAGCTGTGAGGCCACTTTAACCACCAAGTGATTTATTTTTGAAACGTAGAGGATTGTGTTAGATTGTCTGAGAATACAGTAAAAGTGCAGATTTTCTTTTCTGATCTTCTCTGTCAACTTCCTGTCAATTAAGTATGGAAGGACGTGTCAGGCAGAACAGGAATTCAGAATTACAAATCTTATGCAAGCATACGTGATTTGCAAAAGAAGGGATAAATTGCAAATTTTGCTTCATGCTCTCTCTCTCTCTTTTAAGCACAGAACACACACCAATCTGCACATTCAGAAACCAAGGGGGCATAGATGACAGGACTGCAGTAGCAGCTAACAAATTCCTGCCATTGTCCATAAGGTGCGCGTGAGAATTTCAGCTGCATAAATGCACAGGGGGAGGCATGAACTCTGACCACAGCATCACTTCATGTGACTTCTTCCTGTGAGGTCATACTTATAACTTTTCACAGCAGGAAACTTCTCCAAAGACCACATATCCCAAGTATTTCAACACTCTTCTATATCTAGCCAGATGTTTGGTGATGGTGGCACCGGCAGCTTGACCTTTGATACACTCTTTACCTTTTTGGAAACAAGCTTTGCATGGTTTTCTGTGCATGGATGCATTCTTAATCCCTGCAGCAAACATTGGCACATCGCAGAGGAAACTGGGAAATGTACCAAGTCCTCACTTTGAATGTAAATCCTTTGCACAGACAGGAAATGAATCTAAAGGGTTTTATTCCAAGTCTTATAACAAGACTTTAGAGTGCAGCACCCTAAAGATAGGAGTAAGAGGCTCCTGGCATCCTGTTTGCAACTCCTTCAGTACCCACAAAACTACATCGCCAAAATTTGCTGGCAAAGCAACCAAATCTACAGAATAGGGTTGCAGGACTCCTCACTCCAATATGACCTGGAATCACCATATAGGGATTGTTGTTCTGGGCCATATTTTGCTGACTTTTTGCAGATTTTTAAAGGTGGCTGATCACCATTGTTATTCCCCTTCTTGCCTACTGCCCTGGAAAATAAATAACTTTTAGTCATTGGGAAATATGTTATCCCTTTTGGGAAATTTATCCTGTTATAAGGCATTTATCTACCTTCTCCTACAAATTAGATGTCAAAACTATGAGATCCCACAGAGCACGTGGCTAAATTGCTACCATTCCTCCTATTCTGCCTGCATTCCCTTCCTCCTTAGGGGCACTTGGAACTGATCTAATGATATGGAAAATCTACAGTAGTGGCCAAAATTGTGGAAACCTTTTGGGAAAAATGTATTTTCTCAAACTAGCTAATAACACCACTTTTTTTTTTTGCAGTAATACCATAAAATTATATATTGATGGAAAGAAAATTGAATAAAGAATGTAATGCAATCACTCTTATGAAGGATTTGTTATTAGAATAGCAGTTACAGTATAAAGAAAAGTGAAACATGTAGAAAAAAATGAAATATACAAAAATTATCACCATGTCAGTTAATAATTGGGTAACCTTTAGCATGAATTATGGCCTTACAATGTCTTCCCATGGAGTGAACCAAGTCTTTTAGTTCTGCAGCTGTTATAATGTGAAACCAAGATTGAAGGATGGCTTCTATTAACTGGGTTTTATTGCTGGGGCACTTCTGACTAACAAATTTCTTTAGTCGGCTCCATAAATTTTCAATTGGGTTAAGATCTGGGCTATTCCCAGGCCATTCCAGCAGTGGAATATAATTATCTTGAAACTCCAAAAAAAAAAAAAAAAGGAATGTTATTAGCCATCAAACCTCAAAAATACACTTTCCCCAAAAGGTTTCCACCATTTTGGCCACTACTGTAGCCAATGAGATGAGATGAGTAAAATGACCAGCAGATCCCATCTTTGAAGCTCTTAACTGTAAGGAGTTACTTGCAACCCCAGATAAATAAGGTGGCTTGTTCTTGTGCGATGCTGCTTCTCATTTCTCCTGCCAGCTTTGTGTTGCTGTAGCCTTTGTATTCCCAGAAAGCGTCTTTCCTCTTCCTTTTTCTTTCCATTCTCTTTCTAATGCACACAATAGACCAGCCTTTCCCTGCTCAGTAGGAATTCTGGGAGTTACAATCCCTGCACAGTTAACTATTCCAAGTCAGGAAAGGTTGCATTGGTGTCTTCCTTGGAGAAACCCACCTTTGGCCACTGGAAGATTGTCCTTTCCTGCAGTCTCTCCAGAGATAATCTTGTTGTAGCTTGTTGATGGCACAGCACATGCTTTGCATGGAGAAGGTCAGTCCTGAATTTATGCGTGTTGTGTTTCTTTTTAGGGGTGTGTGTGTGAAAAACCCATCTTAGCCAACCTGCTGCTAACTGGACTGTGGTGTGATTCAGTTTATGGTTCTTATGTTCCTGCTTTAGCTCCCTTCTGTAGGCCTCCTTCCCTCCCCAAAATACCACAGCCCTTCCCTCTGTTTTCCGAAGCCTCGGTATAGTAGCTGTTCTTTTGTGGGCTAAGTAGAGCAGAGTCTGGAGGGATCATTTGGTCCCCAAAGCTTTCCCATCCTTGACGATGTTGCATTTGGGCTGCTCTCCATCCTCCCCCATTCCTGACAGACATTTCTCCTCCTGCAGAAGTCCAGGAGATGGAAGAGCAAACGCGAGGGGACCGAGGCCAGCAGCCGGCCCATCAAAGCAGCTGGCAAAGTCATCATTCAGGACATCTCCTGCCTGCTCCCCGTCCATAAATCATTAGGGGAGATGTATATGTGAGTACCTGTACAGTTTTGTCTCGTACCATGGTGGCACGGCGGTTCGAATGCAGTTGTCAGGTATGCTTCCTTCAAATTCCAGGAAAGAAAGACCCAAACTCCATTTTTATAGAGATTAGTACTTTTACTGAAAATGAAGTGATCGCTACCCAGGTAAAGCTGGAACTAAGCAAAATGCGCGAAATTGCATATAGAAAGCATCTCCTCCCCTTCTGTCCTTCGTCCATCATCCAATCCACAGGTCTCCCAAAGGTCAGGTGGAATCACGTCTGGCAGCATTATCTATCAGGAATGTAATGACGGTTGGTCTGACTGCTCCTTTGGAGAATCACTTTCGTTTCAGGGAAAAACTCCTCCTGCCTTCTTCCCCCCCCTTCGCCCCCCTAACTGTTTCCCACCCGTTTCTTATGGCAACTGAAGCAGTGAAAGCGGAGGCTGACAGCAGTATTGCAGCCTGACTCTGCTCACTGCAAGGAGTTCGAATCTCACCAGGCTCAAGGTTGACTCAGCCTTCCATCCTTCCGAGGTCAATAAAAGGAGGACCCAGATTGTTGGGGGCAAGACGCTGACTCTGTAAACTGCTTAGAGCGGGCTGGAAAGCAATACGAAGCAGTATATAAAAGTACTATCGCTATTACTATTGCTACCTTTGGAGAGAGGCAGGCCCGACCACCTCATCCTAGTGGGAAGAAGAGGGGAATGACAGGAGAATTGTACTCTGAAATTTAGGGGTGCCAAGAACTTATCTACCTGAGGGCCAAGCATTTGGCTTCTGCTCAGAAGATTGACTTCTTAAAGCACCCCATCGTCCCCAAAAAGTGAAGGCCCAGGGAAGAACAGAACGCCACAGAGTTCCCCAGAATGCTCCCTTCTTGGATTGGCACATGTTGCCCATCCCGATAGAAATCCGTTCCCCTTTTCATTTTATTATAAATTGTCAAGAAACAGCTTGCCTGGCAGTCCCTGAAGTTACCGATTGGGGTTGTGCATACATGATGCAAGTGATAACGCAGCTTGCATAAACCAGAATTGGTTGGACTTGCTCAGAACATGTCCTCAAAGGCTGCTTACAAACCTCATTGACTGGTTTCACACAGCCTTGTTAAGCCAAAACCCTAAAATATATTTCTGGGCCACCCTGCTATGTAAATCCAACTAATATGTTCGGTTATGCCACATGGAATGCACAAGACCTGTAGGGAAACACCCAGCCAGGGAAGGGAGAGGCCTCAACCTGAAGAATTTAGCCTTGAGACTATACCCAATTGCAAGAGATCCAGAACTGAGCCACCCCTGGGTTCCTTGGAACCGTATCCAATTGTTCCCGAGAGAAAGCTGTCAAACTGGGGAGATTCCATATAATAGGCAGACTGTATAACAAAGTAGTTAACCTGAACTCTACACATGTGGATCTGGTTGTTTGCACAGTTTTCAGCACTTTGCTTAATGTAAGCCAGGGGTTCCCAACTTTTTCTATACCCCATGTCCCTAGAATGCTTCTGATATATATTCTCGCAACCCTTAAAAAAATAAATAATTATATGCATATATATGCACTATAACCGTGATGGCGAACCTATGGCACGTGTGCCAGAGGTGGCACGTAGAGCCCTCTCTGTGAGCACGCACGCCATCGCCAGCTGCTCTTCTGGTTTCTGGCGTGTGCATGCGTGCTGGCCAGCTGGTCTTTGCACATGCCGGAGCACTGGAAACCTGAAGACCAGTTGGCTGGTGCACATGCGTGCGCTGGACAACTCATCTTTGGGTTTCCGGCGCTCTGGCGCACACAAAGACCAGGTGGCTGGCGCGCATATGTGCACCGTAAACCCAAAGAGCAGGTGGCCAGTGCATGCTGGTTTTTGGGTTTTCGGTGCCCTGGCACACATGCACACATACACATGTTCTGGTTTGGGCACTTGGTGCCGAAAAGGTTCACCATCACCGCACTATAATTTTGAAACTTCTAAATCCAAGTTTTTGCACCCCCTGGAATATCATCTCGCACCCCCAGTTGGGAACCCGTGATGTAAGCTCTCCCCTAGGTTGGTTTTGTTGTTGTTTTTCAATAGACTAGGTGCTGGGAAATTAAAGTTCTCCACCTGGCAGCTGGAGGTCCTGTGAAGGAGAGCAGGCTGTGCATCCCTCAGCAACCCCTCTTCTCTTTCAGACTAAACGTGGTGGATATTCAGGAGACCTGCCAGAAGAACGCCGCCTCAGCCTTGACAGTGGGACGCCGAGACCTCTTGCAGGTGCTGCTCCTTCTCCATCACTCTACAGCAGCTGTCCCCAATCCCTGGGTTGCGGCCAGGCACTGGGCTGAGGCCCATTCGGAACCGGGCCACATAAGAGGCAGGTGAACGCGCACAGCTCCATTTTCGCGAGTGGCAGGGACTCAAACACGCACGTGAAGCTTCCCAAACAGAGCTTCACGTATGCACACGAGTCCCCGCCGCTCACAAAAACAGAGCAACAAGTGCACACATCTGCAACTCACACGGAACCGCTTCCTCTCCCCTCCCCACCGGTCCGCAAAGCCAGAAAGGTTGGGGACCACTGCTCTACAGGACGGTCTGGAGACCCTGTTCATCTGAGAGGGGGAGATGTCACTGGAGACCCTTGTTTTTTAAGCAAAAATCCACATCTTCCTCCTGCCTCCCGCAGAGAGACCTCACCTACTGGATTTTTTGCTCTTCGCAGAGTCCCCTGCCTCCCCGCCTCAGCTTCCTTTTGCAAGGGTCTTGTCCAATTCAGGGATTTGAGGATAGAGATGGATAGAACATTTACTTCCTTTTTCCCCCGCCGTGGTTCTTAAGTGAAACACTGCAATTGTTCAGTGAATCATGCAGTCGTTAATTGAATCCGGCTTCCCCCATTGACTGCATATCGGAAGCCAGCTGGGATGGTCGCAAGTGATGATCTTAACAATTGTAAACACCTGCCGATTGCCGATTCCCCCAAGTTTTGATCACGTGACTGGCAACGCTGCGATAGTTGCAAGCATGAGGACTGATTGTAACTTGGAACAATTGCTAAATGAATGGTTGTAAGTCGAGGACTGCCGTGTATAACCCAACCCTCAGACAACAAAGGCTCAACCATCACCCTATCTTGGGGCCTGGGAGAGCAGCCTGGTCTCCAGTGGCCTCCTGAGTATCATTTGAGAGGGATCCCTCTGGATCGTGCAGGGTCATCTCCAAGTAGAGAACTCCCTCCGAAAATGAGAGAGATCGAGATACCCTGTTTGTCCCATGGTTTCGTTTCTGGAAAGCAATCAAGACAGTGCTCTTTTGCTGAGTTTGCACGGCTTCGTGGCCATTTTTAGGCTGGTTTTATTTGGGGGGGGAATCTTAATTAATTAGATGGATTGTGATTTGACTGAAGCCACTGAGCCATGGTGGCGCAGTGGTTAGAGTGCAGTACTGCAGGCTACTTCTGCTGACTACCTGCTGCCTGCAATTTGGCAGTTCAAATCTCACCGGGCTCAAGGTTGACTCAGTCTTCCAGCCTTCCAAGGTGGATAAAATGAGGACCCAAATTGTTGGGGGCAATTTGCTGACTGTATAAACTGCTTAGAGAAAGCTGTGAAGTACTATGAAGTTGTATATAAATCTTACGTATTATTGCTTGCTTCCTTCCTTCCTTCCTTCCTTCCTTCCTTCCTTCCTTCCTTCCTGTTAGAATACAGTATTGCAGGTTAACTCTGCCCATATACCAGCAGTTCGATCCTGACCGGCTCAAGGTTGACTCAGCCCTCTATCCTTCCGAGGTTGTAAAATGAGAACCCAGATTGTTGGGGGCAAGAGGCTGACACTGTAAACCATTTAAAGAGGCCTAAAAAGCACTGTGAAATGGAATATAAGTCTTAAGTGCTATTGCTATTTTCTTTCTTTCCTTCCTTCCTTCCTTCCTTCCTTCCTTCCTTCCTTCCTTCCTTCCTTCCTGTTAGAATGCAGTATTGCAGGCTAACTCTGCCCACTGCCAAGGGTTCGATTCTGCCTGGTTCAAGAGGTTGACTCAGCCTTCCATCCTTCCGAGGTCGGTAAAATGAGGACCCAGATTGTTGGGGGCGATAGGCTGACTCTGTAAACCGCTTAGAGAGGCCTGTAAAAGCACTGTGAAGCAGTATATAAGTCTAAGTGCTTGTGCTATTGACTGGCGAATCATATCTGAGGTTTTCACCTATAACAGCATGTCTCTGATGTGGCCTTCTTTTCCAGGTTTGGTCCCTGGCCACGGTGGCGACCGATCTCTGCCTGGATCCCAATGCCGACCCAGACTTGGAGACCCCCTGGGCCCAGCACCCTTTCGGCCGCCAGCTCCTGGAGTCTCTGTAAGGAGGCAGGGGGAAGGGGAACATTTGAGGGCGGCCCAGCAGCGGCTGCTCTGTTTGCTTGTTGTGGAGATCTGCAGGGTGTTGGTTTCTTGGGTCACTGCCTAGGAAGTTTGGGTTGGCACTCACACTGAAAAGGGAAAAAGGGGCATTCCGAGATTGTGTAACTGTAACCGTATTAACCTATTTGGAAATGCCAAACTGTGGCCTTTTATTACATTATGGAATTCTTTACAGCGGGGCTTTCCAAACTTTTTCAAGCTGTGAAATATGTCCATGAATACAGGTAGTCCTTGACTTGCAACTGTTCATTTAGTGACCGTTCGAAGTTACAGTGGCACTGAAAAAATAGACTTATTGACTCTTTTTCACACTTCGAATTGTTGCTGCTTTTCCCATGGTCACATGATAGAAATTCAGACGCTTGGCAACTGACTCGAATTTATGACGGTTGCAGTGTCCCGGGGGTCACGTTTTGCGACTTTCTGACAAGCAAAGACAATGGGGAAGCCGGATTCACTTAACGACCTTGTCATAACTTAGCAACTGCAGTGATTCACTTAACAACTGTGACAAGGAAGATCGTAAAATGGAGCAAAACTCGCTTAACAAATCTCTCGTTGAACAACAGAAATGTTGGACTCAAGTGTCGTCGTAAATCAAGGACTACCTGTATGTCCTAGATTAAGAGGCTGACCTCATGATAGGAGGTTAGCTGCACTGAAGTGAACGTCAGTTTAGTCTCTCACAGAACCCCTAAAACCATGTATCCCACCCCCTCCATAACACAAGAGTTTCATCTGAGCTCTCCTTTAGAGCCTGGCCTCCGGGCAAGCAGCCAAACTGGATCTGCTGGACATTTTTCTTCATGATTTGACCTGTGTCCTCCCAGACTCTTTAACCTGACCTGATGCACTTGAGGCCTACCTTGCCGTACTTAGAAAATACTTAACTGTGGTCCATTTTGTGGACAAAACCGTGGAAGAAAACTGCTATTAGGCATAGAAATGTAGCTTCTTGGAACTTTTTGTGTTAACACCAAGCTTTTAAAAATGAGTGAAAAATTTTCAAGTGCTGTGAGGGATAATAATGGACAAGAATTCTGATTATTATAGTAACAATGGTAACTAGTAATAACAGGAGAAGACTGTTTCCTTTCTTCCCCACAATATTGTACCCTTAAACCAAGAGGCCAGGTTTAGATTCACTGAGAAATGTGGTAGTAGAAGTAATTACTAGTGTTACATTTACATTTTTTTTCTGTTTTACGGAAGTTGCCCAGAGTAGCCCCACAGCAAGAAGGGGCAAATAAATGAGACGGAGGGAGAGAAGGAGGGAGGGAGGGAGGGACGGACGGATAGATAGACAGACAGACAGACAGACAGACAGACAGACAGACAATAGCTATATAGAAAGAAAGGGAGAAAGAAAGAAAAGGAAGGAAGGAAGGGAAGAGAGACAGATAGACAGATGGATGGATAGACAGACAGACAGACAGGCAATAGCTATATAGAAAGAAAGGGGGAAAGAAAGAAAAGGAAGGGAAGAGAGAGAGATAGATGGATGGATAGACAGACAGACAGGCAATAGCTATATAGAAAGAAAGGGGGAAAGAAAGAAAAGAAAGGGAAGAGAGAGAGATAGACAGATGGATGGATAGACAGACAGACAGACAGACAATAGCTATATAGAAAGAAAGGGAGAAAGAAAGAAAAGGAAGGAAGGAAAAAGAGACAGACAGACAGACAGATAGATGATATAGAAAGAGATTGAGATAGATAGACAGACAGATGATAGTTAGATAGATGATAGACAGACAGACAGACAGACAGATAGATGATACTGTAGGTAGGTAAGTAAGTAAAGGTTTACATAGCCAGCCTTCCTCTTCTGGGGAGCGATCAAGTTAGATCCATCTTCCTTCCTGCCCTAAATATGAGCTGAATATAGTAAATTACAGGCAGAAAGCTGCTGTGTGAGAGCAGGCAATACTCTCCGCTGTTAACATTTAGCAGTTGGGTTTGTCATCAGCAGATCAAAAAAGCCAGCCTCTCTCTTCCAAATTTTAACCTGTAATTAGCTGAGGGCTGTTTTTTTTCTTCTTCTTCTTCTTCTTCCCCTCTGCAGGTTGGCACACTACTGCCAGCTCCACGATGTGCAGACCTTGGCTATGCTGTGCAGCGTCTTTGAGACCCAATCCAGACCGCAGGGAATTCCAAACCCCTCCTTAGGCCTGGCTCCTCAGCACCCCTCCAGCCACAGTCGATATGTACGAGCCGATTTGCATTCTTGCTCTTTTCCCTCCCAGCCCAGGGTCTGCCCTTTGGGGGAGACATTCTGATGTGATTTCCTCTTGTTTTGCCCTCAACAGCCCAGCTTTACCTCCTCTGGCTCTTGTTCCAGCATGTCAGATCCTGGACTGAGCACCAGCAGCTGGAACACAGGTAGGCACACTTCTGCCACCTGGGCGCTATCCTGGAGGGCTTCGCCTTTCTGATTTTTGGGATCACAAAGATTCACCACCTTTGGGGGTGCTGTAACTGCTTTGAATACCTCTATTGTCTTATGACTGGCATTTTTGAAAAGGAGAGATGGCATTCTGTTAAAGGCATTCCAGTTTAATTTAGCTGAAGGATTCATTAGTCTCATTATCCCAAAGGTGCTTTTTCAGGAGGCAACTGAAAAAAAGAGAAGTCCAGTTGGCTCCTGAAAAAGCACCTTTGGGACAACCATGACCTGGATGGCTGAGAATCTCTACAGATTTTTAGCCATACAATTTGGGATGAGCACCCTTGGAATGGGATGGGAGTAGGAATGGATTTCAGGGGGAAAAAATGTAAATTTCTTGTAAGCAAGAAAGGTTCTTTGGAAGAAATGTTTGTTGCTGGGCTTGGAGGGGGATTCTCTTGCTGGATACCACCCTCACTAGGATCAGCTAATCAGCTTTTGACTTTTGTAGCCAACAAAGACATGGAACACACACTAGGCTGGGCCGAATCTTCGCCTGACGACTTTCGCCTTGGGAACTTGGCGTATGCTGATCCCCGGGACCGAGAGAGAGACCAGCATGACAGGAACAAAAGGTGGGCGGGGCCAGTCACCAACCACTTCCTGGCTGGGTGGAGACAAGGGGCCATGATGGAGAGCCCTCCCCCCTCCCCCCACCCCAACCTCTTTGGGATGTTGTAAAGAGCTGCAGTTTCAAATACAATTTGTGGACTCTTTAGGCTGGGGTGGGCAACTATGGTAACCTTATGACCTATGGCCTACGACTTTGAAGGCCTATGGGCTTTAACTCCCAGAATTCTGGGAGTTGAAGTCCATAGGTCTATAAGTTGCCATAGTTACCCATCCTTGCTTTAGGCCAGGGGTCAGCAACCTGCGGCTCTGGAGCCACATGTGGCTCTTTCACCCCTCTGTTGCGGCTCTCTCACTCAAAATATGTGTCACCACCGCCAATGTGCGACACCCACCAGCGCACAATTTATTGAGCTTTTCAACCCCCGGTAGGCCAACCATGGATAAATCCAAGAAAAGAAAAGTTTCAGAAGAAAATAAAACGTTTAATTCAACTACATAGGCTAGTTTTGTGGCTGCTAAAGAAATAGTCAAGCACGGGAAGGGTTTTGTGGCTCCCGGTGTTTTCTTTTATGTGGGAAACGGGTCCAAATGGCTCTTTGAGTATTTAAGGTTGCAGACCCCTGCTTTAGGCTGTCTTGTGCCTTCAGATAAGTGTTGGGTTTCATGAGGAGCTTGGATGACTTATGGGAACCTCTTAAGCTGCTTAGGAACCAGAGCTTGAGCTTAATTTTGCTTTCTTTGAAGATAGATACTCTAGAAGGAGCCTGTTTTGCTTTCCTGATCCTCTTCTCCATGTAATTCACATTTTTAGATATCATTACTTTGGGTGCTCTTGTGCAGAGGCATTCACACAAAAAGATTTTCAGTCATCAAAGAAAGGATTGAAGTACTAGGCTTCATAGCTGGCAACTGGTAGATCCTTTAGCTTTGCGCTGCGTCTACATTTTGGCAAACTAATCAGATAAAAATTGCCCACTCTGTTGACACAATGACAGTAACCCAGATCTCACCCCAGTCCAGTTTTTGTTTTAATTACACGAGAAGATTCTCAGTTCAAAACTGTTCCTTATAAACAGCATGAAAGACCAGATGACTGAAGAGTCCGAGCTTCCTCCTGTCAAACCTGCCTCAACTTAAACTTCTAAATAAAAACTATCCTTGGTTCCATTTGTCGAGAATAGAAGATACTGGAAAAAAATAATTAAAAAACAGATGTGTGAACATCTAGAAACAGTTATAACTAGTAGCCAGCACAGGTTTGTTAAAAACAGACCGTGTCAAACCAATCTTATTTCATTCTTTGGCAAAGTGACTAAATTAGTAGGCCAGTGAAATACTGTGACTACAAAGTAGACCACAGCCTACTTCTTGGTAAGCTAGGAAATATGGAGTAGATAGGTATAGTTTTATTAGAGATCAAGCATATTGCAATAATGCAAAGCCAGAACTGAAAATCGTGAGCCAAAGAAAATTAGCCAGGCAAGGGTGGAAACCCGATCAGGGACCTAATTTGTGGATTTCATCCTCCAGGCTTCTGGATCCTGCCAACACGCAACAGTTTGACGACTTTAAAAAGTGCTACGGAGAAATCCTGTATCGCTGGGGCCTGCGAGAGAAACGTGCCGAAGTCCTCAAGTTTGTTTCCTGCCCCCCCGAGCCTCATAAAGGAATTGGTGAGTTGAAGCCTCTGGGTCCCCAGTAGGTAGTCCTTGTTCTGAGTAGTCCCAAAAACCTCTTTTATTGCAACAGCTGTGAATTACGTTCATTCACAGCTGAGTCCCAATTAGTTGCAAAAAATCCTTCCAGAGAAGTCCTTCAAGATAATCACCAACCTTTATCTCCCTTGACATGCTGCCAAAGACCTACTTGGCAAAGCCACACGGAGTCCAAAATCAAACAGAGATGCCGACTGGGAAATGAATTAACAACGTTGCTTTTATGCAAAGGGCTCACTTGCCTTTGCTCCTCTTTTAAGCCTTCTGGGGCAATCATCTCCTGGCCTTACTCTCGAGTCGTCCCTTTTGCTTTAGCTGCTCTTACCTTCTGGCAGCTCTGCGCATGCGTGCACTAGAAACAGGCTCCTCCTGTTCCTCTGCCTCTCTGATGTTCGCTTCTGGAGGCTCCGGAGTCCACACATCGCTCCCAGATGGCCCTGGCCCCATCTCTGCCTCTGACGCAGAACCCTCATCCAAGCCTTCCCCAGACTCCAGGACTGGCCCATTGTCCTCCCCAGCCTCCTCACTGTTTGACTACGCTGCCAGTGCTGCAGGTTGCTGGTGGACCACAGCAGTCCTCTTCTTGTGAGATTTCTTGGCCCCCTGGAAGGACCTGCCCTCCTCAAGGGAAAAGAAGGCCCGGCAGTTCCAGTTCAGCAGCTCCCCATCCAGTCAGCTCTTCTACTCTTCCATCTCTTCCCCTTTAGACTCTGCTGAACAGGGATGCTTATGGAGGGAGCCATTCAAATAAGAGAGAGCATCAGTCCCAAGGAACCTAGGGGAAGAGATATTTCAGAGTAGTAGCTTTATTGACAGGAATCTTGCCAGGTTAACGCACAAATCTGCAAACTTACTATATCTCCCGTGTGAACTTAGTAAAACCACACCTAGAGTACTGCATCCAGTTTTGGTCACCACACTATAAAAAAGAGGTTGAGACTCTAGAAAGAGTGCAGAGAAGAGCAACCAGGATGATGAGGGGACTGGAGGCTAAAACATATGAAGAACGGTTGCAGGAACTGGGCATGGCTAGTCTAGGGAAGAGAAGGACCAGGGGAGACAGGATAGCAGTCTTCCAATATTTGAGGGGCTGCTTGTTTTCCAAAGCACCTGAAGGTCAGACAAGGAATAATGGATGGAAACTGATCCAGGAGAGAGTCAATGTGGAAATAATGTCGGAAACAGGTGATTAATTCATCACAGCTATTTTACACAATTCATGCATCAAATTCTCTTGCACTTTAGTATCTAATGACTACGGGCCTCACAGTTTGATATTCTATTATAGTTAGGCCATGCTGGGTTTTTATTTTGGTGTGCAACTGACCGATTGGATGCCAAATTGTGATTTTAATATAGATTGTATTTGTTATTTATTATTTTATTCAGGAATATTTTTAACTGGATAATCCTTGAGTGTTTTGAACTTGCTCTGGTCTTTCACTGTAATTAAGGTGGATAAAAATCAATGATTTTTTTTTAAAAAAATTAAATAATCTATTTTTAAAAAAAATAAATTGGACTTTTTAAATTTAAATCAGATTTTTTTTTTATCAAATTTATTTTAATAAAATGCTTTTGGAATAAAACTCTGTCTAAAGAGAGTTTTCTATTTAAGATACATTAACAATTTAGTTTATTCAGCAAGAACTGGAGCTTAGTTATGTAGCACGAGGCTGTATATTCTGCAATATTTACATTTTTGGTAAACTCATTCAATGAATCCAAGCTCCAGAAGCTGAGATAACATGCACTACATTGATGCATTCACACAATTTCACAGCAGAGATGACAGTTGCTCTTTAAAAATTATGATTTGATTTAAATCAAGCCTTTTTACTAGTGATTTAAATTGTGATTTAAATCGATGTGATTTAAATCAAATCCACCCTGACCATAATAAACACTGACTTGATTTGAACCCAGCTACAGTATTTCCTGTTGTTGGAGAGCATCTGGCCTGGTGAGATGCTTCCTTTTTGTCGGGGGAGCCGAGGATTGGTGGATTCAGCTAGGCCAAAAGGGTGTCCTGAGAGCCCATCCCTCAAACCGGAATGGGAAGCGGGCACTGAGCTCCAGGGATGCATCGAGCAACCTCTGGCCTTCCTGAGAGTGGAAGACAAAACAAGCAGTTTCCTTTTCCAGATGTTGGAATGTGTGAGCTGTTTCCCTACATGCTGATCCTCTCCAAAGCCCCATCCTGCCCTTTTTCAAGATCAGAGAAAAATCACAGAGATGCCTTGTGGGTGGGGGATCTCTGACTGAAGCCCCCTGAGTGACCCTTTCCACAAGCCTTAAACCCACAGGGACCCTATTCCCAATTGTGGAAATTGGAGAAGCTTTGTAGAAGATGGTTCATTTGTTCAGCCTTGCGTAACAATTTTTGCAACAAGGCACTCCCTGTTTTGTCTGCTTGTCAAGCGCTGGGAAAATCAGGAGATCCGGGCAGTTCAAACAAATATAAAGTTTTATTGCAAGCTTAAACTGTTGACGAGAGCCTGAACTACGAGTGGGAGATAAGAGAGGCATTCAAGGTGGACTGGACCGTAGCTCTCTTACAAGCTGATGCATTTACCCCCTCCCTCGGGCTCAGCCTGGTCACCTCCAACACTTCTACCTGTAAGGCTGACTTTGGGAAGAAAGACCTTGTCTCCTTTAGCTTCGTGTCCCAGGCGTGGTTGTATTGCTGAAAAGGGCATCTGTTGTTGAGGAGACTATGTGCAGAGTCAGAATGGGCCAACTCGCCACAGGACATCATGCCGTGGAACAATTCAACAATTCAATTTCATTATTTAGAATAATTAGAAATTATTTTAATTTTTGATGTTCACATTTCATTTTGTCCCTCCTTTGGCATCCTTTCTTAATGATTCCATTCCACCATTTCTTCGATATTAGTGGAACTCTGGTTCTGCAGCAGATTGAATTGGCCATGGCTAGCTGTCCTGTGGTGAATTGTGTTTTGTCCCGCAGCAAGTTGTCTGTGGCGAGTTGTCCTAGACCCTGCATAGTTGCTGGGCGTGAGTTGGGCAGCTATATACAGATTAACAGAGCTGGAAGGGACCTTGTAGGTCTTCTAGTCCAACCCGCCACCCAAGCAGGAGACTCTACACCGTTTCTGACAGATGGCAGCCCAGTCTCTTCTTGAAAGCCTCCAGGGATGAAGCTCCCACAACTTCTGAAGGCAACTTCTCTTCCATGGGTTGATTGCTCTCACTGTCACAAAATTTCTCCTTATTTCCAGGCTGAATCTCTCCTTGTTCAGTTTCCATCCATGATTCCTTCTCTGGCCTTCAAGGTGCTTTGGAGAATAGCTTGATCCTTTCCTCTCTGTGGCAGCCCCATAAATATTGGAAGACTGCTATCCTGTCTCCACTGGTCCTTCTCTTCACTAGACTAACCATGCCCAATTCCTCAACCGTTCATATTTTTTAGCCTCCAGTCCCCTCATTAACTTTGTTGCTCTTCTCTGCACTTTTTCTAAAGTCTCAACCTCTTTTTTCATAGTGTGGTGACCAAAACTGGATGCAGGACTCTAGGTGTGGCTTTACTAAGGCTTTATAGAATGGTATTAGTACCTCCCTTGATCTTGATTGTATCCCTCTGTTAATGCAATTTAGGATTGCGTTGGCTTTTTTGGCTGCCGCCTCACATGGCTGGCTCATATAAACACTGTTTCAGAAGGGAAAGGAGGGATTGTTAGTGGTTGTTTTCAAAGCACATTTGTATCATTTCTCCTTTAAGTGTTTGGGCCTTTACCCCCCCTCCCCATTTTACTAGGGCTTAATTGTGACACCCCCTCCAATCAACCCCCCCCCTCTCTCTTGCTCCCCTGGCAGAGTTTGGCGTCTTCTGCAGCTACTGCCGCAGCGAAGTGCGCGGCATTCAGTGCGCCATCTGCAAAGGCTTTGCCTTCCAGTGTGCCATCTGCCACGTGGCCGTGCGGGGCTCTTCCAACTTCTGCCTGACCTGCGGCCACGGGGGGCACACCAGCCACATGATGGAATGGTTCCGTAGCCAGGAAGTCTGTCCCACGGGCTGCGGCTGCCACTGCTTGCTGGAGAGCACTTTCTGACCGGCCATCTTCGGCGCCTGACTTGGATCATTCCCAGGCCAGATGATCTCCAGCTGACCGGCAAGGAAGGCCCCAGGTGACTTCTGACACGGATGGCCAGTCTCCTTGAAGACACTCTTGACAGAAGTGAAATGCGGTGGCTGGTGGTTGCCTAACTTTTTGAGGATGTTCTGTGCTAACCGAGCGGAAGAGAAGAGAGAACGGAAGCTGAAGAACAACTTGGTATGATGAAAAGTTCACAACAGCGGGGTGGGGGGTGGGGGTGGGCAGAGTCTTCCCCCCCTCCAAAACATGTACTTCTGGAAGGCCTTCTGTCCAGTAACATTGCAACATCAGTTGCTTTTTTCGACAGACCTCTAAAGTCTTGAGATTATACGAGGAGATCAGAGTGAACAAATAATTTTTACCAAGACACGGAAAAAGTCTTCAATCTTTACAGGGTAGGAGGCTTGAATGAATTAGCATGTCCTTTGGGAGGAAGGGAGTGCCCAACTGCAGCACGGACCCTGGAGAAATTGGAGAGGTTTACCTATCCTGTGGCAGGTATTTACTTTCTTCCTCACCTCACCTGCCACTGGAAAATTGATAGTACAGTGGTCTACGTACCCTGTTATTAACACAGCTGCCTGCAATTTACTGCTGGTTCGAATCTCTCCAAGGCTCAAGGTTGACTCAGCCTTCCATCCTTTCTAAGGTAGGTGAAATGAGGACCCAGTTTGTGGGGGCAATAAGCTGACTTTGTATAAATATACAAAAGGATGAAGGCTATTGCTTAATGCATTGTAAGCCGCCCTGAGTCTCCGGAGAAGGGCGGCATATATAAATCAAATTAAAAAAAAATTTTTTTTTTAAATTACCCTTTTTTCAAAGATGCTGAGCTGTAATTGCTTCCCTGGAATTGACTCATTTGACAAATGTAGGAGCAGATTATTTTATTTTATTTTTTTTAAAGGGGGCTTGGATTCTGAAACAACAGGGCCAATATTTGGCTTTGGATTAACAATTTCAGGACTGAGCTATCTGTGTTTTTGGTGCTGAAATGCACTTGAACCCGATGGAAACGATGGTTTCTGGCAAGGAGCCAGAAACCCTATAAATTCTTTGTGGTACCAACAGGAATCTGGACTGAGCCCTTTCACTTTGGATTAGATCCTTCGGTGCCTGGATTTCGGTTTGCCGACCATCTCTGAAGCATAGAGACCATGTCAGAGTTTCTTTCAAGCCGCGAAGCTGAAGAGGTGTATTTTTGTATATTCACTGAATAATTAAGAAAGTTTTATAAAAAAATTCGTGTTCTGCAGCCTTTGAAGTTATTGGCAAATTTGGGGGAAGATTTAAACCCCGTCCTCCCTCCCTCCCTCAACTTGACTCCAAGATTAGCTGCCTTTTGTTGCATGTATTTATTATTTTATTATATATGATCTTTTAAAGCAGTGTTTCTCAACTTTGGAAGCTTGAAGATGGGTGGACTTCAACTCCCAGAATCCCCCAGCCAGCTGCTGGCTGGGGGATTCTGGGAGTTGAAGTCCACCCATCTTCAAGCTTCCAAGGTTGAGAAACACTTTTTTTTAAAGCCTATTGCTGCTTCTTTCAGCAAACTGGTCCACGGGGTTCTTTCTGTGTAGTAAGAGATACACAAAGAAGTGAGAGATGGCTTATTCTTATCAATAGATGGCAGCAACGGCTTGTGCCTGGAATTGTGGACTCACAGTAAACTTTGCACAGTGCCAGGAGATGCACACCTGTGTGGACACGCACAGTTTTCCTGCAGTAAGGAGTAAGGAGTGAGACTGATTTGAAATAAAGCCTGGTTCCAGGGCCCCATCAAATAAATTGTGCCTTGCATAGAATTTTGTAGGATGTCTAGGAAAAAGCCTCTTCTTGCACCCTTTTTTCCAAGGAGGAACTGAGGAGTACAGGGAATCCTCAACTTACAACCACAGTGGAGCCCAACATTTCCTCTGCTAAGCAAGGCTGTTGTTAAGTGAGTTTTGCTCCATTTTACAACCTTTTTTTGCTGCAGTTGTCAGGTAAATCACTGCAGTTAAGCAAATCACTGCAGGTGTTAAATGAACCACTGCAGTTGTCAGGAAAATCACTGCAGTTAAGCGAATAACTGCAGGTGTTAAATGAACCACTGCAGTTGTCAGGAAAATCACTGCAGTTAAGCGAATCACTACAGGTGTTAAATGAACCACTGCAGTTGTCAGGAAAATCACTGCAGTTAAGCGAATCACTACAGGTGTTAAATGAACCACTGCAGTTGTCAGGAGAATTACTGCAGTTAAGCGAATCACTACAGGTGTTAAATGAACCACTGCAGTTGTCAGGTAAATCACTGCAGTTAAGCAAATCACTGCAGGTGTTAAATGAACCACTGCAGTTGTCAGGAAAATCACTGCAGTTAAGCGAATAACTGCAGGTGTTAAATGAACCACTGCAGTTGTCAGGAAAATCACTGCAGTTAAGCGAATCACTACAGGTGTTAAATGAACCACTGCAGTTGTCAGGAGAATCACTGCAGTTAAGCGAATCACTACAGGTGTTAAATGAACCACTGCAGTTGTCAGGAGAATCACTGCAGTTAAGCGAATCACTGCAGGTGTTAAATGAACCACTGCAGTTGTCAGGAGAATCACTGCAGTTAAGCGAATCACTGCAGGTGTTAAGTAAATCATTGCAGTTAAGTAAATCACTGTACATGTTAAATGAACCACTGCAGTTGTCAGGAGAATCAGTGCAGTTAAGCAAATCACTGCGGGTGTTAAGTAAATCACTGCAGTTAAGCGAATCACTGCAATGTCAATTTGAATCACTGCAGATGTTAAATGAATCGCTGCAGATGTTAAGCGAAACACAGCAGCTGTCAGGCAAATCACGGCGATTGTCAGGTGAAGCACTGCAGTTGTTAAGCGAATCACTGCCATTTTCAAGCCAATCACTGCCGTTTTTGTGAAGTCAATTTGTCTGCTGCCCATCTTGCTCCTGGGGCTCCCTGGCTTTCATGGGCCGGAGTGGTTGAATGGGTTGCGGAGTCCTCCTCTCCGGCTCTTTGTCCAGGGGGCCCCAGAGAAGCATGGGTCCACGTCAGTCTCTTTCCTTTCTGGGAGGGGAGCCTCCCTTGGGCCCTTGCAGTGCTCCAGGCCTTTGAAGCTGCTTTCCTGTCCCCGTGCTTTACCTTGTGGGCTGCTGGTAGAGCAAAGGGAGCTTGCAGCAAAGCGATGGCCTTCCTGGGGACTCCCTTTCGTTTATCGCCCAGAAACATGGGTAGAAGCTGAAGGACTCCAGGCTCAGCTGGAAACACGGGAGCCTTCCTTCGTGTCCAGAGTCAGCCGGTTTGTTCGCTTCCACTGAACTAGGTTGCATGCTAACAAGGTGACAATCGCAACTGCAAAGCGGGGCAGTTGTTACGTGACTCGCACCTCACTCCACAACCGTTGTTGCCACAGTTGTTAAACGAATCACACAGTCATTCAGCAAATCCAACTTTCCCCACTGACTGTCTGTCGGATGCTGGCTGCCGAGGTCACGAACCCAGGAACCCAGGAGGCTGCAATTGCGATAAATATTTGCTGATTGCAAATTTTGATCACGTGTCCAAAACAGCAGTTGTAAGTGCAAGGACTGGTCACCAGTCTCTTTCCCCTCGCCCCCCCAGTTCCTAGGTAGTGCCTGGGTTGTGAGGAAGGGCCACAAGTGAATCAGAACCCCCCGTTCAAGCTATAGGTGTCCTCGACTTAACGACCACAATCGAGCCCAAAATTTCTGTCATTCAGTGAGACGCTTGTTAAGTGAGTGTTGCCCCACCGTACGACCTTTCTTGCCACCGTTGTTAAGTGAATCACTGCAGTTGATAAGTTAAGTCACCTGGTTGTTTTAAGTGAATCTAGCTTCCCCCTTCCCCCAGGAAGTCACAAAATGGGGATCGCTTGACCTCGGGACGCGGCAACGGTCATAAGTATGAATCCGCTGCCAAGCATCTGAATTTTTATCACGCTGAGCAGGTGGTAACTGCGAAAAACAGTCACGAGTTACTTTTTTCAGTGCCTTTGTAACTTTGAATGGGGGGGGCTTTTTATCGGTTCGCCTGATCCACCAGTTTCGTCCCTTTCTGGACCAGGACGCCTTGCGCACGGTCACTCACGCCCTCATCACCTCCCGTCTGGACTATTGTAATGCTCTCTACATGGGGCTCCCCTTGAAGAGCACTCGGAGGCTCCAACTGGTCCAGAATGCGGCCACGCGGGTGGTTATGGGTGCACCTCATTATGCCCATGTAACATCCCTCCTGCGCGAGCTGCACTGACTCCCAGTGGTCTTCCGAGTGCAATTCAAGGTGTTGGTCACCACCTTTAAAGCGCTCCATGGCATAGGACCAGGATATCTACGGGACCGCCTTCTGCCATCAACAACCTCCCACCGACCAGTTCACTCCCACAGAGAGGGACTCCTCAGGGTACCGTCGGCCAAGTTATGTCGGCTGGCGACACCCAGGAGGACCTGAGCCTTCTCTGTCGGAGCTCCTGCCCTTTGGAATGAACTGCCCCCGGATATTCGTAACATCTCTGACCTCCGAGTCTTTCGCCGTGCCCTCAAGACCCTACTGTTCCGACAGGCGGGGCTGTCTAAACTGAATGATTTTAAATTGGGTTTTAATTTTGGGTTTTAAAATTCGGCCAAAACTATTTAATGATTTTAATTGATTTTAACTATGACATTGTATATTTATATTTTAATTCTGGCTGTACACCGCCCTGAGTCCTTCGGGAGAAGGGCGGTGTATAAATAAAATTATTAATATTATTTATTATTATTATTTGAATGGTTACTAAATGAACCGTTGTAAGTTGAGGACTTCCTATATTGTATTCGTTGGTACTCTGGGGCAGGGGTCTCCAACCCTGGCAACTTTAAGACTTGTGGATTTCAACTCCCAGAGTTCCTCAGCCAGCTTGCTGGCTGAGGAACTCTGGGAGTTGAAGTCCACAAGTCTTAAAGTTGCCAAGGTTGGAGACCCCTGCTCTGGGGAAACCACCAGAATCCCATATTCAAAAAGGGACTTTTATTTCATTGTTCTTTTATTATTTAACACGGCATTCTTGACGCTTCGGAACAGGGATGCATACATTTGTCCAATGCTGGGACCTTTTCATAGAATTGCAGCAAAAAGGTGTCAGGCTTTCCCAATTGCCAAACCAACCTTCCCATTACACACCCAGTGCCAGCCAAAGCACTCGGGTTGCCCAAACGCTGCCCGCCAGACCTGCCTCTCCCGTTGGTACAGTTTGCATCCAGTTTCCTCCCTTTTTTTCTTTGATCTCTCTTTCCCTTGTCTGATGTGCAGCCTGGCAGAGCCTCCAGGGCAACCACATGTGAGCTTGGGTTTTGTAAGGAACTCCACGGGCACCCCAATGCGCCCCTGGCAACAAATGACCTGGCTTGATATCTCTCCATTTTTTAAGCAATGGAAATAACAGTTTCAAAATCTAAAGTGGCAGGGTGGAGAAAAAACCAAAACATGATTGTGATGAGTAGGATAGATCATAAAAAGAAGAGAATTACCATAGAGGCCGAGATTGATTTATAATTGTACTTAAAATTCCTGTAAAGGAGATCAGAAGCCACTTCTTTCTCCTTTTTTTTTCTTCGTTTTCTATTTTTCTTTCACGTTCCCCCTTTCTTGCATCTTTAATTTTATCTTTGATTTTTTTCCCCCTTTCCTACCACTTTATCTTAGTTCGTATTAATTTTATCTTCTTTTTTTAAATCTTTAATAAAACTTACATGGTTTTCAAAATAAAACGGCAAGTGGGAAAAGAAACCAGGAGAATTCCAAGGAAGATGCAGGGGTCCCCAACCTTGGCAGCTTGGTGGCCCGGCTGGGAGAGGGGAACTGGGCAGCCCTGGAGTGAACGGCAGGCCATCGCACATGCGTGTAAGTGCCTGCCGGCTCGCTGCTCAGGCAGTTTGAATGCACCCACTCTGCCTAACCACTCATGCAGCCCAATTTTGAATAGGCTGTGGCCCATGGATTGGGGAACCCCTATCCTAAATGACTATTGGAACGAGCTTGGTTTAATTTAAAGTCATTAGCAAAAAGGTCGTCTCCGCTCTGAAAGATACGCAAGCAAAATCTGGTTTGGAGTAGTTGAGATGATCCGGCCCTGGGCTTACACTTGAAGGAGTATTGGAGCTGGTGAAATGAAAACGTCTTATTTGCAAAGCTCAAGTGGTTCATGCTGCTACTGGTAAGTGAAGCCCTGAAACAGGATCCTAAGAATGGGATTTCCACCAATGGGATCTCCTGCTTGAGCAGGGGGTTGGACTAGAAGACCTCCAAGGTCCCTTCCAACTCTGTTATTCTGTTGTTCTCCCTTTCCCCAATGCAGAATTGGAAAGGAGTCTTCTAGCCCAACCCTTTCCTCAAGCAGGAGACCCTGTACCAGGTGGGGTGTCCAATCTTGGGAACTTTTAAGACTTCAACTCCCAGAATTAGCTGGCTGGAGAATTCTGGGAATTGAAGTCCACAAGTTGCCCAAGTTGGCCATGCCTGCCAGTGGTGAAATGTAAAATTTGTTACTACCTATTCTGGGGGCGTGGCTTGGGGTGTGTGTGTGGGGTGTGTGTGTGTAATGTGACTGGATGGGCGTGTCCAACTTTTTTTTTTTAACTTTTAAAACCATTTTTTCTACAACCTCTTCAGCTGAAGAGGTTGTTTAAAAAAATGCTTTGAAAAGCCTCTGACGATCCCAGCTGAGCTGCGCGATCATCAGAGGCTTTTTTTTTTTTTTACTTTTCAAAGCATTTTTTCTGCAACCTCTTCAGCTGAAGAGGTTATAAGAAGAAATGCTTTTAAACATAATTTTAAAAAGCCTCTGATGATTGTGTGGTTCAGCTGGGCATGGAGGGGTGGGCAGGGATTTTTGCTACCAGTTCTCCGAACCACCTGCCACTATCGCTACTGGATTGGGTGTTCCAGTCTGAACCGGGAGCATTTCACGCCTGATGCCTGCCCTATACCATTCCAGACAAAATGGCTGTCCAATCTAAGACCTCCAGGGATGGAGCAACCACAACCACTGGAGGCAAGGCCCTCCCAACTGCTGAATTGTTCCCACTGACTGGAACTTTCTCCTTACTTTTAGGTTACACTCTATTCTTTCATCACTTTTCCATCCTTTCCTTCTTGTCTTGCCCTCAGGGGCTTTGGGGAATAGGTCAACCCCCTCTTCTCTGTGACTGACAGCCCCTCAAATATCAAAAGATGGCTGTCCACAGAGGGAAGTTATTTCAAATGTACTCCTGGAGCAGCCTTTCCCAAGAGCAACCCCAGAAGGATTCCGCACCATGAAGATGGTGGATGGAGTGGGGTGATGTTGCAATACTCTACTCTTTGGGACGCTCATCGTCATATATCCAAGGACGGGGCCTACCCCACAATGCTTCATCTCCCAACCCTGCCGAAATTGACTCTCCCTCCAAAAGGCAGCTGGCCTTTTCTAAACAGGCTCCAACTACGGGTATTGGACCAGGGGCGGGTTTCCAAAGCCGTTGCTACTGGTTTGCTTGTGGGGACGCATGCATGCACCGGGCAGGTGGGCGGAGCCTCCCGCCACCACTGCTACCGGTTTGCCCGAACCGGGGTGAACCAGTAGCAACCCACCACTGTATTGGACTACCCAAAATGTCTACCCCGCATGGCCAAAGACTCAGAATGACAGATGTGGAAGGAACCTTGAAGGTCTTCTAGACCAGGGGTCTCCAACCTTGGCAACTTTAAGACTTGTGGACTTCAACTCCCAGAATTCTGGGAGTTGAAGTCCACAAGTCTTAAAACTGCCAAGTTTGGGTACCTGTGTCTTAGAACAGTTTCTAAATCAGGGGTCCTCAAACTTTTTAAACAAGGGGGCCAATTCATGGTCCCTCAGACTGTTGGGGGGCCCGGACCGGCTGGGTGGGCGTGGCTGGGTGGTCATGTGATTGGCTGGGCGTGGCCAATTTAGCAGTCCATTAAACAATGCACACAAATTAAACTTTAATTTGTTATGCTCCTGGGGGTGGAAAGCAGGTTAGTGAAGGGATGCAGCTGCCTTGGGGGATAAGGGACTTCTGTTTGTGTGTGCGTGCGTCTCTCTCTTTCCCTCCCTCCTAAATTGACTCAGCCTCCCCCCACCCCAACTCTGAATACATGGCAGAATTTGTTTAAATCCTTCCTCCAGCTGCTCTAAAGACTTCAGCTTCCCTAATCCTCCTCTGCATTTGGAGGGCACCTGGTTGGGTCAGGGCAGTGCTGATATTAAAGCCTTTTCCTGAATTGTGAGGAATTCTTAAGAGCCTAGTGGCTCAGCAGACTAAAAGCATTGTGATTAATACCAGCTGTCTGCAATTACTGCAAGTTCGAATCTCTCCAAGGCTCAACGTTGACTCCGCCTTCCATCCTTTCTAAGGTAGGTGAAATGAGGACCCAGTTTGTGGGGGCAATAAGCTGACTTTGTATAAATATACAAAAGGATGAAGGCTATTGCTTAACACACTGTAAGCCGCCCTGAGTCTCCGGAGAAGGGCGGCATATAAATCAAATTTAAAAAAAAAAAAAACTGCATCTCTGCTTGGGAGCTAAGCCTGGGCTTCCCTGAAACAGTGGGAGGGGAAATGGAGGGAGCCAAATAGGGGGGAACAGGGGCCACGCTAAGCTTTTCTTGCTTGGCCTCTTGGTTTCTGGGGCTTCATCCCACGCAGGGAGGGTCGGAAGTACGTTTCAGCTGGAAGCAGAAGAGGCAGTGCTGGTCCGAAGTTTGGGATTCTGTGGAAGAACTGCTTGAACGACTCCTAGAAGATAAAGGGGAGAGGGGTGCCAAGATAAATCAAGTCATCAGATAATCAGACAATCTCTATCAGATAAGAAACCTGATACAGCCCACCCTGCGTTACAAACCTTTCTCCATCCCAAACTGAAATCTGGTATGCTGCAAGCTGTCTTTTAAAAGGCAGTTTAGAATTATAATAAGAAAAACAAAGAGTTGGAAGGGACCTTAGAGGTCTTCTAGTCCAACCCCCTGCTCAGGCAGGAAATCCTATCCCTTTTCAGACAAATGGTTATCCAATCTCTTCTTAAAAACTTCCAGTGTTGGAGCATTTACAACTTCTGGAGGCAAGTTGTTCCACTGATTCATTGTTCTCACTGTCAGGAAATTCCTCCTGAGTTCTAGGCTGCTTCTCTCCTTGGTTAGTTTCCATCCATTTTCTTCTGGTCCTGCCTTCAGGTGCTTTGGAGAAGAGCTTAATTCCCTCTTCTTTGGGGCAGATGCTTAGATATTGGACAACTGCTATCATGTCACCTCTAGTCCTTCTTTACACTAACTAGACATACCCAATTCCTGCAACCATTCTTTATATGAGTTTTGATATGGCCATGGAGTATATGGTTTTAATTACTTTTGTATCTAAAATCCTGCTTAATGTGGTGCAGCGGACTAAACTACTGTTAAAGTGGTACTTAGCTGCCAGCTGCCTGCAATTACTGCGAGTTCAATTCTCACCAAGCTCAAGGTTGACTCAGCCTTCCATCCTTCTGAGTAGGTAAAATGAGGACCCGGATTGTGGGGGCAATAAGCTGACTTTGTATAAAATAGAACACCGCTTGGGGGGGGGCAAAAGCCCTACTAAGCAGGTATATACAAAAGTATGAAGGCTATTGCTTAAAAGCATTGTAAGCCGCCCTGAGTCTCCGGAGGAGGGCGGCATATAAATCAAACTAATAAAATAAATATATAAAATAATGTGGAAAATATGGACGGGACGTTTTTTCCCTTCCCCTCAGAATTTTGGAAATTGAAGATGATCCACTGAAATTAAAAGAGGGATTCTGAGCATACAGAAGGAAGGGCTTTGTGCTTCCTGCAACTGACTTTTTCTGCCATCAGATGTGATGGTGATGTCCTCCAATTCAAGAGATTTAAAAATGTGAGATAAGAGAAAAGAAATAGAGCTAAGACTATACCATACCATAAATAACATTACCAGATTCAGTACTGTATTTAGAAATCAATTTGATTGTAGAATAGGAATAGGAATAGGAATAGGAATAGAATAGAATAGAATAGAATAGAATAGAATAGAATAGAATAGAATAGAATAGAATAGAATAGAATAGAATAGTAATCATATTTTTTTCATTAATCATATTTCTATGCCGCCCACTCTCCGAGGACTCTGGGCAGCTTACAACAATTGACAGTATACTAAATAGCATATTGCCCCCAACAATCTGGGTCCTCATTTTACCCACCTCAGAAGGATGGAAGGCTGAGTCAACCTTGAGCCGGTGAGATTTGATCTGCTGAACTAGCAGTCAGCTGAAGTAGCTGCAGTACAGCACTCTAACCACTGCGCCAGCTAGAATAGGTGAATAGAATAGAACAGAACAGAACAGAACAGAATTCTTGATTGGACACACAAGGAATTTGGTGCGTATGCTCTCTGTGTATATAAAAAGAAAAGATACGTTCGTCAAGAATCATAAGGTACAACACATAATGATAGTCATAGGTTACAAATAAGCAATCAAATCATATTAGGAAACAGTCAATATAAATCATAAGGATACCAGCAACAAAGTTACAGTCATACAGTCATAAGTGTTGAGGCCCACACATCTTAAAGCTGCCAAGATCAAGAAGCATTGCATTAAGCTATTGTGATGGGTTTCAAATGGCTTAGCATGTTTGGGCTAATAATCTAAGCTATGGTGGCTTAATCACACTTCGATTAAACTATGCATAATGCAAGGCAAAAATCCACTGAATATCCTCCTGCTCTAGTAAGATTCTTGGGTTGCCACCCTTGTCTCAGAGTCCAAAGACCAATCTTAGCTTTGCTGGTTCCATTTGCTCTGATCTTGCTCTAGGGAAAATCGGATCTTGATGATTTCCCACCTAAACACAATCCTTCGTAACTCCTCTACTACAGAACAGAGACCAGGCGAAGGAATTTCAGTTCAGGGACTTCCTCTCCCACTGGCCCAAAATCAGAGTTGCTATTCAGCAGGTTCTGACAGGTTCTGGAGAACCGGTAGCGGAAATTTTGAGTAGTTCGGAGAACCTGCAAATACCACCTCTGTCTGGCCCCAGAGTGGGGTGGGAATGGAGATTTTGCAGTATCCTTTCCCCAGGAGTGGAGAGGGAATGGGGATTTTGCAGTATCCTTTCCCCAGGAGTGGAGAGGGAATGAGAATTTTGCAGTATCCTTCCCCTGGAGTAGGGTGGGAATGGGGATTTTGCAGTATCCTTCCCCCAGGAGTGGGGAGGGAATGGGGATTTTGCAGTATCCTTCCCCCAGGAGTGGGGAAGGAATGGGGATTTTGTAGTATCCTTCCCCTGCCATGCCCACCAAGCCATGGCTACAGAACATGTGGGGAAAATTTTTGAATTCTACCACTGCCCAAAATGGAGTAAACGCCCCCCTGCCTCCCCGTCTCCCAGGTTCATAAATTCCACTCATTTGGGCTACTGTTTCCCTATTTTGCTCCCTTCTCCTCATGGGTTGGGTGGCAGAGATGGATCTATGACAACTCACCATGGGACAAGACTTACACTAATATCAAAGGAATAGTGGAATAGAATCATTAAAGACAGGATGCAAAAGGAGGGGCAGAATGAAATGTGAATGGCAAAAACTAAAATATCTTTTAAAATTTAATTTAAATAATGAAATTGAATTGTTAAATTGTTCTGCAGCAAGTTGCCCGATGGTGAGTTAGCCATGATGAGTTGTCCCACTCTGGGCAGAGACTGCCTATGCTCCATGTCAGGATGCAATGGTCATTTTTGGGGGGGGGGGGGCTCACCTTTGTTGACCAGGAAGTTGCTTCTTCTTGGCATCCCGCAGGTTCAGCTGCCTTAAGATGCGAATCAGCTGGTTGATCTGCCGTAGTGTCATTTCTGGAGCCTGGCACGCCAGCCGCTGACGGTGGCTGATCAGGCACGGAGGATTGGCAAAGAGGGAGAAGTAGCTGTTTCTGCCCAGAAGTTGCATGGCTTGCTTGTTCTTGTAGCAGGAAGCATACTGTGCACCATGGAAGAAAGTCAGAGTGTCAACTTGCAAAGCTTTCAAGTTGCCATGAGCAGGAGGGAGGGAGAACTGATAGAGCTGATTGATTTCCCTAACTGAAGTGAATTCCATACATTCTTTCTGACCGCAATCAGAAGGAGGGTGTTAGGTTTCACAGCCAGCCAAAGTGGTTAATTGGACAATGTGATTTATGACATGGCCAGAGAGGAGGGGAGAGACAGGGTCATAGGGGAACGTAAATCTACATGGGATCAGTCCTAACTGCATCCGAGTATTGCCGGAATAGTGCTCCTAATAAATGAATATATTTCCTTTGAAGTTTGGATCATGGCTCATGAATTAATTAGGGCATCTTCGGAAACTTGACACAGAGGAGTTTAAGGTTAGGGCTGGGGGAAACTGTCAGCTTCTTTTTGCCTCTACTTTACACTTGTGTATTGCAAATTGTTGCTTTCCCATTCCTCATTTCAAATTTTCTTTTGAATTCGATGTATGCATCTCCAAACAAGGATGTTCGCACTTTTACACAATATACGGTTTTTGCAAATATCTACATCTAAAAGAGTGCTTTTTTTCTAAACACACGTTTAAAGTGTACGGAACTTTTTTTCCTCCGAAAAACACTTTTAAACTGGACAGGTAGTCCTCAGCTTACAACAGTCCATTTAGGGACTGTTCAAAGTTACAACAGCACTGAAAAAACTTGAGTTATGACCGTTTTTCACACTTACGACCATGGCAGCCTCCCCGTGGTCATGTGATTTACATTCGGATGCTTAACAACTGACTCACATTTATGACAGTTGCAGTGTCCCGGGGTCATGTGATCCCCTTTTGTGACCTTCTGGCAAGCATAGAATGGGCAAGCCAGATTCACTTAACAACGATATTACAGCTGCAACGAATCATTTAATGACTCTGCCAAGACAGGTGGTAAATTGGGACAAAATTCATTTAACCAATGTCTTCCTTAGCAATTTTGGGCTCAATTGTGGTCATAAAGCCAAGGACTACCTGTACTGAAAGTGCATTGCAGAATTTGGGAGTTGCATATTTTGTGGCTTGTGGTCTGAGTTCGAGATGCAGAATTAGTTACGTTTGTAGTCAGATGGGAACTAGATGTACTCCCCTCTCTGGTTAGAGCAGCCAAGGACCTACTTAAGATCCAAAGAGTATAGCTGGAGGTTGTTGTTGTTTTTTTTTAATTTGATTTATATGCCACCCTTCTCCGGAGACTCAGAGCGGCTTACAATGTGCTCAGCAATAGCCTTCATACTTTTGTATATTTATACAAAGTCAGCTTATTGCCCCCACAACTGGGTCCTCAATTTACCTACCTTAGAAAGGATGGAAGGCTGAGTCAACCTTGAGCCTTGGCGAGATTCGAACCTGCAGTAATTGCAGGCAGCTGGTCTTAATAACCAGCTTAATAACAGGGTGTCTTAGACCACTGTACTACCAAGTTGTTGTATCTTTCATTCGTCCCTGTTCCCTAATTCTCAGCACCAGGAGACCGGGTGGGGGGGGCGAGTCTGCAAAACGCCCCCCCCATTTAAACTTTTCTCCAATAGGTTAGCCCCTTGGAGGACAAGAGGACACTGTCTGGAGCAGGGTGTCAGCACTTCAACCTGCATTTACTCTAGTGCTGACATAAGAAGGAGAAGAGGGGGCAGCTGGCAAGAGGATGCTTGACTTCTCACCTACTTATTTTCCCTGAAGATAATGTCCCCTAGGAGATGAGATGGGAGGGGGGACATTCCTGGGAGCTGAAGTAGTAGATATGGGGAGAGTGATTTGGAAGAGGGCCAATGAGACGCGGAGAATTGGGGAAGGGAAAGGGAAGGTTTGGGGTCAGGAAGTCAGTGTTGGCTACGCCACAATCGGGGACTGGTTGTCGTGCTTAATAAAATGAAAGATTTCTTCAAAGACTATTTGTTTGGAAATGCAATTTATTTTATTTGAGACGACATCGAAACCTGACACAGGGGTCCCCAACCTTGGCAACTTTAAGACTTGTGGACTTCAACTCCCAGAGCTCCTCCGCTGGCTGAGGAATTCTGGGAGTTGAAGTCCACAAGTCTTAAAGTTGCCAAGGTTGGAGCCCCCTGGTCTGGAAGACTCAAGGAGCTGCAGTCCCAGGTGGATTAGGAAGGCTGCCCTTCCCAGAGCCACAAAAGGCAGCTGTGTTGCAGAAGTTTTGTCTGGGGATGGTAGAAGGTTTTCTGCCTTGATCAGGGGGTTGGAATAGAAGACTTTGGAGGCCTCTTTAATCTCTATGATTCTAAGATCCTTGCTCTGGGCCAAGCTCCAAAGTCTTTTTCCAACAGCCTCTCCCAAGTGCCTTCCAGTTTCCCTTGCAGCCTTCCTAACTTTGATTAAAAATAAAAAAAAAAAATAAACGACATCCAATTGAAGTTAGATGGTTTTCATTCATTGTCCATATTAGGATTGTGAAAAACTGAATATTCAAAGTTCATGAGACCTATTACCTGCAATTTTGCATTTCCATACAACAGGGGGCTGGGTACATAGATGTTCGAAAGGACAATTGTTTTGTCTGCGTGCATTGCCCAAATTCTTGGATCTTAGCGACGAGAAAAGAAAGGTACCCCAGGCAGATCCCCAAATCCTGGAGGGCTCTCATGGTGCATTTTAAAGTAAGGGGGGGAAGGCTGTAAATAGGTAATATTACTTAGCTAGAGGACAAATGGCAGAAATATTTGGTCACATTTCACTGATGGAGAATACAGAATACAGAAGGGAAAAAATAGCTTCTTACCGGAACAAATGTGGCCATTTTTCCTTGTAGCAGGAACGATCTGAAGGGTGGGTGGGTTGATAGCTGAAGCCTTGAGAGAATCAGGGCTTTATAGGCTCACACCAGCACTGTGTAGCAGGTCCAGAGAGGATCTAACTGCTCTGCGCTGCTGCCCTCCCTCCCTTCCCCTCTCACGTTCCAGGTGATTTCTTCCTTCATCAGGTTTCTGCAAGATAGGTCTTTGGCCACCTAGGCTGGCTCCGATTACTCGGGGGGGGGGGGGGGGAATATGAATTAATTATGGGCTTCCATAATTAATCAATTCAGAGCAATCTGGCAAGCAAGGGATCTTTCGGGCCAACAGGAGAAGAGAGAGAACAGATCCCAGGAGCCATTTTCATCTCCGCTTTAAGTTCCGCTTCCAAATGTAATTAGTTATGTGTCATGCAAAACATCACTCTGGTTTGTTGGTTTGTTTTGGTGTGGGAACTTCTGAATTGGAAGTGCTACCATTAAGAGAAGGGGGAAGATGTGTCAATCTGGTTTCACTTTCTTAGATTAACGGATTAACAAATGAACAGAGTTGGAGGGGACTTTGTAGGTCATCTAGTCCAACCCCCCGCCCAAGCAGGAGACCCTATACCAGGATAATAATATAATAATTTTAATAATAATTTAAATTAAAATTTAATAATTTTAATTTTAATTAATAACGAGGATAGTCCTCGTTGCTAAGCAAGGGTGGTTGTTGAGTGAGTTGTACGTGATTTTATGATGTTTGTTGCCATTATTGTTAAGCGGATCACTGCAGTCATTAAATGAATCACATAGTTGTTAAGTGAATCCAGCTTCCCCAATTGACTTTACTTGTTGGAACCCAACTGGGAAAGTCACAAATGGAAATTCCCTCAGGATGCCACAACCAAATTTTGATCATGTGACCAGGAGGATGCTGTAACTTCAAATAGTCATTAAATGAATGGTTGTAAATCCAGGACTACCTGTATTCTCTCCCACCCAGACTTCCACCTTTTTCTAAGTAAATGTTTTTTTTTTATTTTGATTTATATGCCGCCCTTCTCCGGAGACTCAGGGCGGCTTACAAGGAGTTAAGCAATAGCCTTCATACTTTTGTATATTTTATACAAAGTCAGCTTATTGCCCCCACAAACCGGGTCCTCATTTTACCTACCTTAGAAAGGATGGAAGGCTGAGTCAATCTTGAGCCTGGTGAGAATTGAACTCGCAGTAATTGCAGGCAGCTGGAAGCTAAATACTACCTTTTAACAGTAGCATTAGTCTGCTGCGCCACTCAGGCTCTTTGTTATCAGTCAGCTCTTTTTTCCTCTCCATTTATCACACTTAAATTGAATTGTTTGTCTGGGACGGTATAGGAAGTCCTCGAGTTACGGCCACAATGGAGCTCAACATTTATGTTGCTAAGTAAAACATTGGTTAAGTGAGTTTGCCCCATTTTATGACTTTCCTTGTCATGGTTGCTAAGTGAATCATTGCATGTATTACGTTAGTAACAGGGTTTGTTAGGTGAATCTGGCTTCCCCATTGCTTGTCAGAAGGTCGCAAAAAGGGAGCACCTGACTTCAGGACACTGCAACTGCCATAACTATGAGTCAATGGCCAAGCGTCTGAATTTGGATCAATCAACCATGGGGATGCTGCAATGGCTATAAGTAGGAAAATTGGGATAAGTCTCTTTTTTTCAGCGCCTTGTGACTTTGAAAATTCCTCCTTATTTCCAGGTTGAATCTGTCCTGGATCAGTTTCCATCCATTGTTCCCTGTCTGGCCTTCAGGTGCCTTGGAAAAGAGCTTCCTCTCTGGGGCAGCCCCTCAAATACTGGAAGACTGCTCTCATGTCGTTCGAATCCCTACTACAGGTCTCTTACATGAGCAGAGGGTTGGACTAGATGACCTCCAAGGTCCCTTCCAACTCTGTTACTGTTACTGTCTCCCCTGGTTCTTCTCTTCACTAGACTAGCCAAGCCCAACTCCTGCAACTTTCTCATGGTATGTTTTAGCCTCCAGTCCCCTAATCATGTTTTTTGCCATTCTCTGCATTCTTTCTAGTGTCTCAACATCTTTTTTATAGTGTGGTGCAGGGGTGGGTTCTAAAATTTTTGTACTACCGGTTTTGTGGGCGTGGCTTATTTTGTGGGCATGGCTTGGTGGTCATGTGACAATTATTTAGGATTTAGCAGAGGTACTGGTCTACCAGGCTTTTAACTGCTTGCAGAGCTGTACTGATCTACCCATTTATTTTTGCAGGCACTGGTCTACTCATGTATTTTTGTAGGCACTGGTCTACCCATTTATTTTTGAAGGCACTGATCTACTCATGTATTTTTGCAGGCACTGGTCTACTCATTTGTTTTCTTTTAACACTGATCAGCTGTAGGGCGGCCCTTTGAAGCCCCGCAGCAAGAGTTTAAACAGTTTTTTTCCCTCTAGCCATCAGCTGTGACTCAGGAGGCAGCAATAGATTGGGGGTGGGGCCAAATAAAAGGTAAGAATAATGCGGGGGTGAGGGGGTGCGGGGGGGCAGAACCGGTTCGGTGACGTCATATTGTCACCGCTACCGGCTCGGGAGAACCGGGAGGAACCCACCACTGATGTGGTGATCAAAACTGGATGCAATATTGTAGGTGTGGTCTTACTAAGGCTTTATAGAGTGGTATTTGTACCTCCCTTGATCTTGATTGTATCCCTCTAGTAATGCAATTTAGGATTGCATTGGCTTTTTTCGCTGCCGCTGCACACTGCTGGCTCCTATTTAACTGGTTGTCCACTAAGACTCCCAGATCCCTCTCACAGTGGCTGCTATTAAGCTTGGATCCACCCAGACTATATGTGTATTTGTGGTTTTTCTTGCCTAAGTGTAAGACTCTACTTTTCTCTACGTTGAATTTCATTTTGTTCGATAGGGTTCCGTGTTCGAGTCTGTCAAGATAGTTGATGCTCTGTGTTTTATACAGTTCCCTCTTCGTCCATCCTCGACTGCCCTCTCTTTCTGGACCTGCAGTTCAAAAGGCAGAGATCCTGGAAAGCCACTGCAGGAGGGGAGCTCAGGTGCTTGGAGAAGAATCTCTTCCCAGAACAAATTGAGCCGCAGATAGGCGGTGTGTCAACCATCTGACTTGGGACCGAAGAAGATCCTCTCGGCTCATGGCTTATTCATGCCATGACAAAGGCTCCGGTGACGGAGATGCTCTGTTAACAAGACTTCAGGCTGAAGTGGGGATAATGGGCTATCAGGTTCTTCCTCTACAGTCGTGCGAAACAGGAAAGCGGTTTGTCCTTCTGATGAAAATAGCTACCACCCTTTTGAATGTGGGGCTGCCCCCCCGCCTGCCCCCCCCAGGGATTCATGACACAGCAGTTACAGGTAGTCCTCGATTTACGACCACAATTGAGAATCCAAAGTTTCTGTGGCTAAGCAAGACAGTTTTGTAAGTGAGTTTTGCCCCATTTTACAACCTTGCTTGCCAAGGTTGTTAAATGAATTCACGGTAGCTGCTAAGTTAGTAACACGGTTGTTAAGTGAATCTGGCTTCCTTACACATCCTTTTCACCACCTGTTTGCCTTGGTACCTTCTGGGAAGAAGGAGGCTTTGTGGTATCTGAAGCAGAACATCCAGATTCAGTCACAGTTTTGTTCCATATAGCATCAACATTGTGAACTCTCAAGTTTCTGCTATGTATTCAAGATGGACAGTGATTAATATTCATATGTATTTATATGTTAAGGTGAAGGTATATACTACATATGTACAGTATGTCTATAGTATATCTATATGTTAGTTAATGTATGTGTACACTTTTGAGAGCAGGCAATAGAATTTAGTTTTTAATGTGCCCACAGCGTGCCCACAGTAAAAAATGACAATAAAGGTTGTCTTTCTATCTATCTATCTATCTATCTATCTATCTATCTATCTATCTATCTATCTATCTATCATCTCTCTCTCTCTCATCTATCTATCTATCATCTATCTATCTATCTATCTATCTGTCTATCTATCTTCTATCATCTATGTATATCCATCCATCCATCCATTCATCCTTCCATCTATCTATCTATCTATCTATCTATCTATCTATCTATCTATCTTTTTTTTAATTTTTTTTTTAATTTGATTTATATGCCGCCCTTCTCCGGAGACTCAGGGCGGCTTATAATGCGTTAAGCAATACCCTTCATTCTTTTGTATATTTTTTATACAAAGTCAGCTTATTGCCCCCACAAACTGGGTCCTCATTTCACCTACCTTAGAAAGGATGGAAGGCTGAGTCAACCTTGAGCCTTGGAGAGATTCGAACCAGCAGACATTGCAGGCAGCTGTGTTAATAACAGGGTGCATTAAACCACTGTACTATCAAGGCTCTATCTAGTCATCTATCATCTCTGTCTCTCATCTATCTATCTATCTATCTATCTATCTCTATCTATCTATCTTCTATCATCTATGTATATCCATCCATCCATCCATCCTTCCATCTATCTATCTATCATCTATCTATATCCATCCATCATCAACCCATCTTTCTATCTATCTATCATCATCTATCTCTATCCATCCATCATCTATGTCTCAACTTCATCTCCCCAAATCCTGAAAGCCACATCTTAAAGTTGTCAAAGTTGAGAAAGATCAATTGAAGACAAATGGAAGGAAAGTAAATACCTATATACTCGAGTATAAACCGAGTTTTTCAGCACATTTTTTATGCTGAAAAAAGCCCCCCTCGGCTTATACTCGAGTGAGGAAAAAAATCCCTTTTTTCCTGCAACCCGTTTTGGCTCCCAGGGACTGCAGGGAGGCTTGCTAAGGCCAAAATGGGGCATGAGGGGGGTGTGCCTAGCAAGACTCCCTGCAGCCCCGGGAGGTGGGTGAGGTTTCAAGGGAGAAAGAAACAAAGAAATCCTCGCTGTTTAGGGAGATCCCCAGGTGCACTGCGCTTGAGTTGAAAGCTTATTGTAAGTCCTGCACTAGCTATCCTTGCTCAGGGTAAGCTACAAAACGTTTCAAAACGTCTGGCTTTTCTTCCTCCTATCAAAGACCTTCTGGGGTTCTTCACAGAAAGGGAGAAAGGAGAAAGGGAGGGAGGAAGAAAGAAAAAGAGAGAGAGAAGAAGAAAGAGACAAAGAGCACTTGACGGCCGTGACCGGGAGGATTTTTCATCAGGTTCGCCTGATCCGCCAGTTGCGTCCCTTTCTGGATCGGGACTCCCTACACACAGTCACTCATGCCCTCGTCACCTCCCGCCTGGACTATTGTAACGCTCTCTACATGGGGCTCCCCTTGAGGAGCACGCGGAGGCTCCAACTGGCGCAGAGTGCGGCCGCGCGGGTGGTTATGGGAGCAACATGGCGCTCCCGTGTAACACCTCTCCTGCGCGAGCTGCACTGGCTCCCGGTGGTTTTGGTTACCACCTTTAAAGCGCTCCATGGCTTAGGACCTGGTTATTTACGGGACCGCCTACTACCACAAATAGCCTCCCACCGGCGGTCCGCTCTTATAGAGAGGGGCTCCTCCATCAGTCAAGCAGTGTCGACTGGCAGCCCCTAGGGGGAGAGCCTTCTCTGTGGGAGCACCCACTATCTGGAACGAGCTCCCCCCGGAGATACGGAGGATCCCGGATCTGCGCACCTTCCGCCGTGCTCTTAAGACCCTCTTATTCCAGCAAGCCAGCCTGGCCTAATTTTTCTCCCCTTTCTTTTAAATTTTAAATTGAAATTTTAGTTTGTTTTAAATTTATTGGGATTTTAATTGTCGTGGGCCAATATTATTTAATTTGGTTTTAAATTGTTTTTAACTTTTGTATTTCTGTATTTTATCTTGTGCTTGTTCACCGCCCTGAGTCCTTCGGGAGTAGGGCGGTATACAAATTTAATAAAACTCAAACTAAAACTCAAACTCAAAGAAAGAAAGAAAGAGAAAAAAAAGAAAAGGGAAGGGAGAGAGAGAGGGGAAATGCAGGTATCTCTTAACAGAGGCTTGAACTTGCCTGAAATTAGATCAAGCCCTACATCACTTAACCCAATGTATCAGATTAAATTGTTATTGAATTATTTTTGAGATATATACTACATTCTCTTGTGTAATTTAGTTATAGTGTAGTTTACACTATGCTCTTACAGAGCTAGTTTACTGTTTTTCTTTGAAATAAATATTCAAAGAATATTCATTTAACCTACTGATGCCTCAATTAATGTAATTTTATTGGTATCTATTTTTATTTTGAAATTTACCAGTAGCTCCTGCATTTCCCACCCTAGGCTTATACTCGAGTCAATAAGTTTTCCCAGTTTTTTGTGGTAAAATTAGGGGCTTCGATTTATATTCGGGTTGGTTTATACTCGAGTATATCTGGTAATCTGAGAGATACAGGTCCAGTCCACACAGGATTTTGAAGCAGGCTAATTTCATCCCTGTAACCCTCAAAAGGAAAGACCAGGTGAAAGATACGTTGGCAGGATATTACACAAGCATTAAGCCGCCCCAAAGGGACAAGGAAGCAATTTGTGAGCTTAAAATGAGCACATGGTGATCTGCCAACGGCTGCAGAAAAGTTCCTCTTCAACCCCATGAGGAGATTACTGTTCGGTCGAGAATCCCGCTCTGCTCATCTCTTCATCCTCGGTCTGTCACTCAACTGACTGAAGAGGTTCTAAGAATGCAATCTACAACTCAGTGGTGAAATTCACATTTTTTTACTACCGGTTCTATGGGCGTGGCTTGGTGGGCGTGGCCTGGGAAGGATACTGCAAAATCTCCATCCCCGCTCCAGGTGAAGATTACTGCAAAATCTCCATTCCCACCCCACTCTAGGGGAAGGATGCTGCAAAATCTCCATTCCCACCCCACTCCAGGGGAAGGATACTGCAAAATCCCCATTCACACCCCACTCCAGGGGAAGGATACTGCAAAATCTCCATTCCCACCCCACTCCAGGGGAAGGATACTGCAAAATCTCCATTCCCACCCCACTCCAGGGGAAGGATACTGCAAAATCCCCATTCACACCCCACTCCAGGGGAAGGATACTGCAAAATCTCCATTCCCACCCCACTCCAGGGGAAGGATACTGCAAAATCTCCATTCCCACCCCACTCCAGGGGAAGGATACTGCAAAATCCCCATTCCCTCCCCATTCCAGGGGAAGGATATTGCAAAATCCCCATTCACACCCCACTCCAGGGGAAGGATATTGCAAAATCCCCATTCCCTCCCCATTCCAGGGGAAGGATACTGCAAAATCCCCATTCACACCCCACTCCAGGGGAAGGATACTGCAAAATCCCCATTCACACCCCACTCCAGGGGAAGGATACTGCAAAATCTCCATTCCCACCCCACTCCAGGGGAAGGATACTGCAAAATCCCCATTCCCATCCCACTCGGGGGCCTGCCAGAGATGGTATTTGCCGGTTCTCCAAACTGCTCAAATTTCTGCTACTGGTTCTCCAGAACCTGTCAGAACCTGCTGGATTTCACCTCTGCTGCAACTATATTCTCCAAAAATGTAAGGAAGAGGAAATAGGAAGAAGGGATATCTTGGAAAAGTGAGAAGACACAAGGGGACACTTGCAAGATTGCTGCCTTTTACACTTACATGCATCGACTTACGACCACAATTGAGCCCAACATTTCTGTTGTTAAGTGAGACATGTCTTAAGTGAGTTTTGCCCCATTTTACAACCTTTCTTGCCTCAGTTGTTAAGTATATCACTGCAGTTGATAAGTTAGTAACCTGATTGTTAAGTGAATCTTGCTTGTCAGAAGGTCACAAAGGAGATCACACAACCCCAAGACACTGCAACTGTCATAAATATGAGTCAGTCGCCAAGCATCTGAATTTTAATCCCATGATCTCTGGGATGCTGCAAAGGCCATAACTGTGAAAAATGGCCATAAGTCCCTTTTTTCAGTGCCGTTGTAACTTTGAACGGTCAGTAAATGAACCATTGTAAGTCAAAGGCTACCTGTACTGATATTGCCAACAGAAGAGAATATTTGTAGCTCAGGGTTGAGCTGTGGGTTCTTTGGTACGCTGTTTGGTACGCTCTGAGGGAGCTGGGTTGTTTTCTTGCAGACGTTTCGTGACCCAGCTAGGCAACATCATCAGGGAACAGTTATGGAGGTTTTCAAGAAAAGATCAGGCATCTATTTATCTGGGATGGCATAAAGCAGTGATGGCGAATCTATGGCATGCGTGCCACAGGTGGCACCCGGAGCCATGTCTCCTGGCATGCCAGCTCAGCTCTGGTGCTAGGAGGCTGGAGGCTGTGGACAGCAAAAAAGTCACTTCCTGTCCAACCGGAAGTTGGGAAATGGGCTGTTTTGGGCCTCCAGAGGGCCTCCAAGGGGGTGGGGAAGGCTGTTTTTGCCCTCCCCAGATGCATAGAGAGGATCTGGAGCCAGGTGAGAAAGAAAAATGGGCTTACCGGGCCATCGCGTGGCAGGAGCGAGGGGGGGTCACGCTCACATGCGCGGGGTGGGGCGCATAGAATTATGGGTGTGGGCACACACATGCGCGAACCTCCCCCATCCCCCCCCTTCCTGGCACGTGATGAAAAAAGGTTAGCCATCACTGGTATAAAGCAAAGCTGGGCATTTTATGAGCCACATTTGGCCCTTTGACTGTCCCTATCCAACCTGTGCTGGCAGCAACAAGGATGGCGGAGGCTGCAATGGTGGCAGTGGTACAGCCCTCTTGCTTCGGCCCTCCACAACAGTCCCAGTTTCATATGTGGCCCCTTTGGAAAATTAATTAATTGCCAGCCTCCAGTATAAGGACTCCTACCTTGGGCAGGGGGAGGGACTAAAAGACCTGCAGTGCAGAAGTGCTATTCAGCAGGTTCTGACAGGTTCTAGAGAACCGGTAGCGGAAATTTTGAGTAGTTTGGAGAACCGGCAAATACCACCTCTGGCTGGCCCCAGAGTGGGGAGAGAGTGGAGATTTTGCAACATCTTTCCCCCAGGAGTGGGGAGGGAATGGGGATTTTGCAATATCCTTCCCCTGCCATGCCTACCAAGCCACACCCACCAAACCACACCCACTACAGAACTGGTAGTAAAAAAATTTGAATTCCACCACTGCTCCAGTATCTCTTCCAGAGCTTGGATTCTGTTACCTAGTTGGGTCATGAAATGTCTGAAAAAAAACAAACAAACACACACACACAAGTTCAGAAAGCATCAAGGACCCCACCCTCCTCCTCCTCCTCCCACTGCTTTGGAAAATAGTTTGATACCCCTCGTCTTTATAGGAGCCCCTCGAACTTTGGAAGACTGCTATCATGTCTCCCTGAGTTCTTATTTTCATCAGACTAGACACACCCAATTCCTGCAACCGTTCTTTGTATGTTTTAGCCAGGGATGGTATTGACTTTCCTTTGTTACCGGTTTGCATATGTGAGTGTGTGTGCGCTCGCTTCACTCACGCGCAACACCTCTGCACGTGCACAGAACCTTCTGCACATGCCAGAGCATCAAAAATGGGATGTGATGATGTCCAGGCAGGTGGGCGGCTCCCACAGCCGCCGCTACTGGTTTGCCCAAACCGGATAGAACTGGCTGAATGCCATCACTGGTTTTAGCCTCCAGTCCCCTAATCATTTTTATTGCTCTTCTCTGCATGCTTTCCATCATCTTTTTTTACATTGTGGTGGCCAGAACTGGATGCAGCCAAGACTGGAGAATCCTGTTCTAGAGGTTGTGAATAAAGCCACTTCTTTTAATTCCAACCTGCTCTGTACAGTTACAACCTATTTATTTATTTTTTTCTTTCTTCCCTTTATTTGATTTCTGGATTCCAGGGCACTAATTTTCATTTATTTGCTGAGTAATTTCACAATTTCCCCAAGAGGTTCAAGACAGCACATGCATAAGCCCTGACACATGCAAAGTGCTTTCTCGTTGTTCTCCATTTCCTCTTGCCAGAGCACATTTTAAGGCTTGGTGTCTGTAGCAAGCATTAGAAATTCAAACACACAGTAACAGACATATCACTGTACAATGATGCAGTGATGTTATAGCATCTGATGCAAATCTATTATTTGCATCCTGACATCCTGATGCATAGTGCTACGCTCAGGTTTCCACGATACTAAGGTGACCAATCGTCCTCCTTTAGGGAGGACGGTCCTTCTTTTGTAAGTTCTGTCCTCTCTCGAAAAGTGTCCTCCTACATTGTTGTGGCCCCGCCCTCTGAGCCTGTCCCATCGGAGGAAGAAAGCTCCGAGCATGAGGAAGAGGAGTCAGCCAGGCCTCCCTCTCCAGGCCCCTCCCCTCTGGCACTGTCTCAGATGCCGGTCGAGGGAGAGGAGATTAGCAGGGAGACAGGTGGCTCGGATCAGAGTGAAGGAGAGACATCATTCCTGGACGCACGCCTCCGAAGGCGTGATAAACGATTGCAGCAGCTCAGGAGGCGTGCTAGGGATTAGAACTGAGTCACTGGACCACACCCCAGAGACTATATAATAGAGGGTGGTGGCCAGCGATCCCTGTGACGAACAAAACTAAACCTTGGATAGTCACTAAAGCCTCGTCTGGAAACTGCTGAGAGAAATATTATTCTGATTGGACTTATGTATGCTAAGTATCTTATCTTTCTGTTTTGTGGAAATAAACGCACTTGGCAGACGGTATGTAAATCGCTGCCAAGTTGGAGATAAAGACCTGGGTGTGTGCCAAAGTGTTTCCTTAACCCTCGGCTGGCTGTGTTTGTGTGTGTGTGTGGACGGGGACAGATCATACATGTCCTCCTTTTCAATATTTGAAGACTAATCTGTAAATCTTCGTATTCGATCGATGCCGATCCGATCCGTTACGTATTTGTATTTGACATGACAATTCGTCAAGGCTCAGTATAGTGCGGCGAGACGCGATTGTGAGACGCATGTGCTGCGCACAGGAGAATTGTTTTGAGAGAGTGCGCCACGCACAAGTGGCTTTGTCTACTTCTTACCGAAACACGACACGTCACACAGGCACGCATTAGACTCACTTCTTTCTCAGTGAATTTTTTTTTCTTCAATTTATTTGTGTCCTCCTTCTCATTGTAAAAAAGTTGGTCACCTTAATGATACGACATTCTATACTGATTTATCCTCCCTCCTAATCCCTCCCACTCTCTCAGCATTGCAAGCCTTGCAATGCTCTCTACATGGAGCTCCCCTTGAGGAGCACCCGCCGCCTGGAGGCTCCAGCTGGTCCAGAGTGCAGCCGCGCGGGTGGTTATGGGAGCGATGGGGTGCTCCCATGTGACCCCCCTCCTGTGCGAGCTGTACTGGCTCCCGGTGGTCTTCCGGGTGCGCTTCAAGCTTTTGGTTACCACCTTTAGAGCGCTCCATGGCTTAGGACCAGGGTATCTACGAGACCGCCTTCTGCCACTAGTAGCCTCTCACCGACCAGTATGCTCCTATAGAGAGGGGCTCCTCAGGGTGCCGTCAGCCAAAGAATGTTGACTGGCGGCCCCCAGGGTGAGAGCCTTCTCTGTGGGGGCACCTGCCATCTGGAACAAGCTCCCCCCGGAGATACAGAGGATCCCGGACTTGCGCGCTTTCCGCCGTGCCATCAAAACATTTCTTTTCCAGCAGGCTGGCCTGGTCTAACCTCTTTTTTAAACTGTTTTTTAAAACTTTTAAAAATTTTAAATTCTAAATTTGTCTTATGAATTTGGGGTGTTTTAAATTTCGTTTTCCGGGCCAATTATTTAATTGTATTTTAATGGTTTTTTAACATTTGTATTATATGTATTTTATTTGGCTGTTTGCCGCCCTGAGTCCTTCAGGAGTAGGGCGGTATACAAATTCAATAAATAAATAAATAAATAAGGTAGACCAGATTAGGAAATGGCTTCCACAAGCAATGCTAGAATCCTGTTTTAGTGAGGTGTGCTCTAGAACAGGGTCTCCATCCTTGGCAACTTTAAGACTTGTGGACTTCAACTCCTAGAACTCTGGGAGTTGAAGTCCACAAGTCCACAAGTTGCCAAGGTTGGAGACCCTGTTCTAGAAGACAGGTTTCAAACTTCAAACATGACTGGCTGGAGAATTCTGGGACTTGAAGTCCACAAGTCTTAAAATTGCCAAATTTGGAGTCTCCTGTTGTACAACAAAAGTTTGAAAACCTGATAGCATTTCCTTTTTCCTCCTTTTTACACAAAAGAGAAACAACGCAGGTCTGCCTTTAATTTTTAAAAGATTTTTTTTTAAATCCTGCCTTGATTCATAAATATAAATAAACATTCTCCTTTATTGATGCCTTGATTACAGTATAAGTATCTCAAGGTGGTGAGCATAAATTAATACTACTCTCTCCTCTTTTCCCCCCCATAACAATAAGCTTGGGAGGTGAATTGAACTGAGAAAGAAGAACTGGCCCAAAGTCAACCCGGTCACCCTCAAATAAACTGTGACCTGGTTCTGGGTCTTATGTGTTCTGAGGAAGATGAGAGCTATCTATGCCAGAGGTTCAACCATACTGGGCAGGTCTCATCAGAGTCAGACAAAGAGGGTCTCTCTCAAAATAAATATGGTGATACATAAACTCCAGAAACCCAAACCTGATCCATTGTTGCCTGGATCAGAATAACAGCTTTGGAAGAGACCTTGGAGGTCTTCTAGTCCATCCCTCTGCTCAAGCAAGAGAGCCTAAACCATTTCAGACAAATGGCTGTCCAGTCTCTTCTTAAAAGCCTCCAGTGATGATGCCTCCACAATTTCTCTGAAAGGAAGCCATTCCACTGGTTGATTGTTCTCACTGTCCACAAAGTCTGGGCTAGATGTTGGAGTTCTTGGACATCTGGTGGAAAATCAGTCTGCAGAACTCAGGCCGGTTGGCTGAGCAATCAGGGCCAGCAGCTGTAGTGTTATGGAATGATGAAATTGAACAACATTCCTGGGTCAGCCAGAGACAGTTTATTGCTCAGTTTCAGAATCAGATTTGTATCTGCAATTCTGAACAAAGAAGAGCTCTGATACAATTGCTTTTATACATATCCAAGACAAAGGATTTTGCGAGCACAGCAGTTTTCCATATATGGTTAACATACATTTGTTACATTATAATTGGCACTTTCTAATTACTAAATTCCTTCATTATTTTTTAGTTCATAAGCTTATCTTAGCTAAACAACCTTCCTCAGTTCTGTGATTGCTGATGTGTAGATTCATGGCTGCTTTGGATAATAAGTAACTTTTGTTTCCATATGGGTGTCCTTGCATCCTTGACAGCTAGGCCCCTCAGAAGATATATATTACCAAGAATGGAATTTAGCTGACTTAGTGTAATCTCTAAACAAGCACTTTTCTTTCTTATAATAATGTGAATAAAGAGGGTCCTTCAGTGTTCATATAGCTGACCCTGTACTATTCCTACATCATTCACATTAGTAGGACTACTAAAAGCAAAGTTGTTCACCTGTTGCAAATACACAAAGACTGAACTTGGAACAGGAGACACTCTGCAATGATACTTTTAACACCATAAAACCACAATGTCTGCCAGTCCTAAATCTGGCAGACATTGGAAGGATTTGTGGATTAAAAAATGCCAAATCCAGTCTAAGCATCTGGCTGACTATGGGACCAACATAAGAAATGTACTTATACTAATGCTGTCGATATAATTTACTTGGACTTCAGTAAAGCAATTTGATAAAGTAGACCATAACCTACTCTAGATAAAGTAGAAAAATGTGGGTTAGACAGCATCACTACCAGATGGATTCGTAACTGGCTGACCAACCGCACTCAACATGTAGTCCTACCCCAAGGCTCTGTTTTAGGCCCAGTACTCTTCAACATCTTCGTCAATGACTTGGACGAGGGATAGATGGGGAACTCATCAAATCTGCAGATGACACCAAGCTGGCAGGAATAGCCAACACTCCAGAAGATAGACTCAAGATACAGAAGGATCTTGACAGACTTGAACATTGGGCGCTATCTAACAAAATGAAATTCAGCAGTGAAAAAATTAAGGTTCTACATTTAGGGAAGAAAAACAAAATGCACAGGTACTGTATATGTGGTACCTTGCTGAATAGTAGTAACTGTGAGGAGGGATCTTGGAGTCCTAGTGGACAACCATTTAGATATGAGCCAACCATGTGCAGCAGCTGCCAAAAAAGCCAACACAGTTCTAGGCTGCATAAACAGAGGGATAGAATCAAGATCACGTGAAGTGTTAATACCACTTTATAAGGCCTTGGTAAGGCCACACTTGGAATATTGCATCCAGTTTTGGTCGCCACGATGTAAAAAAGATGTGGAGACTCTAGAAAGTGTGCAGAGAAGAGCAACAAAGAGGATTAGGGGACTGGAGGCTAAAACAAATGAAGAACGGTTGCAGGAACTGGGTAGGTCTAGTTTAATGAAAAGAAGGACTAGGGGAGACATGATAGCAGGGTTCCAATATCTCAGGGGCTGCCCCAAAGAAGAGGGAGTCAAGCTATTCTCCCGAGGGCAGGACAAGAAGCAACGGGTGGAAACTAATCAAGGAGAGAAGCAACTTAGAACTAAGGAGAAATTTCCTGACAGTTAGAACAATTAATAAATGGAACAACTTGCCTCCAGAAGTTCTGAATGTTCCAACACTGGACATTTTTAAGAAGATGTTGGATAATCATTTGTCTGAAGTAGTGTAGGGTTTCCTGCCTAAGCAGGGGCTGGACTAGAAGACCTTCAAGGTCCCTTCCAACTCTGTTATTCTATTCTATTCTATTCTATTCTATTCTATTCTATTCTATTCTATTCTATTCTATTCTATTCTATTCTATTCTTACAGTGCCTTGTAAGGCACAACCAGAAAAATCTTTGCTGACAAACGAGTTAGTGTTATTTCAGAATCTCTACAAAAAGGTGCAAATCCACAATCCTTGAATGACAGGGGCAAACACTTCACAACATACAAGTAGTCTTCGATTTATGACCACAAATGAGCTCAAACTTTCTGTTGGTAAGTGAAACCTTTGTTAAATGTTGTTAAATGAATCACTGCAGTTGTTTGGTTGTTAAGTGAATCTGGTTTCTCCATAGACTTTGCTTGTCAGAAGATTGCAAAAGGGGATCGCGTGACCCTGGGACATGGCAACCGTCATAAATATGAGTCAGTGGCCAAGCATCTGAATTTTGATCACATAACCCCGGGAATGCGGCAACGGTTGTAAGTGTGAAAAATGGTCATAAGTCACTTTTTTCCGTGCCGTTGTAACTTTGAACGGTCACTAAATGAAATGTTGTAAGTCGAGGACTACCTGTAATTGTTGTGCAGTACACAAAACAAAAAAAAATTATTTTATTTAGTATCATTAGATGTACAAAGTCCTACCTAGTTCTTTGGGGCATTTAAAAAGCATTCTTGGAAAAAAAAATAACCTCATTCATTCATATTCCAGAAAAAAAATTCTGGAAGATTCTGGGGAAAACTTGCATCATCGTTCCTCTGTAGCCTTTTTTCAATTGGAGTGAAATTCATCAATTAAAATAAGGGAGGGCAGGCCAATTTGCACCCCAATGAGCTTCAATCTGGGCACGTGAGAAGAAGAGGAAACCCGTTTGCTCACTGGCATTGCCACCAAGCCCAAGCCAATTCGTGATGCAATGGCTTGATGAATGGGCTGGTTTTGCATAGCTGCATTCTCAGCAGACACATAACTGCAAATTGCCTAATCTTATTTTAACTCAGCGGTGTATCCACCTAATCAAGACATTTTCATTCCTTGTTTTTTTTTTTTGTTTTTTTTTTTTTTTTATTGCAATTAAAAACAGCCAAAGCTCCTGGAACGGATGGCCTGACAGCAGTGTATTATAAAACTTTACAGGCAGAAATGGTGGAACAACTCAGAGACTTATTTTGCAACATACAACAAGCGGGAAAAGTACCTCCATCGTGGACTACAGCTTATATTTCTTTGATACCAAAAGAGCAAGCAGGTCCTAAAAAACCGGAGAATTACAGACCAATATCTCTTTTGAATACGGATTATAAAATTTACGCAAAAGTATTAGCCAACAGACTGATGCCAGTAATTCAAAAGGTGAAGACATTACAGACATTGTTGGCTGAAGGGATTAATTTAACTTGGTTACAATATAATCAACTGCAACTGAGATGGAAAGAGGACCAAAAAACTGGTATTATGATGTATGAGGAAGAATTAGTTAGACATATAAAAGAGAAAGGCCCAATGCATATCAAAAGACTTTATAATGTCTTGTTAGAAAGGGATTCAGAAACTGAATTAGTTAAAGACTGCATGGTTAAGTGGGCACAAAATTTTGAGGAACCAGTGATGTTGGAAACATGGGAAAAAATTTGGGTTCAGAATGTTAAATTTACACAGTCGCAGAATCTGCGGGAAAATTTCTATAAAATGTTTTATAGATGGCATTTAGATCCAAAAAAATTGTCGTGTATGTACCCTAGTGCCCAGCCTAAATGTTGGAGATGTGACTGCTTAGACGCTACATATTATCATGTCTGGTGGACCTGTAAGAAAGTTAAGGCTTTTTGGGTAAAAATTTGGTGGGTCATGCAGAATGTTTTGAAGAAAAAAATTCAATTTTCTCCACAACTGTTTTTATTGGGTATAGTTAAGGGTTTTACATTGGGGGAAACAAAATTGATATTGTACATGATAACTGCAGCAAGATTGTTGATAGGTAAATACTGGAAAAATGAAGCGCTGCCTACGATTGAGGAATGGACTTTGAAGATGGCCAGTTTTGCAGAGATGGCGAAGATTTCAGCATATCTAAAAGATTGTTCTCAAGAGACCTATGAATGGGAATGGAAGAAGTGGATAAATTATGTTCAGCACAAATATCAAACTAGGAAGTATCAAATAGCCTTTATCTAAAAATGTTATATAAGACAGAAACATTTTAGGGTTGAGGATAAAAATTTGCTAGAAAATGTTATATTAAGATAGAAATATTTTAAGGTTAAGGATGAAAATTGGTTAGAAAACGTTATATTATGATAGAAATATTTTTAAGGTAATCAGGATGAAAATGTATTTGAAAATGTTATATCAAGATAGAAATAGGTTAATGTAATGAAGATGAAAATTTGTAAGGGGGAGGGAGGGGTTCAAGTTTTATATACAAAGGAGGGTTTTTTCCTTTTATCTGACATGAGCATACTAGGAAGTCTGGGGGGAGGGGAGGGTTAGGGTGGGTTGGGGAGGTTGGGAAGTCTGGGGGGGGTAGTGGGGGGGGGAAAAAAAGGGGGTGAAAATGTAATTGTAAAACTTTTGCAATAAAGACATTTTCATTCCTGTCTGATTATATTCCGATTGTTTACACTGATAAAGAGTTTGCAGTCTATTGTTGACTTCCAATGCCTTGTCCAAGGTTTCACAATGAAAAACAGGGAGCATAATGCCTTTGCCATCTCTCTAGCTCATGTCAGAGTTCCAAGTTCTCTTTTATTAGAGATATCATATTGGCACACCTGGGAAAACCCGAATCTGAAAGCCTCCAGGTTTTCCCCACCAAAAGGAAAGTTCCAGTCCTTGCCTAACACCCACATGTCCATCACATGATCCAATCCAAGTACCATCCCAATTGGAGATGTCTCCTAGTTCCAGCCCTCCAGGTGCAGGGCGAGATGTCCTGGACTCTCTGAGAAAGGAATGTTATTATGACTATATCAGGGGTCAAAATTTTTCCCTACTGGTTCTGTGGGCGTGGCTTGGTGGGTGTGGCTTGGTCATGTGACTGGGTGGGTGTGGCTTGGCCAACTCAATGTCACTCCCACCACTCCCACCCAGTCACATGACACCCTCCCCCCAGCCACACCTGCTCAGGTTTTGTGGCTCCTGGTGTTTTATGTGAAAAATGGGTCATGTGACTGGGTGGGCGTGGCCAACTTGATCGATCTCACCCTTAGGAAAATTCTCCTTAGTCCAACTCACAATAAAATAGCACAATAAAATAGCACTGTTCCAATATTTAGAATAGAATAGAATAACAAAGTTGGAAGGGACCTTAGAGGTCTTCTAGTCCAACCCCCTGCTTAGGCAGGAAACCCTACACCACTTCAGTTAAATGGTTATCCAATCTCTTCTTAAAAACTTCCAGTGTTGGAGCATTTACAACTTCTTGTTCCACTGATTAATTGTTCTGTCAGGAAATTTGAGTGGCTCCTACAAAAATGAGGGAGTCAATCTATTTTCCAAAGTACTGTTGGAAGAAACATTCTTCTAGGTTCTGCTCCAAGAGGGGAAAAAGACACTGGAGACATGGAGACTGCTTGGAAAGATGGTTTAATGGTGGACAGGATCACGTGGTTTGAGTTCCTGAACAGAAAAGGGGCGAGACGCAGTGAGTCCCCGGGTTTTATGCCCTCTCTGGCTTTGAAGTTCCTGGGGCCCCGAAAGAGTATCCTGATTGGTTGTCAGACTCCCAGGGGGTGGGGTCTTAGCTAGCCTTGCTGGCTAATGGTCACATGTGCTTCCCAGGTCACATGTGGGGAGTTTCTGCTGCTATTGTGTAGAGGGCTAATCCTATCTTTGTTGGATCTTTGGCAATTCCTACTATGGCTCTGCCTGAAGGAGGTAGATCTTTGTTATGTAGAATAGACTGGCCCAGGCCTTCATGGTCCATTGACAAAGGGTAGGGGCAGGAAGATGGGAGCTACTTCAAACCATGCTTCTCCATTTCTCATGCAGGGAAATATAATATTCTGCCTTTTTCATATTTCCTAAAATATTTCATTCTTCCAGGAAAGGGGTGGGTGCTAACTTCCTACAGCACCAATAGGAATAACAAGAAACAATGGATGGAAACTAAGCAAAGAGAGAAGCAACCTAGGACTAAGGAGAAATTTCCTAAGGGTGAGACCAATCAACCAATCGAATAGTTTGCCTTCAGAAGTTGTGGGTGCTCCATCACTAGAGGTTTTCAAAAGGAGTGAGGGAAGTACACCCCAAAAGGACAGGGCCAGGAACCACTAAAACAATGCAGAAAACTTAAAACAGCCGTTCCCCTTTTTAAAAAAAGTCAACCCCAAAGCAAATGCAGCAGCTGAGAGGGAAAGTAAGAACAGTTGCTCAGGCTAATTGAAAGCCTGGGTGTGCTGCCAAAAGCTATTAACCCTTACGTGGCTTACGATGCGTTAAGCAATAGCCTTCATACTTTTGTATATTTATACAAAGTCAGCTTATTGCCCCCACAACCGAGTCCTCATTTTATCTACCTTAGAAAGGATGGAAGGCTGAGTCAACCTTGAGCCTGGTGAGATTTGAATTTACTAATTGCAGACAGCTGGAGTTAAATTACAATGCAATAGTCTGCTGAGCTATCCATTGACATGATTCAGTGTGTATCAGCTACATTCCAGTTGCAACTGTTAAGTGGAGCTATTAACTGAAGAGAGAGAGAGAGAGAGAGAGGGAGGGAGGGAGAGGGAGAGGGAGAGGGAGGGAGAGGAAGAGAGAAATCTCTCTTGCACTTTATTTTTAACAGGTTCTCCGAACTGCCTAAGCAATTTACTAACGGTTCAAATGAACCGGTGAGAACTGGCTGAATTTCACCTGTGGACTATATATATATATATATCACCCATTCTCCATACAATCCCCCCTCCCAGTTTCCTACAGTAGTAAATGTGGCAGGTCTGAAGATCCAATGAAAAAGATGGCTTCTAGGCCTGACAGGCTGCCCCCCACCCCCACCCCCAGTCAGAAAAGCGTGTCCTGAAACAAGAGTAGCAGAGTGGTTAATTCAGCATACTAACCAGTGGTGAAATCCAAATTTTTTCACTACCGGTTCTGTGGGCGTGGCTTGGTGGGCATGGCAGAGGAAGGTTACTGCAAAATCTCCATTCCCTCCTGATCAGCTGGGATTTGGGAGACAGAGAATAGATGGGGCCAGGGCCAGCCAGAGGTGGTATTTGCCGGGTCTCCAAACTACTCAAAATTTCCGCTACCAGTTTTCCAGAACCTGTCAGAACCTGCTGGATTTCACCCCTCATACTAACTATCTCTCCCTCCCCCTGGGGGACCCTTTGGCTTGTCAGGAAACTTATCATGAAATTGTTTTACTAACCTGTCTGCTTTGACATTCCAGCTTTTGACCTAAGTAGCTTCAGACAAAGGGTACCTTTCCAATGTTCTCCTTTTTTCAACTTTATTATCTACATGCTATAGATGTAATTTCATGGACCACTGAAAGGAGGAAATGGCTCACATGCTTTGCCCAAGAGTGTGACAGGCAACAGGCTTTTAAGGGGCTGCCAGAAAAAGGGGGGACAATCAGTGGTGGGTTCTAAAAATTTTTACTACCGGTTCGGTGGGTGTGGCTAGGTGGGGGAGGCGTGACTGATTGGGCATGGCCAACATGACATCACTCACGCACTCAGTCACATGACACCCCTCGAGCCACGCCCACCAAAAAGGTGGCTAAAATTTTTAGGACTTTTTGAAACTTTTTTTTTTGACGCTCCGGCCCCATATCCAGGTCGGGATGCGTGGGGTGGCAGTGGTCGTCTTGGCTTTCCCTCCGTTGCCCTTCCTGGCCGAAAAGTGCCCCTTCTCACCTCTGACGGGCCTTCCTCATGGTTGCAGCCGGAGCAACCCACTCCACCAGCTCAGGACAGCGGACTCAGCTGCAGCCCAGACAAGCCAAGGAACTGCGGGAAGCCCCCCGCATGTTGCACCCCCTCCCAGCCTTCTCCCCATGCCTCCGCACCATTTTCGGGCACCCAGCTTACTGGGTTGCCCCCATCCCTGTCGTGACTCCAACGGCGGTGGCTTCGGGAGATGCTGGCGGCACGGAGGCACGAATGAAGGCTGGGAGGGGGGTGCAACATGTGGAGGACCAAGTCCTCTCCCCTTCCCCTCCCCACACTTGTTTACCCATCCCAGAGAGCTCGGGCTATGCCTCCCTCCGACCTAGCCGCCTTCCTTGCTGGCGTCGCTCTTGAACGAACTCTTCCGTCCTCGGCTATTGCGAAGAAGAGGCAGCTCTGGGTGCGCCATGCCCGCTTCTTTCTCTTTGAGAGCCGCTCTGCACCTTGGAGCTTTGTTTGCAAAGTGGCTCTCAAAGAGAAAGAAGCGGGCGTGGCGCATCCAGAGCTGCCTCTTCTTCGCAACAGCCGAGGACCTCTTCCGCTTAGAGCTCCAAGCTGTGGGGAGGGGCGGGCAGCTGCAACACCAGCAGCTTCGGTGGGCTCCTTCCCTCAGTGGTTCGTTTTCTTTTACCTCGTCTAGGCAACTTTGTCATTAAAGGCTGCTCCGCGCCTTTTGATCTTTCTCGGGCGCAGAGAAAAGTGACCCTGTGTGAAGGGACTGAGCCGGCTTCTTTTTTTTTTTTTTTTTTTTTTTTTATTGAAAAAGTTTTCAAATACAAGTTTTTCCCCCTTTTCCCCCCCCCCCCTCTTCCCTAACCCACCCTTTCCACCCAACCCCCCCTGTGACTTCTTCACAACAATAGGCTATTTCATAACTAGTTACATACATAATATCTTCCCTTTCCCTTAATCCCTTCTCGGAATACTGACCCTTAACTTGTTAATCTTATAACTCCCATTTTTACGGTAATCTGCCCTTTTTCTCCTCCCCTAAACTTATTGAGTATTATTACAAATTAACCTTTAATCTTTTATATATATTAATATAACATTTTAAATCGGCCTTCTCCCTGCAACCAAATTTATTCAATTCTGTCCACTTCCTCCACTCCTCTAAATATATGACTTGAAATCAGACAATACAATTCTAAATATAATCCACTACCCACTTTACTAGAATATACACATATCTATATATGCATCCCATTTTATAACAATCAGTAAACTAACCTATTTCAGCCCTTCAATTCCTACAAAATCATGCAATACGATTCTAAATATAATCAACTGCCCACTTTACTAAGATATACACATATCTATATATGCATTTCATTATGTAAAAAGAGAAAAGACAATAACTTTAAGTTTATGATCCATATAATATCTTCTTTGATGTCTTTCCACTAGATTGTTAAATCCATCACCCATAATAGGGTAAAATAACATGCTGGTGCAACAGTTTGTTCAAAATCTTCAGTCATCTTCTGCCCCCATCAGTAGTAGATATCCTCACACCTGTATAAAAGTAAAAACAACCACCCGAGTGACATTATAATTATGAATATATCCATATGGTTATAGTTGTGGTATTCATCAGGATTGTTAATTCCCATCATCCTACTGAGTAACATCCAGATCTTCTGCATGCCCCGGCAAAACTCTCCTGCCTTATAACTCAAAGTAGTTATAATATATTTCCAAGAGAAAAAAAAGGTAAATAAGAAAAAATTAGATGATTCAAATCCAACAAAGTGAGGCTCTTTCCACTTCCCAAAATCATGGCCTTGCAGAGATCTGCCACAATCCTCAGGATAGTATCAGACAATTGTTCGCCACCACTGTCTTTTCTAATATTCATTCATTTTTTAAAGCGCCTGGCTTCACTGTTGCTTAGTTTGGAAATTGCTGTTTCTATAAGATCTGTTTCTTTTCTTTTTCTTTTTCGGGTTGAATTTCCATCCTCTTTTCTTGCTTACCAATTGTATATCTGCTGGTTGATTTTCATTCTGCTTTGTGGATTGTTCTTGTTGGGTTAATTTTATCATCTCATCTTTCTTCTCCATCACTTGTATATCAACTGATTGATTTGCGCACTTGTCTGTGACTTGATGATTCATCACCTTGGGTTCGGATGACACTGCTCTCTTATTTATAAACAGTCCAGCTGGGATCTCCAAGGAGTCCAGAGACAATTTATCCATCACAGCCTCTGTAATTTGATGTTTTCCTTTTATTTCCAACTCCTTTTGCTTATCCTGTATTATGCCTAAAGGTGTTAAATTCATTTTTAGAATTTTTTGATAAAAATCTTCCGCTTTTTCAACAGTGTGCAATTGATATCTTACGCCTTGATATCTCAATATTAAACCAACTGGGATGTCCCACCTGAATAGGATATTTCTTTTTTTTAATTCAGTCACTAAAAAGCCAAATTTCTTCCTCTCCATTAACATCTTGGGCGGGAGCTCCTTGAAAATCCAAATCTTTCTTCCATGAAATTGCAAATTGGAATTAAAAGAGTTCTGCACAATATTATTCCTAATTTCTTTATCTGTAAAATAGATCACCACATCTCTAGGCAGTTGCCTTTGCTTTGCCCACCAGGAGTTTATTCTATAAATTCTATCAATCCTGCAATACACTTCATCAGGTTGAACCTTTAATATCCCAGCCAGAATTTCAGAAGATACTTTCCTTAAATCATCTCTATTATTTTCCTGCAGACCTCTCAATCTAATTGCATATTCTGTAAAATTATATTGAATCATTAAAACTTCTCTTTCAATCCTCTGTTGTACATTTTCCTCATTACCAATCTTTTGGTCAGTCTCCATTTTAGATTTGTCTTCCAAGCTATTATCCTGAATGTTTATCAAATCCTTTTTAATTTTTTGAGTCATGTCATCCAAATTCTCCTCGACTTCCTTCATTTTAGTCTCTAATAATTCAGTCTTTGCCTCCATCCGAATCAGAAAGCCTGATAAACCATTAGCAACTTTTGAAATCTTTTTATTCAAGAAGTCAGACTCTGATTTCACCAATTCACCAATTTCTTTAATTTCCTGCTTAAATTTTTCAAGTTGCTGATTCACAATCTCATCCCTTCTTACAATCTCTTCAAGGATAAATTCTAATATATTAAAATTGGGTTTCTGACGCTGGAGAGTTGAAATTTGTTGGCGCAATTTCTTAAGGGGGGAAATTCCCCCCCCCTGTTTGTCCAGCTGTATAAGTCCTGATGCCATTTCCCACACAGACAAGATTTAGCAAAAATAAGAGAAGAAATAGAAAACAAAAAGACTTTCCCTCATTAAAAAAAACTTCTGAGCAGCACAGGAGCGAGGTTTCTCTAGAAATGTAGCCAATGATATTTATTCCGCTACATTGTAATAATGAAAAACGGAAGGACTTTCCCTTTTAGCCCTTCTCCAGCCACAGCAGACGCCATTTTAGAAGGCTCTTTTTCCCTCTTTTCCTCTGCTCTTTTCTTTTAAATAGTTTTTGAAAGGGTGAGATACTTGCGGTTCAGTATTAAGGGTCCAGTTCTTCATTTCTTTAATTATTCTTTTAGATTCACAGGCTTGCTCTTGACGCCTGGCTCTGCATAGGCAGAGGTCTCCCAAAGCCCGGAGCAGCGGCAGGGGATATGGGGCTTCTCATCCGCTCCGTCCCAAAAGTTAAAAAAAAAACTTTTGGGACTCTGCGGGGAGTTCTACCCACCCCTGCCGGCTCTCTCTCCGTTTCCTCTTGGAAACGGAGTTTTTTCGAGCCGCCATCCGCTGTAACGGCGGCTCTATACAGGCAGAGGGAGCTGACGATCCCAGAGGAACGTCTGGCGGCGGCCAGCAGCAAACCGGAAGTCCCGAGCCGGCTTCTTTTCCACCCAGCCACTGGCGCACAATGCCAGAAAGACCTCCGGTCGCTGCCACCATCTTCACGCATGTGCAGCTTTCTTCTCACTGGCTGAAGGACTTTTCGGCACCCTGCGGCCAGGCCGCTAAAAGGCTTCTTTGCTCCGGTCAGGTTCGGGTGGGCGAGCAACCAGCGACCGGGGAACCGGTTCGGGGGTGTGGCTTGGCTTCCATTACTACCGTTTCAGAGAACTACTTCCTAAAGTTACTACCTATTCGGTAGAACCGGGCTGAACCGGTAGCAACCCACCACTGGGGACAATGTATTTTCCAAAGCACCAGAAGGCAAAACAAGAAGCAACGGATGGAAACTGAACAAAGAGAGAAGCAACCTAAAACTAAGGAGAAACTTCCTGACAGTGAGCACAATTGACCAGTGGAACTGCTTCACTAGAAAGGCCCTTCTTTTGCTCCAGGAGAAAATCAGAATAAAGAACTGGAAAAGCCTTCACAGGAAGAGGCTTTTTTGTTCTGCTGTGGAAGAAAAATAGAAGACACAGAGAAATCTACCCTGGAGGAGGCTCTCTGCTTTTGCTCCAGAGGAAGCAAAAGGCAGTTTCTTTTGAGGCAGTTTCTCAATTCAGGCAAGGTGATTTGCAATTTCACAACATTTTAAGGAGGTGATAATTGCTCTTGGCTAAAGCTAGTATTCCTTTCCCTGCTTGGGGGGTGGGGGGGAGAGAAAAGAAAGCGGCAGAAAGTTTCCCTTTATTGTTCTAGCTGAGGGCAAATGAGACTAAGACTGATTTGCTGTTTCTTAGCTCAGCTGAGGCGGCAATCGCTCTGCCGCGTGAATCAGCTGAGCTAAGAAACAACAGAATATAGGACAGGTGAGAGGACGGGGAGGGCAGAGCCAATCAAAATTATCCCTACCAGTTCTCTGAACCAGTCAAAATTTTCCCTACCCGGACTGCAGAACCGGTGTTGTGGCCCGTCAGCAGCCTGTGCAGATTGTAGCTGATTCCGACAACGAGGAGGCTGGTGTGGTACTGTGTCAGCAGCCTGTGCAGCTGGTGCTTGAGTCGGACAGTGAGGAGGCTGGAGAAGATGTGGTGCCAGAGGCGAAGATTCAGCCAGGGCCTTCAGAACCTCCAGAAGCTCCTTTAAGTGAAGAGGAAGAAGAGGAGGAGCCTCTTCTCGATGCACGGGCGCGCAGAGCTGCCAAAAGGCAGGAGTGGCTCCTCAGGAGGTCTCCTCAAGAGTAAGGCTTGGGGCTAATTGGCCACTCCCTTAGCCTATTTAAGGAGGAACGCCGCTTGCAGCAAGCTATAGGGAACAACTTTGGCTCAATCTCCTTCGTGTCTGGATTCTCTGCAAAATTGGGCTTTCTGCCAACTCTAGTAAGACTGTGATTACCTTATCTTAGAATTCTGGTAGGCTGTTAAGACAGTTCATTAACAGCCTTTGGTTGATAAAGACTAAGTTATTTGAGTAAAATAAGCTTTGTATAGAGTTTGTGTGTGCTGCGTTCTTTGGGGTCCGTAGCTGGGGCAGAACAACCGGTCTGAACCGGTAGCATTTCACTCCTGCACTAATATATATGGTCATGTAATATTTCACAGTTTCATTATTAACCTTCAAGTCATTTAAGAATCTTTGTACAGGGAAGCGTTGCTGATGACCAGAAAACTCTCACTTTTTTGTTTCTTGTTATAATTTTTCTTCCACTCATAATTTCCTAAAGGAGGCTGTGGAAAGTTAGACTTCCTGTATGCTAAATACAGATAGTCTTTGACTTACAAAAGTTCATTTAGTGACCATTCAAATTTACAACAGCACAGGAAAAAAGTGACTTATGACCATTTTTCGCAGTTACGACCTTTGCAGCATTCCCATGGTCATGTGATCAAAACTCAGATGCTTGGCAACTGGTTCGTATTTATGACGGTTGCAATGTCCCAAGGTCACATGATTCCCTTTTGGGACCTCCTGACAAGCAAGGCTGATGGGGAAGCCAGATTCACTTCACAACCGAGTTACTAATTTATCAACTGCCGTAATTCACTTAACAACTGAGGCAAGAAAGGTTGTAAAACGGGGCAAAACCAATTTAACAAATGTCTCGACAACATAAATTTTGGGCTCAATTGTGGCTGTAAGCTATCTGTGTAGAGTTCTTAAGTTTTCCTCAGCTGTGAACCAATCTGCATACAACCAACTGGAAGTCATATTCAATGGAGTATTTCTTTGATTTGATACACTTTGATGCTCCAGATACTAGAGTTTTACTGATTAGTTTTGTTAATAGAATGGGGAATGGGGATTTTGCAGTATCCTTCCCCTGCCATGCCCACCAAGCCACATCCACAGAACCGGTAGTAAAAAAATTTGGATTTCACCACTGAATCAGGGGTGTCAAACTCAAGGGCCGCAGGATGGATCCAGCCCGCAGGGCTGCCCTGAAAACAGTGGAAGACTGGCCTGCGATGCCTCTGCCAGTGAAAATGGAGCTCGGGAGGGCCGCCCACTGCCGAAAATGGAGCTCTATTTTCATTGGCAGAGGGTTGCAGGAGGCCGTTGCAGCTGAAAATGGAGCTCAGGAGCCCGTTTTCACTGGCAGAGTGCTCAGGCCACACAAGTGACCCTGACACGAATGACGTCGAGCTGGCCAGGCCCACCCTCACCATGCCCTCCCCCCAGCCCCCCCGGGGTCAAACACAACCCTGATGCGTCCCTCAATGAAATTGAGTTTGACACCTCTTCCATTCCCCACCAGTTAGTTAGAAATGAAGAAGCTTCTTGGATGAGAAGCGAAATGTTTTAAAAGGAAAAAAAAAAACCCAAGAAAGTCCAGTTGCCTTTTGGGAGGAAAAAAAAACATCACCTTTGTGATGTCAGGTAACAGAGTTGGAAGGGGCCTTAGAGGTCATCTAGGCCAACCCCCTGCTCACACAGGAGACCTCTACTAGGGATTCGAACCGCCAAACTGCCAACCTTGGTGGGACAGCAGACTAAAGCCCTGTTAAGTAACACCAGCTGCCTGCAATTACTGCGAGTTCGAATCTCACCAGGCTCAAGGTTGACTCAGCCTTCCATTCTTTCTAAGGTAGGTAAATTGAGGACCCAGTTTGTGGGGGCAATAAGCTGACTTTGTATAAAAAAGAACACCACTTGGGGGGGGGCGAAAACCTTACTAAGCAGGTATATACAAAAGTATGAAGGCTATTGCTTAACGCATTGTAAGCCGCCCTGAGTCTCCGGAGAAGGGCGGCATATAAATTAAACCAACCAACCAACCAATCAATCAATCAATCAATCAACCTTTCTGATCGACAAGCTCAGCGTCTTAGCCACTGAGCCACCTAGCCAGCTCAGAAGGAAGTAAGGTCATGATCCAAGCTCGGGTTTAGCACGAAGGAAGTTGGGCACGCTGATTTAGAAGGGAGATATTTTTATTTGAGAGCATGAAGACAACACAGGAAGATAGGCTACAGTTTAAGGTACAGAAGAAATTGGTAATATTTACAGAAGAGATGGCCTTTTATGTATGTGTGAATGTGCCCAGGGTAATGTTTAATTTGGCGGACTTGCTGTTGTGATGGGCAAACCTTTTATTTTATTTTTATTGAATGTACAAATCTTCTTTGATGTGACTCTAAGGGCCACCTCTGTATGCTCAGGAAAGTGTTTACTATTACTCATTTTCAGCCTGACTGTCAGTTATCAGCAGAAGAAATCATCCAGGAACCTTTCCAACATTATATTGACTCTGCTTGATGATCATACAGTATTAATCATTAAATAAAACATCAGAGACAGTGCAGGATTAAATTCAATTTTGATTTAAAGTCTTACCACAGCGAAATTGTAAGTCTTCGGCAGGAACCTATCCGGACTATTTTAAAAGCTAAACCAGGAAGACAGATTTCTGAGCATGTGCAAATTGTACTCGCTGATGAAAATCCTACAATTACAGTGGCAACAGCCAGATTTTTAATACTGCTTTTAGTAAAAAAAAAATAAATTAGTAAGTTTTGGTTTTAAGTGTGTAATGCAATGTTTCTCAACCTTGGAAGCTTGAAGATGGGTAGACTTCAACTCCCAGAATCCCCCAGCCAGCAGCGCTGCTGGCTGGGGGATTCTGGGAGTTGAAGTCCACCCATCTTCAAGCTACCAAGGTTGAGAAACACTGGCGTAATGTAATATTTATTAGATATTTTGTTAAATTGTTTTTAGTTACATTTTATACTTGCTTCCGGATCTTTTGGTCAAAAATAAAACGGATGGATTGATAGGTCAATTAAGAATGAGGTGAAGAAAGGTTTTTTTAAATTATCTTGCAACAAGAATTCTGGTAGCAAAATCACAGGTAATCCTTGACTGACAAGAGTTTGTCTGGTGACTGTCCAAAGTTACAACAGCACTAAAAAAAAGTGACATGACAAGTTTTTCACACTTACGACTGTTCAGACACTTGGCAACTGACTCATATTTATGACCGCTGCAGAATCCCGGGGTCATGTGATCCCCTTTTGCAACTTTCGGACAAACAAAGTCAAAGGGGAAACCTGCTTCGCTTAACAACCGTGGTCGTAAGTTGAGGACTAGCTGTATAGAGGTGAACTTCATACATTTGATATATTGTGTTACTGCAAAAGGAGAACAGTCCCGAACTTAAGATCATTTTCCTCAGCTCCTCCAAAAAATGAAGAATTGGCAAGGAGGAAAAATGCAACACCGATAAAAATCCTGGAAAATGCCCAGCTACGTATCTTGTCTCCTGCTTGAGCAGAGGGCTGGACTAGAAGACCTCTAAGGTCCCTTCCAACTCTGTTATTCTGTTGGACTGTGAATTCCAGATGAAGCCAATCTCAGAAACATTTCCTTTCTTAACAAAGATATGCAGGTGAAAATCACACCCATATTTTCTAATTGCTGGGCAATAAACCTCCATCGGTAAAAAATTTTAAACATTGCACTGTAACGTCATATTTGGACCACATCATTTTACACAGAACTGGCCAAAATGAGGAACGTATATTGTTGATCATGACTTCCTGCTTGACAGTGTTTACAAACCAAGCCATGACTGCCCTCCAGAGTTAATTTGGGAAAGTGAAAGAGTCTGACGGCATCTGTTCCGATTAACATGCTGTCTCAAAAGATGTCAGCTTTTGTGATATTTTTTTTTTATTGAAAAAGTTTTTGAATACAAATTTTCCCCCCATTTTTCTCCCCCCCTCCACCCTAACCCCCCTCACTACCCATCCCCCCGTGACTTCTTCACAACAAAGACCTAATTTATAACAGATTATATAATATTTTACCATCCCCTTACTCCCTCCTCTAAGTACTGACCCTTACTTGCTAATAGTATTATTAATATTGTTACTTCCCCCTTTTACCATACATTTCAAAATAACATTCTACTGTAACATTGTATAACTTCTAATTTATAACTTGTAATATTATTGTAACTCCCAATTTAACAATATTCTGCCCTTTTTCTCCTCCTCCATACTTATATCTGTATATTAATACAACATTTCAAAGCAACCTTCCACTTTAAAACTATATAATAAATCCTACTTTAACATTTAATCTTTTGTGTATATTAATATAACATTTCAAAGCAGCCTACCCCATAAATCCTAATTTAACATTTATTCAACTCTATCCATTTGCTCCACTCCCCTAAATATATCACTTAAACATCCCTTTTCTTAAACTAAACAATCAGTAAACTAACCTATTTCCAACACTTTCCTGCAAAATTGCCATGCACAACAATTCTTAATATCTTTAATCCACTGCCCACTCTGCTAATATATATATATATATATATATATATATATATATATATATATATATATATATATATATATATATATATATGTATGTATGTATTCCATTATATAAAAGAAAGTCAATGACTTTAAATTTATAATCCATATAATATCATCTTTGATGTCTTTCCACTGGATTGTTGAGTCCATCATCCATATTAGGGTAACATAGCATCCTGGTGCAACAGTTTGTTCAAAATCCTCAGTCATCATCTGCCCCCATCAGTAATGAATATCCTCATATATATATAAAAGAAAAAAACAACCACCCGAGTGACATTATGATTATATTCCATATAATTGTAATTGTGGCTTTCATCAGGATTATTAATTCCCATCATCCTAATGGATAACAACCAGATCTTCTGCGTGCCCCAGCGTAGCTCTCTTGCCTTATAGCTCAAGATGAATATAATATATTTATCAATAAAAGAAAGAAGTCCAAAATAGATAATTCAAATCCAACAAATTAAGGCTCTTTTCACATCCCCAAATTACGGCATTGCAGAGGTCTGTCACTCTCCTCAGGATGATATTAACCAATACTTCGCCTCCACTATCTTTTCATATATTCATTCATTTTTTAAAAATAACTGGCTTCACTGTTGCTTAAGCTTTTGTGATATTTTTTTGTCACATTAACACGGCTCTCATTCTAAAACATCTACAACCTGGCATAGAAGGGGAACTTACCAAATTTGCAGATGATACAAAGCTGGCAGGAATAGCTAACACCCTAGAACCATGATGGCGAACCTATGGCACATGTGCCACAGGCGGCACGCGGAGCCATGTTGCCTGGCACGCCAGCTCAGCTCCGGTGCGCATGCGTTGGAGTCTCTGGAGGCTGGGAACAGCAAAAAAGTCACTTCTGTCCAACCAGAACTTGGGAAACGGGCCGTTTTGGGCCTCCGAGGGGGTGGGGAAGGCTGTTTTCGCCCTCCCCAGATGCATAGAGAGGATCTGGAGCCAGGTGAGAAAGAAAAACGGGCCTACCGGACCATTGTGTGCTAGGAGCGGGGGGAAGGGGGGGTTGCATGCGCGGGGCGGGGTGCATAGAATTATGGGTGTGGGCACACATGCACGCGAACCTTCCCCGTCCCCCTCCTTCCTGGCACGCGATGGCAAAAAGGTTAGCCATCACTGCCCTAGAAGATAGGCTCAAGAGCCAGATGGATCTTGACAGACTGAACCCTGGGCCCTATCGAACAAAATGAAATCCAATGTAGAGAAAAGTCAAGTCTTACACTTACGCAAGAAAAAACCAAAAGGACACATATAAACTGGGTGAAACCAGGCTTAACAGCAGTGACTGTGAGAGGGATCTTGGAGGCTTAGTGGAAAACAAATTAAATATGAGCCAACAATGTGTGATGGCAGCCAAAAAAACCAATGCAATGCATTAACGGAGGGATACAGTCAAGATCAAGGAAGGTACTAATACCACTCTGTAAAGCCTTAGTAAGACCTCACCTAGAGTACTGCATCCAGTTTTGGTCACCACACCATAAAAAAGAGGTTGAGACTCTAGAATCAGTGCAGAGAAGAGCAACTAGGATGATGAGGGGACTGGAGGCTAAAACGTACGATGAACGGTTGCAGGAACTGGGCATGGCTAAGTCTAGTGAAGAGAAGGACCAGGGGAGACAGGAGAGCAGTGTTTCAATATTTGAGGGGCTGCCATAGAGAGGAGGAAGGAGGTCAAGCTGTTTTCCAAAGCACCTGAAGGCCAGAAAAGGAATCATGGATGGACACTGACCAAGGAGAGATTCAACCTGAAAATAAGGAGAAATTTTCAGACAGGGAGAGCAATCAACCCATGGAACAGAAGTTGCCTTCGGAAATTGTGGGAGCTTCATCACCGGAGGCTTCCAAGAAGAGACTGAACTGCCCTCTGTCGGAAATGGTGTAGAGCCGTCATGGCAAACCTATGGCACGGGTGTCAGATGTGGCACACAGAGCCCTCTCTGTGGGCACGTGCGCAGTCGACCCAGCCCAGCTCCAATCGCATTTCTCTATCACATTTCACTCAATTCCAACTTTTCGCAAAAGAAAAAGATCTTGTGAACTTGGAATTGATTGAGTGAACTTTTTCACTTGCGCGTTTCATAATGAGGGAGACAGGGTCCCATCCTTGTCCTGAAGCCCATTTTTTTTTTTAATTTGATTTATATGCCGCCCTTCTCTGGAGACTCAGGGCAGCTTACAATGCATTAAGCAATAGCCTTCATACTTTTGTATATTTTTACAAAGTCAGCTTATTGGCCCCACAATCTGGGTCCTCATTTCACCTACCTTAGAAAGGATGGAAGGCTGAGTCAAGCTTGAACCTGGTGAGATTTGAACTTGCAGTAATTGCAGGCAGCAGATGTAAGTGGATGTTAATAACAATACTTTAGTCTGCTGAGCCACCAGAGCTCTTACAATGCAGAGCCAGCATGCGACCCTGCATCAGCTTGGCTTGGCAAAAAAAAGCAGAGCTGCTTGTGTTGGGATGCCCCCTCCTCCCCACCAGACAGCTGAGATTCGGCACACTGCTCCTGGACTCATCGGCCTAAGGATGTCAGATTCCCACCACCCAGCACCAGTTCAGAGGTTCCTTCCCCTCCAGGGGGGAAGAGAGAGAGAGAAACAGACAGAGAGGGAGGGAAAGAGAAAGACAGAGGGAGGGAAAGAGAGAAATTATATTACAAAAGTTTTCCTTTTTTATTGTTGCTAAATGTAATATTTCAAAAGCAGAAACAAAAATGAAGGGGCATAAAAGTGCATTTTTCATGTTTTTCTTAGAACAATTAGCTGAACTCTGCATTGTTATTCAGGTTAAATTGCCATGTTGGCCCTTTGTTGTAAATAAGTGGGTTTTGGGTTGCAGTTTGGGCACTGAGCCTCTAAAAGGTTCACCATCACTGGTGTAGGGCTTCCTGCTTGTGGCGGGGGGTTGGACTAGATGACCTACAAGGTCCCTTTGAACTCTGTTAATCTGTCAAAGTGAGCTGTGCATCACTTCCTCTTTGCATTGAGATCAAATCTACATCAATTCAGTGAGGCAGTGGATGTGATGTGCCGGTGCCTGGAGGCCGTGAGGGTCTGGATGGGAGTCAACAGGCTCAGACTTAACCCAGACAAGACCGAGTGGCTGTGGGTATTGCCTCCTAAAGACTATGTCGATTGTCCATCCTTGGTCCTGGGGGAGGGGGGGAGAAACTGTCCCCCTCAGAACGGGCTCGCAATTTGGGTGTCCTCCTAGACTCACAGCTAAGATTAGAGCAACATCTGACAGCTGTGGCTAGGGGGACCTTTGCACAGGTTCGCCTGGTGCACCAATTGCAACCCTACTTGGATCAGGAGGCTCTCCCCACAGTCACTCATGCCCTTGTCACCTCACGGTTGGATTATTGCAACGCGCTCTACATGGGGCTACCCTTGAAAAGTGTTCGGAGACTACAGTTGGTCCAGAACGCAGCCACACGAGCTGTAGTGGGTGCACCTAGGTACACCCACATTACACCAATTCTCCGCGAGCTGCACTGGCTCCCTATTGGCCTCCGGTCACAATTCAAGGTGTTGGTTATTACCTTTAAAACCCTACATGGCTCAGGGCCAGGTTATCTTCGAGACCGCCTTCTGCCGCATAGCTCCCAGCGACCGGTAAGATCCCACAGAGTTGGTCTCTTCCGGGTCCCGTCAGCTAAACAATGCTGGCTGGCCGGCCCGCAGGGGAGAGCCTTCTCTGTGGCTGCCCCAGCTCTCTGGAACCAGTTACCTCCTGAGGTCCAGACCATCCCCACCCTATTGGCCTTCCGAAAAGTGGTGAAGACCTGGCTATTCCGGCAGGCCTGGGGCCGTTGATCTTGCTGTTGCGATTGTGTGAGATCCGGCCATGAATGGCGTGAATAGGTTTTAATGTTTTAATTTTTAAATGTTTTTATAATGGTTTTTTTAAAAAATGCATTGTAAGCCGCCCTGAGTCTTCAGAGAAAGGTGGCATATAAATTGAATTAATTAAATTAAATTACATTACATTACATTACATTAAATTAAAAGCACAATTTGACCAAGTTTGGGAGTTGCTGTTGTAGCATTTCCTGAAGATTTATCTGCTGGGACTTGAAGTGGCTTCCACTGTTATATAAGCATTGCTACTCTTCACAATTTTTGGGGGGACATGCCTAGGTAAGATCATAGCATGTGTGAGGTGTTGACATCTGCTTATTCCTTCCTTCTGTGACACGCCTGGTTTTCCACAGCCCCCATACAACATTTGTCTTTTGCTCTGAAAAGGTGCAGCAGGCCGAACAGGGTGTCCCCAATTGCTTTGTTTGTCTCCACATTGCACCCTAAATCCTACTTATGGCCTGCGAATGAAATAATAATCCTATAAAAGATGAGGCAAGGAGGGACAGATATGGACACGGGAAGTGTGCACAAAAATATTGAATTAATTACAGCTGAGCTCACAATTAATTGCAATTAATTGCTATGCACTGAACTTTAGATGAAGATGGATAAAAGGGTACTTATGCATGCTTGGGAAGGTGGCCATGGTTATAAACCTGCTGTGTTATCACATCTGGCCATCACGAAATGGGCGTTTGGATCTGGCTTGCTGCAGAAACATTGCATTCCTTTCTGCTGCTTGGGACAGGAGTAAAAAGGATGAGGGAGGTCTGTGGTTAGAAGAGAGCCTTGCTTGGCTGGGGCAGCCTCAGGAGGCCTCTTCAAAGCCCAGCAGGAAACCAGCAGGCAAGGTCTGCACTGGGGTGGGGAGGGGAGAGATCCTAAAGGACTCCAGCAGCCGCGCAAGGGTGCCGGGAGGAGGAGGAGGAAGCTCCCTTGATGCCCGCTGGTCACAGAATGCCTGGATTTACACAACTCACTGGATCGTCTGCAAATAGGTTGGGTTCTATACTCTTCAATATGCTGTGGGGACCCCACACTTACAGAGTGAACCAGGCTATCGCTTTAAGCCAAAATCAGATATTTATTTATTTACTTATTTACTTACTTATTTATTTATTTATTTAATATAATTTGTATGCCGCCCTATCTCCGTAGGACTCAGGGCGGCTCACAACAAATAGATAGAGATAGAGACAGAGATAGATAGATATAGATATAGAATGATAGTGTTCTGTCCCCGTCCCACACGCACACACACCAACAGACGTCCAAGAGTTAAAGACCAAACCAGCCGACAAAATCCTTTTCCTTATGATAACGGCACTTGGCAGCAACGTTGTGGCTGTCTGCCAAGAGTTTATTACTTACGAAGGGAAGAGATAACTTCTCTCCGCTTCTGGTACATCAAAGTAAAATGCTCAATAATTACGGAGTCAAATCAAGTCCAAAGATAATCCAGCAAAGTCTATAGCAAAAGTCCGGCAATGCAGAATGGCATGGACGCTTTCAGCTTTATTCGTCACAAGGCTTGACTGGCCACCATGCTCCCTTTTATACCCTGTGGGGTGTGGTTCAGTGACTCAGCCTAATCTCGGGCACGCCTTTTCTTCTGTTGCGCGCGCTTATCTCTGTGATGCTGCCGAGGATCCAGCCAAGACTCATTTCCCTCATCACTGTCCATCTGTGGCTGCGTGGACGTGCTTGGCCCTGGCCCTATCTCTTGTCCTTCGGCAGACACCGAAGGCATTGCCAGAGAGGAGGGTCCTGGAGAGGGAGACTTTGCCAACTCCTCTCCTTCACTCTCGGAGTCCTCTCCTGCTGATGACACAGGCTCAGGTAACGGAGCCACAACAGATAGATAGATAGATAGATAGATAGATAGATAGATAGATTCATCTAGATCAGGAGGGTCAAACTCAAGGCCCGTGGGCCAGATCCGGCCTGCGGGGTGCTTAGACCTGGCACATGGCCCTCCCAGACTCCGTTTCCGTCCATGACGGCCTGCTGCTGCCCTCTGCCAGTGAAAATGGAGCTCGGAGGTGGGGCTATGCACGGATGGCAGGAGGCCATCACAGTTGAAAATGGAGCCCAGGAGGGCCACACACAGCCCCCCTGAGCTCTGTTGTTGCTCACAGAGAGTGGCTGGAGGCTGTTGCAGCCAAAAATGGAGTTCGTGAGCCTGTTTTCACTGGCAGAGCGCTCAGGCCACCACAGGTGCCCCTGACATGAGTTACGTCAAGCTGGCCACTCCCCCCTGCCCCCCCTCATGAAACACAACCCTGATGTGGCCCTCAATAAAATCAAGTTTGACACCCCTGATCGAGAGAAAGAGAGAGACAGAGAGAGAGGAAGGGAGGGAGAGACAGAGAGAGGGGGGGATAGAAAGAGGGGGGGAGGGAGAGAGGGAGGGAGAGAGAGGGAGGGAGAGAGAGAGGAGGGAGAAGGAGGGAGAGAAAGAGAGACAGAGAGAGAGAAAGGGAGAGGGGGAGGGAGAGGGAGGGAGAGAGGGGGAGAGAGAGGAGAGAGAGAGGGAGGGAGGGAGGGGGAGGGAGAGAAAGAGAGAGTGTGAGAGAGGGAGGGAGTGAGAGAGAGTGAGAGACAGAGAGAGAGGGAGGGAGAGAGGGAGAGGGAGAGAGATGGATGAATAGATATAATTTTATTAAGGATTTTATTACAATAGTAAAAACTAATACAAACTAAACTTAAAAGGAGAGAAGAAGATAATGTACAATAAAAAGTGCAGGAAAAAGAAGGAAAAAAAGAAAAAATATAATAAAGGAAAAGAAATACATAAAGAAGTGACTTCCAATCCTTGTCACAAGAAGTTGCACGTACTTACAAGTAGTCCTCGATTTGCAACAATTCATTTAGTGACCGTTCAAAAAATCCTTAAAATCATTAAAATCCTTTCCCTCCCTTGAGGGCAATTCTTTCATCAGACAAGAAATCCGGCATGAAATTGGCCATTACTTCCTAGGTAATGAGGAGAAAATGTCACAGATTTTGCAGGGTTTTGAGTGACTCTTTGGCTGGGGTTGAAGGGGAGAAGAGGGGCTGGGGAAAAGGCCAAAGCTGTGAACAGGGTCATGTCCTTGTTTCATTAGCTGTTTCATTTTGACATATGCTGATTAGTGTGCATTCAAAGTGACATTAAAGTTATTCTAAGTCTGAGTCTAAGGCTGGAGAGCTCGGCAGCTTCTAAAGGAGACAATCTTGTTGGGCAGCTGTGATGTTTATTTATTTATTTATTAGTTCGATTTATATGCCACCCTTCTCCGGAGACTCAGGGCGGCTTACAATGCTTTTAAGCAATAGCCTTCATACTTTTGTATATACCTGCTTAGTAGGGCTTTTGCCCCCCCACCCCAAGCGGTGTTCTATTTTATACAAAGTCAGCTTATTGCCCCCACAATCCGGGTCCTCATTTTACCTACCTTGAAAGGATGGAAGGCTGAGTCAACCTTGAGCCTGGTGAGAATTGAACTCGCAGTAATTGCAGGCAGCTAAATACTACTCTAACAGTAGTTTAGTCCACTGCACTACCAGGCTCCACCCGTTCTGAGATTTCTTATTTCAATCAATCAGAACAGAGCTGGAAGGGACCTTGGAGGTCTTCTAGTCCAACCCCCTTTTCAAGCAGGAGACCCTATACCATTTCATCCCCTCCTCTACCTTTTGGATGACAAAAGCTTTTATCCATTAGATATAACCGCAGCTTGCTTTTTATTCAGGTTCTCCCGGAAGCAGAGAGAGTGGTCCCTCCTCCCTTTGTCCCCTAACAACAAAACCCTTGTGAGGTAGGCTCCTAGTCCGCTGGCTCTCAGGCTCGCGGAGAGAAGGCATCCCATGGGGGATCTCTATCAGGAGATCTTCCCAGGCAGGTTGGAGTCGGGAGATTCTTCTCACGCCGGGAACATTGCGAGGCTGGAGGCTTCCCTTCTCACTCCATCTGAGCCGTTGCAGCACGGCTGGGGCTGTCGGTTCCTTGCCTTTCGCGACTTCGGGCCCTGGAGACTAAAACATACGAAGAACGGTTGCAGGATTTGGATCAGGCTAGTCTAAAGAAAAGAAGAATTAGGGGGGACATAACAGCAGTGTTTCTTAACCTTGGAAGCTTGACGATGGGTGGACTTCAACTCCCAGAATCCCCCAGCCAGCAGCGCTGGCTGGGGGATTCTGGGAGTTGAAGTCCACCTATCGTCAAGCTACCAAGGTTGAGAAACGCTGGTGTAATGTAATATTTATTAGATATTTTGTTAAATTGTTTTTAGTTACATTTTATACTTGCTTCGGGATCTTTTGGTCAAAAATAAAATGGATGGATGGATAGGTCAATTAAGAATGAGGTGAAGAAAGGTTTTTTTAGTGCTGTTGTAACTTTGGACAGTCACCCGACAAACGCTTGTCAGTCAAGGATTACCTGTGATTTTGCTACCAGAATTCTTGTTGCAAGATAATTTTAAAAAAAAACTTTCTTCACCTCATTCTTAATTGACCTATCATTCCATCCGTTTTATTTTTGACCAAAAGATCCCGAAGCAAGTATAAAATGTAACTAAAAACAATTTAACAAAATATCTAATAAATATTACATTACACCAGCGTTTCTCAACCTTGGTAGCTTGACGATGGGTGGACTTCAACTCCCAGAATCCCCCAGCCAGCAGCGCTGCTGGCTGGGGGATTCTGGGAGTTGAAGTCTACCCATCTTCAAGCTTCCAAGGTTGAGAAACGCTGCATAACAGCATTCCAGCATTTGAGGGGCTGCCACAAAGAGGAAGGAGTCAAGCGATTCTCCAAAGCCTCCAAGGGCAGGCCAAGAAAACAGTGGATGGAAACTAATCAAGGAGAGAAGCAACCTGTAATTAGGGAGAAACTTCCTAACAGTGAGGACAATTAACCAGTGGAACGGCTTGCCACTAGAAATCGTGGGCGTGCTCCATCCCTGGAGGCTTTGAAGAAGAGACCGGGCAGTCACTTGTGTGAAACGGTGTAGATTCTCCTGCTTGAGCAGGGGGCTGGACTAGAAGACCTCCAGGGTCCCTTCCAGCTCTAATAAAGTAGAAAAAGCGGGTTCAGCTAGATGATCACTGAAGGGCCCTCTTTGTTCATAGTATTGTAGAAGAGAAATTGTGCTTGCAAATGTATCCAGTTGAAATAAAAGGCAGACACCTTCCTTCTTTGATGTAGAACCAGTGAGGAGAGGCCCCTCAGTTGTCACAGATAAAGACATTTTGGTGATTTACACTTTGAAGATCAGAGAGAGAAGGATGACCATATTGTTGTATCAACAAGAGATAATTTGAATCTATGCTTCAGTAATCTACATGAAGAATTATGAATGTTGGCAGAGAATAAAATGAAGCAGAAATTAGGAAGTGTCAATTAAAAATGACAAATGTATATGCCCATATGAATTGCTGAGTTAACAGACTGCTTCGTTTGAAGCTGTTATAAAGTTGGACTCTCATGTTCATTACTTTGCTCAGATTCTTTAGGTAGCAATACCTGTCTCAACCTTATTGCAACAATAAAGCTGACTCGAAGGGATATCTCTTAATTCCTTCCTTCCTTCCATAACACTAGTCTATTCTAAAACACGAGACAAGCGCGCCTGAGGGGAGGGGAAGGACGCGGTCGGGTCTCAAGGAGGGTCCGTTTGTATCCTCTCGCCGTCTCCGAGATGCTCCCGCCAAGGGAGGGAAGCGGCACTCCGCGTGCGCTCAGAGGTCCCCTTTCCCCGCTAGTGGCGGCGGGAGCGTGGGCGGGCTGGCCTCGGGCGCGATGCCTCGGCGGAGGGGCGGCGCCGTCGGGGGCGGAGCAGGCCGGGCGGCCGCATAAGCATGAGGCCGGCAGGTGCCCCGCCAGACGCTCCCCGATGGCCGCCCCGTCAACCAGCCGCTCCTTCAGCCGCGCCGAGCTGCGCGCCGGCTGCGCCCAGGGCGCTTGCCTGGTGCTGACCGGCCGTCGCCTCTACGACCTCAGCGCCTTCGCGCGTCTCCATCCGGGCGGGCAGCAGGTGCTCCTGGAGCGGGCCGGCACCGACGTGAGCGCCGCGCTGGATGGCCCGCCGCACCGGCACTCGGCCAACGCGCGCCGCTGGCTCCAGCAGTACTACCTGGGCGAGCTGGAGCCCGACGAGGACGCCGAGCAGGTAACGGGCGCCGGGCGAGGCGAGGGCCGCCGAGTCAACCCCCCTGAGGGGTGCTGGGCCAAGGGCTGTCCCGCCGCGGGGCCCCTCAGGATGCCGAACCCGGCTTGTCTTTCGGCCGCGGGCGGGAGCTAACAACCTGCCGTCAGCTGGGAAGAACCGCGGGCGAAAGAGCGGCCGAAAAGAAGCGGGCTGTCTCGTCCCTCAGTCCCCGCCGCCTCGCCCTCCCCCCCCCACACCGGGCTGCCCGAATCTGGTGGCTACCTGACCCGCCGCTTCGGCCTTTTTTGGGCTCCCCCCCCCGGCCTTCTCTGCAGGGGCCAAGATGCCCGGGGGGATGCTGGGAGTTGAAGTCCACGGCTGGCAGGGGCACCCCGCTTTGGGAGGGTCCCATCATACTTCCTCCACCCCTGTAAGGCGTTTCTTGAACTCAGAGCCCTAATGAAGCCGTTAACCAAAGCCGATGCTTGAAGTAGCTGCTGATAGCCTGGAAGCACTAGCAATGGCACTTCAATGTGTATGTCGCTTTATGTGGGAAAGTATAGCAATAACTCTTAGACTTATATGTTGCTTTATGTGGGAAAGTATAGCAATAACTCTTAGACTTATATGTTGCTTTATGTGGGAAAGTATAGCAATAACTCTTAGACTTATATGTTGCTTTATGTGGGAAAGTATAGCGATAACACTTAGATTTAAATGTCGCTTTATGTGGGAAATTATAGCAATAACACTTAGACTTATATGTCGCTTTATGTGGGAAAGTATAGCAATAACACTTAGATTTAAATGTCGCTTTATGTGGGAAAGTATAGCAATAACTCTTAGACTTATATGTCTGTTTATGTGGGAAAGTATAGCAGTAACATTTAGATTTATATGTCGCTTTATGTGGGAAAGAATAGCAATAGCAATTAGACTTATATACTGCTTTATGTGGGAAGGACAGTCAGACATAGAGATAGATAGCAATAGCACTTAGACTTATATACCGCTGCATAGTGCTTTTTAGCCCTCTTTAAGCAGTTTACAAATCAGCCTATTGCCTCCAATAATCTGGGTCCTCGTTTTATGAACCTTGGAAGGATGGAAGGATGAGTCAACCTTGAGCCTGGTGAGAAGCGCTCTCCAAGAGAAAAAAACAACAACTCCAGATTCCATCTACTCCCCCAGTCAGGATTGTCTGTGCACCATGGGTGCTAGGGGTGGTACCTGTACAATTTGGAGAGTTTATCTGGAGTGCCATGGTAGGTGAGCATAGACGCCCGTTCATTTCAAGGGTTTCTCATTTCAGTCCCAGAAGCAGTTCAAAGTGGTCCAGGCAATCCCAGCAGTTTTGTTCTGTTACTGCTAAAGAGGGGCTGCTAATCCCAATCTAGGATTTCTATTTTCTGGCGAGCCAGTTTTGGCCATGAAGATTGTGCTGGAGACTTCTCCTAGTCAGAAGGGTGGGATGGGGAAAAAAAAAAACCCTCCAGTTTAAAGAATTCATTTGTGGTGACTTTTCTACTCCATCCTCAGCTGCCAAGGAGAGGGGGAAGATAGAAAGGAAGTTTGGACGAGAAGAAATTAAAAGCTTAAGGGGAAGGTTATGATGGCAGATAGTTTGGAAGAAGAAGAACAAAAAATAAAAAAGTTGCGTGTAAAATCAGCAGTTCTTACCATGTTGCATGTCAGTGAAAAGATATAAGAGGATATGAGCGTCACACCCAAAGTTAGTTTATGCATGAAAAAAACCTGAAAGCAAAGTTTTAGTGCCTGAATTTCTTAGAAACCCTTTGTGCTCTTTTTCATTCACTTGCTTTCAAAGTACAATATAATAATAATAATAATAATAATAATAATAATAATAATAATAATAATAATATATTTAGGAAGATACTTGGTCGATACCTAGGACATTAGCAGCAACCCGTATCAACCATTAGCACCATTCAATCATATTTGTAACACATTTATAAATGTTCAGCTGACTGAGTTTCATGTTTAATGAATAAAAGAGATAACAACAACAACAACTTTATTGTCATTGTACGTGTATACACAGTATACCCATACAACGAAATTCACTTAAGGATCTCAGGGATAGATCCATCACTAGGTAGGTAGAGTGGCAGATGCTTCCCAAGGCAATACTTTACTTATCTGTAGCGTGGGTGTAGTCCATGAAAGTTGGTGCTGCAGTCATTTTTGAGATGATGAGAGACTGCACAATAAGGAGGGGGAAAAAAGCTGAATTACCTTCACGTGACCCTCAACTCCTGGTGCATTGCCATCGCCTTGGCATGGCATCACGTACGTGGCTTTCCGTGGCTTCTCCTAATGCGTTCTTTTGACTTTGCTGTCTAACCTGCAGCCCTTTCCGTGTTGTATGTATGTGCTGTGTACACACACAGAGGCATGGCCACAACATTATGTGCTTCTGCTTCTAGCTGGGGGACGTATCAAACTATCTGTTTAGTTCAGAGTTGATTTGTTTAAAGGTTCAGGTAAAAGGTAGAGCTGGGTGGGGTGGAGGCCGATCTGTGCCAGGGCAAACATGGAAAGGCTTGTGCGTGACATCGGTGGTGGTAGCGGCAATAAACTTGGTTCACTAATGATTAGCTTCCTCGCTGCCTGGCTTGCCAGTAAAGCAGGAAGTAAGTAAGTTCCTGCCTTACTGTGTGATTTTTCTGCCCCTTTCATCTGCCCGCTTCCCCTAAATTGTTTGGGTTAGCATGTCATGATAGATAGATTGATTATTTATTCATTTCCATCTCGCCTTTATTATTTGTACACATACCCTGTTTCCCCTAAAATAAGACCTCCCCGGATAATAAGCCCAATTGGGCTTTTGAGCGCATGCGCTAAAGTAACCCCCCCCCAAAAAATATTTAACCACGTGCGCAGCTGGTCCCCGCCATTTCCTCTGGTTAGGGTTAGGGAGACAGAGCTGGAAATCAGGTAAGATGGCAAGAGGAGCCCCGTCTTGCTCCATGTGCCCCAAAATAATAAGCCCTCCCCAAAAATAAGGCCAAACACTTATTTCGGGGTTCAAAAAAATATAAGACAGGGTCTTATTTTGGAGGAAACACAGTAACTCAAGATGGCGAGTACCTTGCTCCAGGGGTGGGTTCTACTTACCTTTACTACCGGTTTGCAGCGGGGGCCCCCGTGTGTGCTTGCTTCGCTCACCCGTTCTTCTGCGAATGCGCAGAAGCGTTTTGATGACATCAGGGTCAGTGGGCGGGGCCTCCTGGCAGTTTTACTACTGGTTCTATAGAACTGGTGTGAACCGGGGGCAACCCACCACTGCCTTGCTCCTCCTATTTGCCTCATAAAACAACCCTGTAGGGTGGATTGAGCTGAGAGAGAGAGAGAGGGACTGGCCCCAGGTGACTCAGCTGGTTTTCAAGCTTAAAGCAGGACTAGAACTCACTGTCTCCTGGTGATTGGGCCAAAGTCACCCAGTTGGTATTCATGGCTAAGGTGTGACTAGGTCTCCCGGCTTTTAGCTGGTGCCTTAATCATTGGACCAAACAGGCTCTCAGGGGTTTTTTTAAAAAATTTGTTGAGCCCACCTTTATCACTGCTAGCTGATAAATCATGATTTTTCCAATCGCGGAAAAAGGCCCAATCAAACAGAAATAGGATTTCATTGAAGTGAGGAAGAGATTTTTTTAGATGAATTGAGGCATTTTCAGGGTAATGCCCAATGCCCCTGACTTTAAACAAGTCAGCTGAGAGGGGCTCATGCAACCTTTGGAGACACAGGTGCGAAGAGGACCAGACAAAGGTTAACCCTTAGAGAGCTTCATGGGTATAAACTACATTGCTTAGATCTTGACCGGTCCTAAGAATACTGTGTTTCCCCCCAATGTTTCTCATTGACACAGGAGCAGAGATCCTTATGATGACTTTTATTTAGGAAAGACATTGGAGGCTTTCCCCAAAGGTAACGGGGAGCCTTCAAGCTGGTGGAAGTTGGATCCTTGCCTGCTGGATGGCTTCCTTCTCCTCTGCATTTAGGATTAATTCTGCATGGGGGGAAGGGAAAAGCAGCATGCCAGAAAGCTCCTGGGTTGAAAGAAACATATTGGCACAGAGCCAGAGTAATATTATCCCCATATGTTCTAGTAGTCAAGATCAGGTGATAGCAATAGCACTTAGACCTGTATGTCGCTTCACAGGGCTTTACAGCTTTTTGTAAGTGGTTACACACCACTAATCAAAAGTATATAAAGCTAAGGTAATCCCCATGCTCCTATATGGAGCTGAGGCAGAGGTGGGTTTCAACAGGTTCTGACCAGTTCTGGAGAACTGGTAGCGGAAATTTTGAGTAGTTCAGAGAACCGCTAGTAAAAATTCTGACTGGCCCCGCCCCCATCTATTCTCTGCCTCCCAAGTCCCAACTGATTGGGAGGAAATGGGGATTTTGCAGTAACCTTCCACTGGATTAGGATGGGAATGGAGATTTTACAGTATCCTTCCCCTGCCATGCCCACCAAGCCACACCCATGAAGCTATGCCACGGCCATGAAGCCACACCCACAGAACCGGTAGTAAAAAAATTTGAAACCCACCCTGAGCTGAGGTCTGGGTTTTGAAACAAAAACAGTCTCAGCACCTGAGATGTATTGTGGGTGTGCACCCTAAGATATCTGCTGCAGCAATCAGAGCAGAATTGGGATTTTGCACAATTCATGCACTGTCTAAAATTAGAACTTATAATTACTGGCTGAAAATTAATGAAATGGAGACGGATAGACTCTGTAAGTTATGTCTACTAGAGCAGATAAACTTGCAATCAGAAACCAGCCTAACACCCCTTGTCCCCAACCCAACCCAAACTCATCAGTCTAGCTCAGCATTCTTGGAACTGTGGCTGCCACACATCTGGAGGGCTCTTGATTGTGGGGGGCTGAACTTAGAAGCTGCTTTTCTGGGTGAACAGCAAGCTTGCTGCCAGAAATGTGTGAGACGTAGTTGTTTGTTGCAGACGAGCTGAGGTTTGGAAGGAGAAGGAACAACCTCTGGAATTGAATAACTAGAGATGGTTGCAGCTATATGGGCCATCCTGGGGCCCTTGGCCAATTCAGTATGTCCAGTCTAACAAAGAGAACGATTAGGGGTGACATGATAGCAGTCTCCCCACCGTCCAGTTCGCTCCCACAGAGAGGGACTCCTCAGGGTGCCGTCGGCCAAATTATGTCAGCTGGCGACACCAAGGGGGAGAGCCTTCTCTGTGGGAGCCCCTGCCCTTTGGAATGAACTGCCCCCAGACATACGCAAGATCTCTGACCTCTTGAGTTTTCCGCTGTGCTCTTAAGACCCTGCTCTTCCGACAGGCAGGGCTAGCTTCATAAATTGAGTTTTAAATTTGGAATTCTTAAATGTTTGGGTTTTTTTATTTAAGTGGCCTTAAATGTAATATTTCAAATAATTTTTTAAATTTAAATTGTGATATTTGTATTGTGTTTTTACCTGGCTGTACACCGCCCCGAGTCCTTCGGGAGAGGGGCGGTATAGAAATAAAATTATCCTTATCCTTATCCTTATCCTTATCCTTATCCTTCCAATATCTGGGGGGCTGCCACAAACTCTCCAAAGCGTCAGAGGGCAGGATAAGAAGGAAGAGGTAGAAGCTCAGAGGGAAACACTATTTAAAACCAAGGAGAATTTTTTTGGTAGTGAGAAGAATTAGCCAGTTTTAACCAGAATTAGCTGGCTTGCCACCAGATGTAGATGCTCCATCTCTGGAGGTTTTCAAGAAGACACTGGAGAACCAATTGTCCAGAATGGTATAGGGCCGTGATGGCGTATATATGGTATGTGGTGCCAAAAAGGTTAACTATCACTGGTATAGGGTCTCCTGTTTGGGTAGGGGGTTAGAGTAGAAGATCCTGGAGCACCATGGAACTACCAGAGGACTGGAAAAGAGCTGAGAATGGACGAAGAGGGAACTGTATAAAACACAGAGCATCAATTATCTTGACAGACTTGAACACGGGGCCCTATTGAACAAAATGAAATTCAGTGTAGAGGAAAAGTAAAGTCTTACACTTAGGCAAGAAAAACCAAAAGTACACATATCGACTGGGTGGAACCAGGTTTAATAGCAGTAAGTGTGAGAGGGATCTTGGAGTCTTAATGGACAATCAGCTAAATATGAGCCAACAGTGTGGTTGCATTGCATTAAATAAATTGCATTATTGCATAAATTGCATTAACATAGGGATGCAATCAAGATCAAGTGAGGTATTACTCAAGTAATACCACTCTATAAAGCCTTAGTAAGGCCAGACATAGAATACCACATTCAGTTTTGGTCGCCACACTATAAAAAAAGATGTTGAGACTCTAGAAAGAATGCAGAGAATGGCAAAAAACATGATTAGGGGACCGGAGGCTAAAACATACGATGAACAGTTACAGGAACTGGGCATGGCTAGTCTAGGGAAGAGAAGGACCAGGGGAGACATGATAGCATCTTCCAATATTTGAGGGGCTGCCACAGAGAGGAGAGGGGGGGTCAAGCTTTTTTTTTAATTTTTTTAAAAATTTGATTTATATGCTGCCCTTCTCCGGAGACTCAGGGCGGCTTACAATGCATTAAGCAATTTTCCAAGGCACCTGAAGGCCAGACAAAGAATAATGGATGGAAACTGATCAAGGAGAGAATCAACCTAGAAAGAAAGAGAAATTTTCTGACAGAGCAATCAACCCATGGAACAGAAGTTGCCTTCGGAAGTTGTGGGAGCTTCATCACTGCAAGCTTTTAAGAAGAGACTGGACTGCCGTCTGTCAGAAATGGTGTAGGGTCTCCTGCTTGGGCGGGGGGTTGGACTAGATGACCTACAAGTTCCCTTCCAACTCTTTTATTCCGTATTCTCCTATGAGCCTCCCCCATATCTGCTTGTCTGCAAGTGCCACATTCCATGTTCGTGGCCATACTCCCTGTGCCTAACCGGCACCTTTCCCCTCCTCTTCTTCTTCCTCTCTGTGCCCTCTCTGGAATCCCGCATCTCCCCTCGTCCCTGCTCTGGCAGAACAAGTCCAGCTAGTTCCCAGGAACCGGCTGAACTCAACAAACGGGTTCTTATTCTGCTTCCTTTGAAATGCCAGCGGTGGTGCAAATCTATGAGCCAGTTGACGAGGCATCTCAAGCATACAATTGCCGCCTGGCACCAAAGGGGCGGCTTGTCTGCCCCCAGCTCAAGCTGGTGCTCCTCGCTGTTGTGCTTGCGTTTCCTTCTTGGAGACTGACTTTCTCCTGCCCTTGGCAAAGGCTGACCAACGGAGCAGGCTTTCTTACTTATCCATCCCTTATTCGGTGGTCGGGAGGACAGAGCTCCTCACAGCTACACCCGTGTTTCTCCAGCTCAGCAACTTGGAAGATGTGTGGATTTCAACTCCCAGAATTCTCAGCTCTGCTGGGAATTCTGGGAGTTGAAGTCCACCCATCTCTTAAGTTGCCAAGCTGAAAAAGCAGTGAGCTTCATGGACAGGTCCCGGTGGTTTTCTTGGGAGCCTTTTGGAAGTGGATTCTCACTGGGACCTTCTTTTGTAGAGAAAAGGACTGGTCCAAAGTCATCCAGCTGACATCCGGGCATAAGATAAGGATGAGAAATCAGCTTTATATTTCTAACCCAATGCCTTAACCACTAGAACTGTCCGGCTCTTAAGGACAAGTTGAATTGTTTCCAAATTACCTTCCTCCCCCCCCCTTTGAAAATTAAAATACTTCTTTGCAGAACAAGTCCCCAAATCTAAAACAGCAAGAATCATAAAATCATAGGGCTGGAATGGACTTTAAAATCTTCTAGTCCAGCCCCCTGTTCAAGCAGGAGACCGTAGACCATTTCAGATAAATGGCTGTCCAGTCTCTTCTTCAAAGCTTCTAGTGATGGAGAGCACCCACAACATCTGAAGGGAAACCAGTGGTTAATTCTTCTCCCTCTCCGGAAATTTCTCCTTAGTTCTAGGTCAGTGATGGCTAACCTTTTTGCCATCACATGCCAAAAGTGGGGGAAGTGCGCAATCCCCCCGCACTCCCCCCACTTTTGGCATGTGATGGCAAGGTAGGCCCATTTCTCGCTCTCCCCAGGCTCCAGAGCCTTTCTAGGAGTCTGGAGAGGGTGAAAACGGCCTTCTGAAACACCCCCCTCCCCGGAAGGCCTTCTGGAGGCCGGAAATGGCCCATTTGCCAACTTCCAGTCCCACTGGAAGGCCCGTTTTTCACTCTCCCCAGACTCTAGAGCCTTTCTAGGAGGCTGGGGAGGGCAAAAATGGCCTTCCCCCCCTCCCCCAGAGGCCCTCTGGAGCCCGGAAACAGCCTTTTTCCTGACTTCCGGTAGGCCCAAAAGGCCCAAAAATCAGGTGGCCGGCACCCGTATGCACACCAGAGTTGGGCTCGCATGCCCACCGATATGGCTCCGCGTGCCACCTGTGGCACGCGTGCCATAGGTTTGCCATCACGGTTCTAGGTTGTTTCTCTCCTTGATAAGTTTCCAACTGTTACTTCTTGTCCTGCCCTCGGGTGCTTTGGAGAACAGCTTGACTCCCTCTTCTTTGTGACCGTCCCCCAAGGGCTGGAAAACTGCTATCATTTCCCCCCTAAACCTTCTCTTCATTAGGCTGAAGCATTGCTCCTGCGGTTTAGCCCCCTGACTCCTTATCACTGTTGCTGCTGCTATTCTCTGCACTCTTACTCAGATCTTTTTTGTGTCATGGCGACCAAAACTGGATGCAATATTCCAAGTGTGGCCTTACCAAGGCCTTATAAAGTGGTATTAACCCTTCATGTGATCTTGATTCTATCCCTCCGTTGATGCAGCCTAGAACTGTGTTGGCTTTTTTGGCAGTTGCAGCACATGGCTGGCTCACACTTACCGTATTTTTCAGAGTATAAGACGCTCCAGACTATAAGAAGCACCTATCTTTTTTGGTGAGGAAAAGAAGAAAAAGAAATCTGCCTCTCCCTCCCAGCAATTTTGCCTCATAACAGCAAACAGCCTGCTTTACTTTTATTTTTGTTTGCAGCTTAGCTTGATTAGCACAAGAAAAAAAAATCTGCTCCCAGCAATTTACCTCTTTGCAGGAAGCAGCAGAGGCCAGTGCAGCAATAGGCCATGGCAATCCCTTCAGCCTGAAACAGCTGAGAGTTTCGGGGGCCGATCCAATGGACAATCAATTTGTGCTAATGAGGCTGTGCTGAAACTGAAAGGGGCTGTTTCTTCTTGCTTGCTGCAAGGAGGTAAATTGCTGAGAGGCAGAGGCCAAAGGGTGGGGGCCAGTGGGTGGGAGGGGCTACATTCAGTATATAAGACGCACCTAATTTTTCACCTCTTTTTAGGGGGAAAAAGGCACATCTTATACTCTGAAAAATATGGTAAGTGGCTGTCCATTAGGACTCCAAGATTCCTCTTGCAGTTACTGCTGTTGAGCCAGGTACAGACACAATTTACAGCAGGAAAGTCAAAATACAGCTCCACACCAGAAATACACTGTAAGGTCCCAAAATATACTTGAGTCACCAGAATGCCAGAGAGAGACTCAAGACGAGGCTTGCAAAAAAGCAGATTTTATTTATGGCCCAAAGCAAAATACTGGGTGGAATTATATCCAGAAGATACAGATACGATGCATGCGAGGAAATAGCCACACCTTGGGGAAGGTATGGCATCCTTTTATATCCTCAGAGACGTCAGTTTAGTACCCAATTCTGGCCTCCTAATTTAGGTTTGTGTATTCCTTGTTGCCCTGCAAGGGGGAATAGAAACTTCCCCAATTAGTATTATCTTAAGCATTTCTTTGTTTACTCAATTGGCCACTTAGCCCCCTGGCTCTGGAAAGCAGGAGTTTATCCAGATCAAACATAAATTAGGGTTGAGGTGTAAATTATCCCTTTGTTGATGGCTGTAGTTTCAACTGAGATACATACCGTGCTTTTAGATGGCACAAGAAAAACAGGAAGAAGATTGATATGGGTTCAGATCAAATGGCAGGAACAAATGTTTGACAAATACCAGATACATTACAGGCCTAATAACAGAATATGTTTGTCACAGGAGATACAAATATAAAGACATAATATATGTGATACAAATACAAAGGCATATATGTATTACAGGAACCTAATGGTTACAGAATCTAGTGTACCAGTATATCATATTCTAGTATTATTTATTACATCCTTATTATTGTTTCCCTTTCAACACGAAAGGGTTCTCATTGAGTGGGAGGCTGCTGCCGGTTTGGACTAGTTTGGGTGAACCCAATGCACAATCCCATCCTATATTGCTGTGTTTTTGACGCCGCACACATGCGCAGAAGCCGCGTGTGAGCAAATTGCCGTGGTTTTTGATGCTGCACGTATGTGTGGATGGCACACGCAAGCAAATTTCCATGTTCTGTGATGCATGTGTAGACCGTGTGCAAGCGAAGCGACCGAGCGCGCGCCCTCACATTTCTGGCGCTGGGTGAAACAGTTGTTACAGTGTGTGACACCCACCTCTGTTCTCATTCAAGGTTTATTGAAACAGTTAGGAAACTCTAATTTATAACTGAAAATAGTTAAATAAATGTAATGAAAAGAGCCATGTTATGCAGACCAGTACGAACATATCTCTTCTGAAACGATTCAAACAGAGGTGGGTTTCAGCAGGTTCTGACCAGTTCTGGAGAACCGGTAGCGGAAATTTTGAGTAGTTCTGTGAACCGGTAAATACCACCTCTGGCTGGCCCCGCCCCCATCCATTCTCTGCCTCCTGAGTCCCAGCTGATGGGGAGGAAATGGGGATTTTGCAGTAACCTTCCCCTGAAGTGGGAAGGGAATGGAGATTTTACAGTATCCTTCCCTTGCCATGCCCACCAAACCATGCCACGACCCCCCAAGCCACACCCACAGAACCGGTAGTAAAAAAAATTTGAAACCCACCACTGGATTCAAACATATTACCCAACAAATTTCAGAAACCTGGGAGGGAATTATGGGAAAAGTGCATCTTTCCTGAAATTACATGGGAAATATATATAAATATTTTTAACATTTATTTTGCTTATGAAATAAAAAAGCTAGATGAAAGCCTCAAAAAATGTTTGCAATTGCAGCTGCTGCCATTAGTGAGAGTTTGCTACTACAGGAAGGTAACGGCTGAATCATAATCACTTGAGTTATAATACATGTTCATGTATTTCTGATTGCTTTCTGAGTGTGCCAAGGCACATTCTGAAACAATAAAAAACAATTTCAGAAATCAGAAAGAACAACAAAATGTATTCAGAAACAGGGTGGATTTGATTTAAAACAAGTTGATTTAAAACACAATTTAAATCATGATTTAAATCACTAGTAAAAAGGCTTGATTTAAATCAACTCGATTTAAATCCTAAGTTTTAAAGAGCAACTGTCATCTCTGCTATTCCTTTGACCCACTGTTGACTCACCGATGGTCCCAGTGTTGCAGAATATACAGCCTCATGCTACACAACTAAGCTCCATTTCATGCTGAATAAACTAAATTATTTATGTATCTTAAATAGAAAACTATTTTACGATAGATTTTTACCCCAAAAGTTTTTTATTAAAATAAATTTGATAAAAATCCAAAAAATCTGATTTAAATCAAAAAAATCTGATTTTTTTTGATTTTTTTTTTTAAAAAATCATTGATTTTTATCTACCCTGTTCAGAAATGACTATTCAGAAGTCCACATAACGTAGCTTCTGGGTGATTAAACTTACCCACAATAGGTGAAGTTTGTGGAATTGTGGTTGTTCGTCTTATGCAAATCAGCCCCTTTTGGACCATTGTATGGTATGAACCAGGGAATAGGTTGATTCAGTAGCTAGATTAAATGTGCTATGGAAATGTGCCATTGAACCTGGCTGGGTTGGCACATTTAACCTTCTCTGGCTGGAGAGAAGGGCAGGTGTTTTATCTGGTCTTTTGAGAAGCTGGTCAGTGGTGCAGCTGCCAAGTCACACATTGCACTCAGCCAAAATGTGACTTGTTGCCAAGGTTGGAGACCCCTGGTCAGGAACCTTTAATCACGACACCAAACTGGCTCTCTTGTTTGAGTCAGTCCTAACTCCTGGTAACTACCTGGGCAGGTCCCTGCAATTTTCTCAGTGACATTTTTCAAGCCGTTAATCCTGGCCGTCTTGCTAGGGCTGAAAGGGAGAGATTGTGGCAAAAGCTCTGTGCTTAAGGTGAAATTACACCTTTGGAGTCTCCCAGATTCCAATCCAATATCTTTAACCACTTTAGTCAAACTGGCTCTCTTTTGTTCCCGTTCCTGTGCTGGAGAGCAGCAAAATTATACCGCCTGTCCATTTTGCTTCCTGATGCGAGCCAGGTCATCTCAGGGTGTTGAAGGAGGCTGAAGACATCCTTTCGGTGGTGGGATTCAAATGATTTAACAAACAGTTCTCTGCCCTAATGACCAGCTGGGTAGTGTAACCATGGTGGGTGTGGCCAGGGAGTGTGACAGGCAGCACTTGGCCTCCTGCACCCCCCTGGGACCAAAAATGAGCCGCGGGGGGCGCCGCACACACCCTCCGCACCCCATTTTGGGCCTAGGAGGCCTCCCTGCACTTGGGAGCTAAAATGGGGCATGTGGGGACTCTTGGAAGGGGAGGGGAGGGGAGGGGCCAGCCAGCAATTTAACAACTGATTCGCCCAAACCGGCTGAATCCCATCACTGGATCCTTTATGTCCGGTGGCTGACAAGGGAAGGGACCCATGACAGTGGCAAGAGGGAGGCTGAGACTCCCCCCCCCCCGCTTTAGTGAATCCCTGCAGTTGTTAAGTTAGTCACATGGTTGTTAAGTGAATCCGACTTCCACATTGACTTTGCTTGTCAGAAGGTCACAAAAAGTGATCACTTGACCCCGGGGAAACAGCCACCGTCATAAATGTGAACCAGCTGCCAAGCATCCAAATTTTGATCATGTGACCATGGAGATGTGTAAGTCATGTCACTTTTCCTCAGTATTGTTGTAACTTTGAACGGTCACTAAACGAATGATTATAAGTTGAGGACTATCTGTACCAGGGTGGATTTGATTTACATCATGATTTAAATCACTAGTAAAAAGATTTGATTTAAATCAACTCAATTTAAATCATAATTTTTAAAGAGCAACTATCATCTCTGCTACTCCTTTGACCCGCTGTTGACTCACCGATAGTCCCAGTGTTGCAGAATATACAGCCTCCTGCTACATAACTAAGCTCCATTTCATGCTGAATAAACTAAATTATTTATGTATCTTAAATAGAAAACTATCTTACGATAGATTTTTACCCCAAAAGTTTTTTATTAAAATAAATTCAATAAAAATAAAAAAAATCTGATTTAAATAAAAAAAAATCTGATTTTTTTGATTTTTTAAAAAAAATCATTGATTTTTATCCACCCTGATCTGTACTGTATTTAAGATATTGCAAGACTCCTTTCTGGCGGGGGAAGCGGAAAAATGAATGAATCCAAGTGGAAAGTTGGTTCTGTGTGAGCGAGAAGCTGTTTGCATCGGCAAAGGCATACAGAAAAGAGAAGGAAACCTAAACCGCCCCCTTTTCTGGGTTATAATCTGGGTTCACACATTACACACAGGCAGTAGTAGGGGCCTTCCCTTTACCCAGGGCATGAGGAGAGTGCCATCCTGGCAGGCCCGGGACATGGTTCGCTCATTCACAGCTAGTGGAATAAACCTCAGGCTGACTTCCCACAATGTGCTAAACCATGGGTCTCCAACCTTGGCAACCTTTTTTTTTTTTTTTTTTGGAAAAGATTTTTTTTTTTTCACAAACATACATAAAACCATCTTCAATTGCAAACAGAGTGTCGGTTGGTTACAAGTCTTTTGTGCCTCCTTCACCAAATTCATAGCTTACAATTTACAATTTACCTAGATTCTCATACTGTATATCTACCTAATATATATCTTTATATTGTTATCCTCATTACTCATTTATTTGACTATTTCTTCCCTCTTTATCATTCAAAGTATTCTAAGATTTGAGTTCATTTTTATTATGACATCCATTTCATCCTCCTGAATCTATCCAATAATCATACATCTATATGTTATGTTTCACATACGGTAGTTCTACAATTCTTGTATTGAGAAAGTCTCTACCATATTTCATTTCCATGTTTTTTCATCTAACCATTGATAGAATAGGTCTCATATCTTATAGTATTGTTTATCTTCTTGTTCTCTAATTTCAAATGTCAATTTGCTCATTTCAGCACATTCCATTATTTTCTTAATAACTTAATTTTGCGTTGGTATTTTTCTCATTTTTCCAATTTTTAGCAAACACAATCCTTGCCGCTGTTAATACATTCACAATCAGATATCTCAATTCTCTATTTTATATTTCAGGTACAATCCCCAATAAAAAAATCTCTGGTTTAAAATCTATGTGTTTTTTGGTCATTTTTTCCAACCATGTGTAGATTTTAGTCCAGTATCTTTTGGCTTCTGCACATGTCCACCACATATGGTAACATGAACCCGGTATCTGATGACATTTCCAACATTTTTCAGATTTATTCTTGAACATTCTGGCTATTCTAGTCAGGGAAAGATGCCACCTGTAAAACATCTTATACAAATTTTCTTTATATGCAGTTGACATTGTCATTTTATAATTTTGCGACTACAGTTTTTGCCATTTCTCTAAGTCAATTCCATGTCCAAAATTTTTTCCCCAAGCAATCATTGTTTCTTTATCTTGTTCTTCTTCCAACTTAACCTCTAATAAATATCCATATAGTTTTTTAATTATGTTTTCATCAGTACCAGTTAAAATTTTATCTAAATTAGTCAAATTATTATAAAAACCTTCTATCTTAAAATCTTCATCATATCTAGATTGTATTTGCAAATAGGAAAACCAATTCATCTTTATACCTTGTTCCTCTAATTCTTGCATAGATTTAAGTTCACCCTTTTCATTCAATAATTCATTATATCTAACAATTTGTTCCTTCTTATGTTATTGAATATGAGAATGCTTCAATAGTTGATAGCCAGACTGGAATTTTTAAATAATGGCAACCTTAGCAACCTTAAGCCTGGTGGATTTCAACTCCCTGCAAAGCAAAGCAAGCAAAGCGAAGCAAAAGCAAAGCAAAGCAAAGCAAGCAAAGCGAAGCAAAAGCAAAAGCAAAAGCAAAAGCAAAAGCAAAAGCAAAAGCAAAAGCAAAAGCAAAAGCAAAGCAAAGCAAAGCAAAGCGAAGCAAAGCTGGCTGGGGAATTCTGGGAGTTGAAATCCGCCAGGTTTAAAGTTGCCAAGGTTGGAGCCCCCTGTGCTAAACAGATAGGATTGCTGAGTCCCACCAGTTTCAGGACTGGCCTGCTAAAAATGCAAATAGCTTCAAGATCAAAAGGTCAGGAAATTCCCCGCCCCCCCCCCATTAAAATCCTGCAGAGATGTTCTTCAGGAACAGAGATGTTCCTATTTATTTATTTATTTATTTATTTATTTATTTATTTAATTATATTTCTATACCGCCCTTCTCCTGCGAGACTCAGGGCGGTACACAGCCAAGATAAAACATAACATATAAAATTTAAAAAACAGTTTAAAAACAATTAAATAATTTCGGCCCGGTAATTAAAATAACCCAATTAAAACCAATTCAATTAAAACTGAGAGGATGGGATCAAGCCAGCCCAGCTAGATGGAACAAGTGTGTCTTCAGGGCCTGACGAAAAGTCCGGAGGTCTTTTAGATCCAAATAGATCCAAAAACTGCCCTCCAGGTAGCGACAATGAAGTCATCCTCCCTTTGATAGTCCCTTGGGGGGAGGAGTGGGAGGAGGAAGTTCAGTGGTGCTACTCAGATTATTTCCTGGGGATCCGGGATGAAATAAGGAGGAAGGTTGGAGAAGTTCTCCCACCACGAAGTAATGGTTTATGCCCAGCCATCCTGACCTACTCGTTTGGCTGCATTCTAGCCCAGGCATTTAATTGCTAGATAAGATATTCAAGGGAGCAGCCATGCCTTGCAGTAAGCATGGGGAGAGTGAAATGTACTGACTTGAAATTCAAAGGCTGCCATCCAGAACACTGAAGGCTTTATTGTTATTACGTCAGTGGGGCCCACTCCCTCCCATTCATCCTATGTAGGATCGGGAAGAAATGCTTGCCTTGGTCCTTTGTACACGTTTGCAATTCGCAGAATCAGCTGCATCAACAGGGCATTGTTTCCTTCCCTTCCCCTGCATAAATGCTGACTGAATTTCTGTTACGTAATAAACCCAGGTTCATAAACCATAGTTGCTGAGTTCGGCAGTCAAGGAAATCAGCCATACGACGGCTTCACATGCCGGCCTGGTTCTCCCAACAGGCCAAGATGATCGTTGAGTTTCTATAGTACACTCAGCCTCGAATGCTCCCATCTCACTTAAGGCTAGCCCAGGGTACAGGTAGTCCTCGACTTACGAGCACAATAGGGCCCAAAATTTATGTTGCTAAGCGAGATGTTTGTTAAGAGCCTGGATAGCTCTGCAGACAAGGCACTGCAATTTAACACCAGCTGTCTGCAATTAAAAGTAAGTTCGAATCTCCCCAGGCTCAAGGTTGACTCAGCCTTCCATCCTTTCTAAGGTAGGTAAATTGAGGACCCAGTTTGTGGGGGCAATAAGCTGACTTTGTATAAAAATATACAAAAAAGTATGAAGGCTATTGCTTAATGCACTGTAAGCCGCCCTGAGTCTCCGGAGAAGGGCGGCATATAAATCAAATTTAAAAAAGAAAGTGAATGTTGCCCCATTTACGGCCACAGTTGTTCAGTGAAACATTGCAGTGGATAAGTTAGTAACCTGGTTGTTAAGTGAATCTGGTGCCAGCAGCTCATTTTGGAAAGAAATTTTTGAGTTCTTGGGGATTTGTGGGAGGGGGTTTGCAAGGGCCCTGGGGCAACTCGTGCATTTCTAGAATGGAAGTTGACAAAATCTTGGTAAGTGCCAATGAGGACCAATGACAAGAATGTAAAAATACTTATGGGCTTATGGAGATCCATGTCATGGTTGTGCCAAGGGTGCTTTTTTCAAGAGGGAACTGGACTTCCTGGTTGCAGGTGAAGAGGGAAGTCACATCATAGGAAAAACCCTGGTCTCATCCGGGTCCATTTTTAGTTTCCAGACCTTGCTGGCAAAATCCTGTGAATCGTTGATGTGACGAGTGTTGTTGCCAACTAGAAGAGCTAATAAGGTGGTGACAGAGTTGATGCTGCTGGCAATTGGTCTGAGGGGGGTTCGCTGCTTTGTGGATTTTGGGGAGTTCCATATATGCCTGGGGTGACTTTCCCAGGGTAAAGACGGTAATGTTGTGGCTCGTCGAGCTTGTTTCAAAATCTCTAAGAGCTTTTTTCCCAGCAAGGATGTGATGGGAAACAGGAGATGGGAGAAGTTGGAATGTCCTTTATGCTGACTTTGACCATTGTCTCATGGTTGAAGTGCCATGCTGACTGGCACCTCCAACCCTGCCTGTGAATGTGAATATGGGATCTTCTGCATGTGAAACGGGCTGAATGCACCCTTATGGAGTCCCAGAGTCTGCATTGGATTTGCATTTCTGTCAGGCAGTCAGGATGTGTTCTGGAGACTTAATGGGATTAGCCTCTAATAGATGCAAGACATCTGCATCTGCCTATTCCTCCATATTTTGAGAAAATGAAATCTAGCACTTTCCCAGGTGTGTCCTCTGCTCAGCTCAGAATATCTAGGCTTTTGCTCAGCAAGGCACCAGAGTCAACCAGGAAGCTAGAGCCCCTCATATCAGTAGAAGAGAGTTACTGTACCTCATCATCAAACTCTGGAGTTCTTGGTGTTTTCTGAGCTCGGCTATTTACCTGCAGGTGGTTTATTGCCCAATTAGGTAATATTACCAGTGTGTTGGTGCACAGCCAAGCTCAGAGAGCACAACGGACAGCACACTTTATACCAATAAAATTGGGAGCCAGTGAATCCTAATTCATCCCTAACCTATTAGTACAGACAAGGTCTGGTAAGTACGTTCTCCCATAATGTACAAACCCATCGGATAATGCAGGGGTGATATCCATTTTTTCCCCTTACCGGTTCTGTGGGCGTGGCTTAGTGGGTGTGGCAGGGGAAAGATATTTCAAAATCTCCATTCCCACCCCATTCTGGGCCAGCCAGAGGTGGTATTTGGTGGTTCTCCGAACTGCTCAAAATTTCCACTACCGGTTCTCCAGAACTTGTTAGAACCTGCTGGATTTCACCCCTGTATCAAAGCCTTATTTTTATGTTCTCCTTGCTAGATAAATTAACCTCCAAGATGAGGATAAACTGCACAGCTTCTTTAGAGAAAAGCTGAAACATCTGTCCCTATCAGAGCCTACTATCGCAAAGTTTTGGCTGAATTTGCATGATCCTCTGCGCTCAGATGGTGCTGGATACTTTAGTGGAGATGCAGCACATTATGTTGGATTGTTTGGTTTGGTTATGACATATGATGTCTGCAGGAGATGGACTTTATTGAGGAACTCCAGGTGAAATGTGGGCAAGGCTTCTTCCCAGGGGTGAAATGCTCCCAGTTCGAACTGGATCGCCCGGATAGCAATGGCGGCGGGTGGTTTGGAGAACAGTAGCAAAAATCCCTGCGCGCCCCCCCCCCCCCATGCCCATCTGAGCCGCACAATCATCAGAGGCTTTTTTTTATTATTATTTTTCAAAGCATTTTTTCTACAACCTCTTCCGACGAAAAAATGCTTTTAAAAGTAAAAGAAAACCATGTGGGGAAGAGTCCAACATGATTAACAGGCAAAGAGCGTGTGATGTTCATATTCCTACTATCTATGGAGGACTCGAATTACGCTTGCGATAAATGTAAACCGGTTTGATTGCTTGAAATAAAAAGGGGAGAGGCAAGCCGAGTCATTAAGATTCCGGACACCCACACACCAGGAGTTCCAATAGTGAATATGAAGTACATTTACTTATTAACATTAGATGTCTCCATCCAAAGAGTGTCCAGCAAGGGAGGGGAAGAGGAAGGACAAGAGCTCATGGAATGGAGCAGTCGGTTTCATACCCTCCTCAAGGAAGGAAACACACACACATCTGAAGAAAAAAACTTCATCAGAGGTTCCGGTGACAAGAAGAAGCAAAGTAGGCACTGAATCAGAATAGAAGAGAGCTGGAAGGGACCTTGGAGGTCTTCTAGTCCAGCCCCCTGCTCAAGCAGGAGAACCTAGACCATTTCAGATAAGTGACTGTCCAGGCTCTTCTTAAAAACCTCCAGTGATGGAGCGCCCACGATTTCTGGTGGCAAGCTGTTCCATTGGTTAATGGTCTTCACTGTTAGGAAGTTCCTCCTTAATTCCAGGTTGCTTCTCTCATTGATAAATAATAGAATAAGAATAAGAAGAATAAAAAGAGTAGAGTAGAGTAGAGTAGAGTAGAGTAGAGTAGAGTAGAGTAGAGCAGAATGCAGAATGCAGAATGCAGAATGCACTGTGCACCATCCACCGGTGGGCCCGGTAGGCCTGTTTTTCACCCTCCCCATACTCCAGAGGCTGTCTTGGAGCCTGGGGAGAGTGAAAACAGCCTTCCCCCCACCCCACCCCCTGGAGGCCCTTCGGAGGCCACAAATGGCCTTGTTTCCCAACTTCCGGTGGGCCCGGAAGGCCCAAAAATCAGCTGGCCAGCGTGCACATGTGCAGTGGAGCTGAACTAGGGCAATGCTCGCGTGCCCATAGATATGGCTCTTTGTGCCACCTGTGGCACGCGTGCCATAGGTTTGCCATCACGGATCTAGTCTCTTTTTAAAAACCTCCAGTGATGGAGCACCCACGATTTCTGGTGGCAAGCTGTTCCGCTGGTTGATTGTCTTCACTGTTAGGAAGTTTATCCTCAATTCCAGGTTGCTTCTCTCCTTGATTAGTTTCCATCCGTTGTTTCTTTTCCGTATCCCCAAGGTCACGCAATAAAAATTTGGGTGCTTGGCAATGAGCATGTACCAGAGTGGCAGCATATTGGGGTGATGGGATTGCTATTTATGACTGTCTCGGCTGCCTTCTGATAACCAAATTAATGAGGGAAGCCAGATTTCCTTAACCCACCCTGTGATTCATTGAACAACTGCATTGATTATTTGCTTAACCACTGTGGCAAAAATATTGTAAAATCAGGCACGGCTCACTTAATAATCGCCTTGGTTAGCAACACAAATTGTGGTCCCAATAGTCGTCATATATCAAGGATTACCTGTATCACCAGTGTTCTGGGAGTTGGAAGTTCACACAACTTAAAAGATGAGAAGGTTGAGAAACACTGCATTATAGGCATGAGATTTTAAAAAAAGGATTAGTCCAAACTACAAGTAGTTCTTGATTTACAACTGTTCATTTAGTGACCCTTCAAAGTTACAACAGCACTGAAAAATGTGACCTATGAATATTTTTCATGGTTATGACTGTTGCAGCAACCTTATGGCCACGTGATCTTGGCAATGGTCTCATCTTTATGACGGTCGCAGTGTCCCAAGGACACGTGATCCCCTTTTGCGACCTTCTGACAAGCAAAGTCAATGGGGAAGCCAGTTTCACTTAACAACCGTGTTACTAACTTATCCGCTGCAGTGATTCACTTAACAACCGTGGCAAGAAAGGTCGTACAATGGGGCAAAAACTCACTTAACAAATGTGTTTCAAACTGCTAGGTTGGCAGAAGCTGGGACAAGTAACGGGAGCTCACTCTGTCACTAAGGAGTCTTAGAAATATGAAATATAAATGAATGAATAATACCTAGAAGGGAATAGCTTGATGGGTGTGTGTGCCTGTATCTATTCATCATAAAATGCAAAATGCAAAGTATTTTCCAGTTAGCTCTGTACCATTTGAGAATTTGAAGATTATATGCTACAATCCAAATCTCTTTCATCTATGAAATTACAGATTACTTAAACATTAGGCTGGATTTAGTCCATGTTACAGAGGTATATTTTGATTTATCTTGTTTTTGGCTCCATGTTTTATACCAACCCAACGAACTCTAGTTTATTCATCTAGAACGAAACAAGCCACAGTGGAATTGTAAACCTAACCTTACTGTTTTATGTTTAGCTCAAATAATTTAAATCTTTTAAATTAGTTTCGCCTTGGAGCCTATAAGATTTCAGCTAATTATAGCTGGGTGAATAAAACAGCTCTTCATTCCTTTTTACACAGTAGACTTAAACAGTAACTTAGATTCTGTATTTGATTGTTTCTATATAAATTACAGTAAACTTTATATGATCAGATAAAAGACTAAATACTCATTTTCAAATAACTGAGTAATTGCTGTATTAGAGAATGACCAGTTAAATCTTTGGCAGATCTAGCTAGAGATATTTTTTAATGTACCATAAACAATCTCATCTCTGTATTTTTTTAAAAAATCTTGATTTGGAAAAGTTATTACTATGATGGAATGGGTGGCTGGGAATTATCCTGTCTTTTTTTTCCTGTCTCATTTTTATGACAGTAGCTTTCCAAAGATACATCTGGAACCAAACTTTATTATTTTTTTCTAAACGTGTATTAATCCCAAACCAAACAAACTCTATTTTGGGATTGTGGATCTCTTTTTTGTTGCCTTCTAGCATCCAAATGACTATGGAAGAGTTCAGTTCGGGGTGGGATTTTTGTAGCTGTTTCGAGTCAGAGACCTTAATTAAATAGCCTGAGAAGCAGATCCCATGAGTTCATCCACACCCCTATGAAGGTACTGTCAGAAGAAATATCCATCTGGTTCAGTACCAAGCAGGGAGAAAGACACTGGAAACATGGAGGCTGATTGGAAAGAAGGTTTAATGAAGCAGAACCACTAAGTACATGGTCCTGGTGCAGCTGACCACATGGAATTGAGAGTGAGGGGTTTTTATACCTTCTCTTGGGTTTGCTTGAGCTTCCTGTTCCTGTGCAAGAACATATATTCTATTGGTTGTTGTCAGACTCCCTTGGTGCCATATAAAAATCCTAGGAGTTTGTCTGAGCTAAGCTTGGTTGAAGTTTGGTTGATGCAATGAAGGGGCAATTCCTGTTGTGGCTGAGGTCTAATCCTACCTTTGCTCAGACCTTGCTGCAGGGAATTTGCTTATGAATAGAGCTAGCTATCGCTTTATCTCTTAAGTGCTGACAACTGCTGTGGGCTGTTAAGGAAAGCGGGGTCTGCTTTCCAAGGGCACGTTTCTCCATTTCTCATCCAGGAAAATATAATGATCTGCCTCTTTAGTATTTCTCAAAATATTTCATTCTTCTAGGAGAGGGGTGGGTGCTAACTTTCTACAGGACATTAACCCGCACTGATTTGGACTCAAATCCATCCAGATTCTCTTTGGATCTACATTCTTTTGAGAAACATTGCCACTGCGAACCAACAATCTTACCACACAGTAACAGAGTTGGAAGGGATCATAGAGGTCATCTAGTCCAGCCCTGTTGTCACAAGAGACCTATACTATTTCTGATAGATGGCTGCCTCCTCTTTTCTTAAAAGTTTCCAGTGTTGGGGCACTCACAATTTCCGGGGCAAATTGTTCTGACTATTAGGAATTTTCTCTTTAGTTTTAGGTTGCTCTTCTCCTTGATTAGTTTTCATCCATTGTTTCTTGTCTTTCCTTCTGGTGCTTTGGAAAATAATTGGCCCCAGGGGTGAAATGTAAAATTGTGTTACTACCGGTTCTGTGGGTGTGGCTTGGTGGTGGTGGGGTAATGTGACTGGGTGGGCGCCGACAATTTTTAAAAAAACTTTTGAAAGCATTTTTTCTAATGCTTTGAAAAGCCTCACTGCCAATCAGGCAACTCAGCTGGGATCGTCAGAGACTTTTCAAAGCATTTTTTTTACCACCTCTTCGGCCAAGAGGTTGCAGGAAAAAAATGCTTTGAAAAGCCTCTGACGATCCCAGCTGAGCCGTGTGATCATCAGAGGCTTTTTTTTTTTTTTTAAAAGCATTTTTTCATTGGAAGAAGTTGTAGAAAAAATGCTTTTAAAAGTAAAAAAAAAAAAGCTTCTGATGATCGTGCGACTCAGCTGGGCATGTGGGGGGGGCGCACAGGGATTTTTGCTACTGGTTCTCCAAACCACCCACTCCATCGCTACCGTCCGAACTGGGAGCATTTCACCCCTGATTGCCCCGTCTTCCTTGTGGCAACCCTTCAAGTATTGGAAGACCTTTATCCTGTCACCCCTGGTCCTTCTTTTCACTAGACTAGGTTATCCCAGTTCTGCAATCGTTCTTCATATGTTGTAGGCCCCTAATCAGCAGTGAATTCTGGCCAGATCGATCCAGCTCACGCGAACCAGTAGCGCCGGCGGTGGGAGGCTCTGCCGACCCGCCGGGACCTCATTACATCCCGTTTTTGACCCTCTGCCACATGCGCAGAAGGCTCTGTGCATGTGCAGAAGAGGCGTGCACATTCTCCCACACGCTCCCATTCCCGAACCGGTAGCGAAGGTAAGTGGATTTCACAGCTGCCCCTAATCGTTTTTGTTGCTCTTCTCTGAACTCTTTCCAAAGTCTCAACATGTTTTTTGTATTGGGGTGACCAAAACTGGATGCAGTGTTATAAGTGTAGTCTTACTAAGGGTTTGCAGAGCGGTAATAGCACTTCACGCAATCTTGATTCTGTCCATCTATTAATGCAACCTAGGATTGCATTAGCTTTTTTGGCAGGGGCTGCACACTGTTGGCCCATCTTTAAACGGCCGTCCACTAGGACTCCAAGATCCCTCTCACAGTTACTACTATTGAGGCAGGTTTCACCTACTCTGCAACTGTACTTTTGATTTTTCTTTTCTAAGTGCAAAACCTTGCTTTTCTCTACGTTAAATTTCCTTTTGCTGGATCGGGACCAATGAACAAGTCTTATCAAGATCCACCTAGATCTTGAGCCTCTCTTCTGGGGTGTTGGCTATTCCTGCAGGTTTGTTGTCATCTGCAAATTTGATTAGTTTCTCTTTATTCCCTCATCTAAATCATTTATGAAGATACTGAAGAGTACTGGGCCTAAGACAGAACCTAGGGCATTGATGGTGAACTTTTTTGGCACCGAGTGACCAAACTGGAACGCGCATGGCACAGCCCCAGAAACTTGAAGACCAGCTGGTGGGTGCACATGCGTGTACTGGCCACCTGGTCTTTGGTTTTCCAGTGTGCTCATGCTGGTCAGCTGGTCTTTGTATGTGCCAGAGCACCAGCATACATGCTATAGGTTCGCCATCATAGATTTAGGATTGCTTACTTCCAGTGGTGAAATCCATTTTTTTTACTACCGGTTCTGTGGGCGTGGCTTGGTGGCCGTGGTGTGGTATGGCTTGGTGGCCGTGGCTTGGTGGGCGTGGCAGAGAAGGATACTGCAAAATCTCCATTCCCACCCCACTCTGGGTCCAGCCAGAGGTGGTATTTGCCGGTTCTCTGAACTACTCAAAATTTCCACTACCGGTTCTCCAGAACCTGTCAGAACCTGCTGGATTTCACCCTGCTTACTTCCCTTCATGTAAAGGACAAAGGACCTGCTTTCATTCATCCAAAGAATGAATGGAAACATCTATTGGTTGTAAAATTAGCAGGCCTGTTGGGTTTCCCACATGTGGGGAGAAGTTGGGATCAGGGTGGATATTTTTTTATTTAAATCGGATTTTTTTTTTATTTTTATCGAATTTATTTTAATGAAAAACTTTTGGGGTAAAAATCTATCGTTAGATAGTTTTCTATTTAAGATGCATAAATAATTTAGTTTATTCAGCATGAAATGGAGTTTAGTTATGTAGCAGGAGGCTGTATATTCTGCAACACTGGGACTATCGGTGAGTCAACAGTGCATCAAAGGAGTAGCAGAGATGACAGTTGCTCTTTAAAATTTAGGATTTAAATCGAGTTGATTTAAATCAAGACTTTTTACTAGTGATTTAAATCATGATTTAAATTGTGATTTAAATCAACTCGATTTAAATCAAATCCACCATGGTTGGGATAAGGTAGGATGTTAAGGGCTAGCATGGATTCCAGATTGCTATCCTGTTTTTTTGAGAATTACTGTGTTATGTAAATAGGTTTGTTTGGCGGGAAGTTCGAATTAACTGACCCTCAGCTGATTGGCTGACCACCACAGCTGCAAGGTATATAAAGGGAGCTGGCTCCCCAGGTCAGTTGCTGGAGTCTCACCCTATAATAAAGAGCTGTTGTCACTCACTACTCTGGCTTGCTGCGTCCTCATTCACCCCACATAACATTGGCGACGAAGGTGGGATTTTGAGGCCAGAAGCAGAGGAGAGCTGAAGCCACACGCAAAAGAGCTGAAGCCACGTTCAGAGAAGGGGACCCGAGACCGCATCTGAATCCAGCCAGGCGAGCGAGCGGAACACAGGAGAATCCCGAAACGATGTCTGCCTACACCCCGCCAGCGCCTTTCGACCCCAAGGAAGAGAAGTGGGGATCCTACATGTCCCGGTTCGAGTGCTTCATGGTGGCAAACGACATGCAAGGGCTACCGGATGTTTGGAAGAAAGCCCTGTTCCTGAGTCACTGCGGGCCAAGGGTCTTCGACACAGCCGAGGCATTGTCGGAGCCGAATTCGGTCCACAACATCTCCTGGTCGACGCTGCAGACCCTGCTGAAAGACCACTATGCGCCAACGCCATCGAAGTACGTCCAGCGCTACGACTTCAGGCAACGGCTACAGCAGGAGGGCGAATCGATCAGCGAGTACGTCGCCGCCCTGTGTAAGGCCGCAACCCAATGTGTGTACCGAGACCTGGATGAGATGCTCCTAGAGCAACTAATTTGCGGAGTGAGAGATAGCCGGCTCCAGAGAAGACTGCTTGCGAGGTCAAACCTGACCCTACACATCGCGCTAGACGAGGCCAGGGCGCAAGAGTCGTCAGTAAAGGCCGCAGAGAAACTAAAGAGCTCCCGCCTCACCAGAACAACGCAGAAGACGGCGCCTGTGCACCGAGAGGCCGTAAGCACCGCCAGCGAGGGGGAGTCTGAAGAAGAGGTCTACCGCACCGAGCAGCCCCGCACAGCCCGCAGAGAGCCCAGAGACGGATGCGCCAGCTGCGGAGGGTCCCACTCACGACAAAACTGTAAGTTCAGGGATGCCGTTTGCCGTTCCTGTGAGAAGAGGGGCCACATCGCTAGAGTCTGTAGGTCGAAAACACACCAGAGCTACAGACCACGTGGCCAAACGGCCCAATCCGAGACGGCGCCACACCGAAGGCCCAACAGGGATGGCGGAAACCGGAAGGGCGTGAAATTTGAAGACGCTGGGGCCTACACCATTCGCATCGCACGGACCTGCACCTCGCCCGGAGAAAAGACCTACACCACGGTCGAGATCGAGGGACGGGAGTGCCAGATGGAGATCGACACGGGATCGCTGATATCCATCATGTCTTGGGAAACCCTAAAGAGAGTCATCCCCAGCGCACACCAGCGACAGCTCCAGCCACAGCTTCGCAGACTGAAGGATTACCAAGGGAACCGCATACCCGTTGAAGGCAGAGGCGAGTTCCAAGTCCAGTATGGGGAGTTTACCGAGAAACTGCCCCTCACCATCGTCAGCGACAACCTTCCCAGCCTCCTGGGCATGGACTGGTTTAGAGCCCTAGGCATGGGATTCACCGGAGTAAGGAACGTTCGAAGCACCCTGAAGGAAGACCTGATGCAGGAGTTCCAGGACGTGTTCGACGAAAGGCTTGGCAAGTATGTGGGGACCCCGATTTCATTTAATCTAGACCCCAACATCGCACCCATCCGTTTAAAGCCCAGGCGGGTACCATTTGCCCTGAAGCCCAAAATAGACATTGAACTGGACAAATTGATCAAACAAGGGGTGCTCGTTCCAGTCGACCACGCCAAATGGGAGACCCCAATTGTGACACCGGTCAAGCCGGACGGATCAGTGCGCATATGTGCTGATTATAAATGCACAATTAATAAGGCCCTGCAGCAGAGCGCCTATCCAGTGCCAGTCGTTCACCACTTGTTGCATTCCCTGGGCCCCGGCAAGATATTCGCAAAACTCGATCTTGTGCAGGCGTACCAGCAGCTGCCAGTAGATGGCGCTACCGCAGAGGCACAGACTATCGTAACCCACAGAGGGGCCTTCAAGTGCACCCGTTTGCAATTTGGAGTAAGCGTGGCCCCCGGACTGTTCCAAAGTACCATGGAGCGGCTTCTACAAGGGATCCCCGGGGTGGTGCCCTATTTTGATGACGTGCTCATCACCGCGGACAATGAGCAGCAGCTAAGAGAAAGGCTGAGGGAGGTCCTAAGGAAATTCAGGGATGCGGGACTCAGAGTAAAACGCAATAAATGCATGATCGCAGTCCCCTCAGTCGAATTCCTGGGATACAGGGTAGATGGCACCGGCATACACCCCACAGAGAGCAAGATCAGGGCAATCAGAGAAGCACCCACCCCCAAGGACAAGGCAGAGTTACAGGCCTTCCTGGGACTATTAAATTTTTACGCCATCTTCCTCAAAGACAAGGCAACAGTGGCAGAACCCCTACATAGACTGTTAACCAAAAAAGCCACTTGGAAATGGGGGAAGGCTGAAGACAGGGCATTTGCCGGCATTAAAAAACTACTATCAGCTGAAAGCTTCTTAATTCAATACAACGCAACGCTCCCCATTGTCCTAGCATGTGACGCGTCTCCGTTCGGGGTGGGAGCTGTCCTGAGCCATAGACTCCCGAATGGCCTGGAAGCGCCCATCGCATATTACTCCCAAACTCTATCAAGTGCCGAGCGAAATTACAGCCAGCTCGACAAGGAGGCCCTTGCCGCCGTTTCGGGAGTAAAGAAATTCCACGAGTACTTGTTTGGGAGGGATTTTGAGCTAATCACAGACCATCGACCACTCCTGGGTCTCCTCGCGGGAGATCGACCAACCCCGGCAGCACTGTCGCCCAGGATGACACGCTGGGCCATCTTCCTCGCAGCATACTCCTATCGCCTGGTACATCGACCAGGGGCGAACATGGGCAACGCAGATGCACTCAGCCGATGCCCACTACCCGACAGCCTAGAAGACCCCACACCCGGCATCCCCATCCTGCTGATAGACATTTTGGACTCTGGGCCCATAACATCAGCCGAGGTTGCAAGAGCCTCAACCAAGGACCACGTGATCCGGACAGTCGCAAGTTGGGTCATGAGGGGGTGGCTGGAAAAGATTGGGAGCGGGGAATTTAAACCGTTCGCGGGAAAACGAGACGAATTGACAATGCAGGGGGGTTGTTTACTATGGGGCGATCGGGTTGTTATTCCCTCACGCTTAAGGGAAAAGGTTTTAACGTTGTTGCATGAGGGGCACCCGGGGATTGTGAGAATGAAGGGGCTAGCCAGGAGCTATGTCTGGTGGCCCAGCATGGATGCAGACATTACAGAGTGGGTGGGGAGATGTCAGCCCTGCCAAGAGTCCAGATCAGACCCGCCAACGGCACCCGTGAGGGAGTGGGAAAGGCCCCAGGGACCCTGGTCCAGAATACATATTGACTTTGCAGGCCCATTCCATGGACAGACCTTCATGGTCGTCGTAGACGCATTCTCCAAATGGCTGGAGATCAAGCTAATGAAGGCCACTACCACCGACGCAACCATCAGAGAGCTAAGACAATTATTCACCACACATGGGTTACCGGACATCCTAGTGTCAGATAATGGGCCACAGTTCACCGCAACACAGTTCGAGGGGTACTTAGCGGGACTTGGGATCAGACATGTCCTTTCTGCCCCGTTTCACCCGGCTAGTAACGGACAGGCGGAGAGATTTGTGAGGTCAGCAAAGGAGGCCCTCTCACGCTTAAGCCCCGGAGACTGGCAGGAAAGGGTAGACAAATTCTTAATAGCCCAGCACTCCACACCCTGTACAGCCACAGGCCGAAGTCCGGCCGAACTACTAATGGGGCGGAAACTCCGGGGAGTTCTAGACAGACTAAACCCCAATTACTCCCCAGAGGTCTTCAAGGGGGGGGGAAAGGAAACTTAGAGAGTTCACCATAGGAACACCGGTACACGCTAGAAACTATGGACAGGGCCCACTCTGGGAGGCCGGAACAATCACAGAAATCACAGGCCCCAAGTCATACAGGGTAGACATGGGGGACGGGAGAGTTTGGCGCAGGCACATTGACCAATTAAGGAAAAGAGTAACCACAGACACCGAAGACACACCAGACGACCCCATCTCCGACCACAACTACCAACCAGAAGCACAAACCACTAGCCTGAGTAGAGCGGAGGACTTAGCTGAGGACTTTGGTATCCAGCGCCGCCCCGTCGAGGTAGTCCCAACAGCAGGAGAAGTCGCCGCCCACGAAGAAGTCCTGGAGGCCTCATTGGCGGAGCAGGGAGAAACAGAAAGTCCCTCCGACCTGCTCAACGCCGCCCCTCCGACTGAACTGCGCAGGTCAGCTAGGACTCGCACACGCCCTAGTCACCTGAGAGACTTTGTATGCAAATAACACCCCAAGTAACTTCTGGGAGGGGAGGAGTGTTATGTAAATAGGTTTGTTTGGTGGGAAGTTCGAATTAACTGACCCTCAGCTGATTGGCTGACCACCACAGCTGCAAGGTATATAAAGGGAGCTGGCTCCCCAGGTCAGTTGCTGGAGTCTCACCCTATAATAAAGAGCTGTTGTCACTCACTACTCTGGCTTGCTGCGTCCTCATTCACCCCACATAACATACTGTATCTCCCCAGACCCTTTAGAAGGTCCTGGAAACATTGGGGTGGAATTCTCAGATGACATGCAAGGACATTGATGTCCTCCTCTTGAGTTAAACATGTTGTGGTCGGCCAGCAGCCTGCGGAGCTGGTAGCAGAGTCGGACAGTGATGAGGCTGAGGAAGAATATGGGCCAGTCCTGGAGGCTGGGGAAGGCCCGGATGAGAGCTCTGCGTCAGAGGCAGAGATGGGGCCAGGGCCATCAGGGAGTGAGGTGCGGACTCCGGAGCCTCCAGAGACCAACAGTAGAGAGGCAGAGGAACAGGAGGAGCCTGTTCCTAGTGCACGTATGAGAAGAGCTGCCAGAAGGCAAGAGCAGCTAAAGCAAAAAGGACGACTCAGGAGTAAGGCCAAGAGATGATTGGCCCCTCCCATAAGGCTTAAAAGACCAGCAATGGCTCTTGGGCTCTTTGTCAGAAAACAACATTGATAAACTTTCTTCTTATCTTGCTCGGCATCCTCTGCTTCTGAACTTTTGCCAAATTTGCCTAATTATACCAAGATTGGTGATAAGACTTTATGAAGACTTTGTTCGATTTAGTTTGGACTATGCTGAGAATGAGTTAATTCTTATTTGTTCTTATAAAGTCTGTTTGTTTCCAACTGTTTTTTTTTTATTGAAAAGTTTTATAGGAAATACAAACCTTTTCTCCCCCCCACCCTTCCCCCCTCGACCCCACCCCTACCCCCCTGCCTCCCACCCACCCCTTCCCCTCCTTCCCCCCCACCCGCCTCCGTAGACTTCCCAGAACAAGCACAGGGTATAACATTCACAAACATAAAGCTAAAATATGCTAACAAATTATTGCATTCATATTCTCCCTAAGTCTTTAACTCCTTATAACTCAGAAAACTATAAACATGAACTACTTAAAAATATTTCATTCATAAGCTATAAGCATCTTCTTGTTCGGATACTTTTTTTGTATGTAGTCAATCCATCTTCTCCATTCCGATATGTATCTTTCATTTGAATGGTCTTTAAGGTATGATGAAATTTTTGCCATCTCTGCCAAATGCACAACTTTTAGTGTCCATTCCTCAATGGTGGGTGGATCTTCCTTCTTCCAGTACTGTGCCACCAGTAACCTGGCAGCTGTTATTAAGTTCAAAACCAACTTAGTCTCTATTACAGTACAATCCGTAACTATTCCCAGCAGAAAAAACTGTGGTGTAAATTTAATTTTTTTCCTTAAAATATTTTGAATAATCCACCATATTTTTATCCAAAAAGCCTTAATTTTTTTACATGTCCACCATATATGAAAATATGTAGCATCTTCACACTCACATCGCCAACACTTAGGTTGCAAATTTGGGTACATACAGGCTAGTTTTTTTGGGTCTAAATACCATCTATAAAACATTTTATAAAAATTCTCTCTTAAATTTTGAGCTTGTTTGTTTCCAACTGTTTATGTCGATTACTACCTACTTGGGCCTGGGTCACAACAAAACAACATGTAAATGCTCCCTTTAAAAAGAATATCCTCTCTTCATGGATCATCAGAGGGAATTTTGCAAGGCCACCCATGAGAGTGAAATTCAGAAGCACAGAATGGTGGTTTTGGTCCTTCTTTGCTGCCAGATTGAAGACTAGATCTGGTAGACTTAGTTGGACCACTTTGGATCAGAGGTGGGTTTCAGTAGGTTCTGACCAGTCCTGGAGAACCAGTAGCGGAAATTTTGAGTAGTTCAGAGAACCGGTAAATATCAGTTCTAACTGGCCCCGCCCCCATCTATTCTCTGACTCCCGAGTTTTAGCTGATCGGGAGGAAATGGGGATTTTGCAGTAACCTTCCCCTAGAGTGGGGTAGGAATGGAGATTTTACAGTATCCTTCCCCTGCCACGCCCACTGTGCCACGCCCACCAAGCCATGCCATGCCCACCAAACCACACCCACTGAACCGGTAGTAAAAAAATTTGAGTCCCACCACTGTTTTGGATCTTTGTAATGTGTGGATTTAATCTTTGAGTATGCAATAATAAATCATAGAATCATAGGTCTGGAAGGGACCTTGGAGGTCTTCTAGTCCAACCCCTTGCTCAAGGCAAGTTAAGTTTTTAAACCTATGGTTTGGCATATGGGTATACAGCCCTCTTAATGTGGCTGAACTCCCAAAATGCCCAGCCATCATGGCCACTAGAAAGGGATGGAGCAATGTTTGGTGGTCAGGTTTGGTTTCCGAGACTGTAGCTTAGAATTCTGGCTTGTTTTTGCTTCTGAAAAATTGGCTGATGGCTTCTTCAAGCTTACATAGAAAACTTATATTAGAAACAATTAGCCATGAAATGAAATTATTAATATGCACCTGCCCATAAAATAATCTAATTATTAAACTATATTATTAAATTTTATGAAAACTTTAACTTTAGCAAAACAAAGGAAAAAAAACTCAAAAGAACAAGCTAATGCAACCCCTCTCTAGAAATAACATGTTACCTATAAACCATCTAAATATAGTATATATACTGTATTTTATGACAAATATATTAATCATGAAAATGGTTTTATTCTTGTAAAATATCATGACATCCATATAATTCTTATTGGTTTAAAAAAGGCCTTTTCAAAAATTGATAAATTATACCTTTATTGTATCTAGTCCGTGATGTTTGGATTTTTCCATATAACTTCACCATATGACCAGGTTGCTTAGAAAACGGTCAAATTCCACAGTTTTGAAAATAATTCACACATTTAACATGAAAATGTTTACCCGGGAATCTACGGTGCTAATACACCACAAAATATTAATAGTATTTTAAAAAATCAATAACAAAAGACCAAATCATTTCGGTCAACGTATCATTACATTTCTTACATTGCCAGCCAAGAAAATCTGATGTCTGCCTTTTCTGATGGATGCCTTGGGGCTTCCCGTAAACCTGGAATGAAATATTTTGAGGAATTAATTACTTCCTCAAGGTCAAAGTGCTGAAGGTAAAGAATTTGAATAATGTAGAAAGGCCAGGAGTTGAAGGAACATCTCGTTTTCTTCTGGGCAGGGCTGCACTTTTCTCCTTCTCAGTACTGAGGCAGCTTTGGATGGTCCTTCTCTCTGGAAACCTCTATCTGCTTTGTCAGCCCTTTGAGGTAGTCCAGAGCAGGAAACCAAGCCTAACAATACCTTTAGACTTTAACACTACCCAGAGAAAAGAAGGACTAGAGGAGACATGACAGCAGTGTTCCAATATTTGAGGGCTGTCACAAAGAGGAGGGGTTCAATTTATTTTGCAAAGCCGCAGAAAGCAAGACATCTTTTTAACAGATTAACAGAGTTGGAAAGGACCTTGTAGGTCATCTAATCCAAGCAGGAGACCCTACACCATTTCTGACAGATGGCAATCCAGTCTCTTCTTGAAATCCCCCAATGATGAAGCTCCCACAACTTCTGAAGGCAACTTCTGTTCCATTGGTTGATTGTTCACACTGTCAGAAAATTCCTCCTTATTTCCAGGTTGAATGTCTCCTTGATAAGTTTCCACCCATTATTCTTTGTCTGGCCTTTGGGTGCTTTGGAAAATAGATTGATCCCCTTCCTCTCTTTGGCAGCCCCTCGAATATTGGAACACGGCTATCATGTCAACCCTGGTCCTTCTCTTCATTAGACTAGTGAAGACAAGAAACAATGGATGGAAACTAATCAAGGAGAGAAGCAACCTGGAATTAAGGAGAAACTTCCTAACAATGAGGACAATGAACCAGTGGAACAGCTTTGCCTTCAGAAGTTTGATCAGTGATGCTTCATCACTGGAGGTCTTTAAGGGACTGGACCGCCACTTGTCTGGCCTGTTATAGGTTCTCCGGCTTGAGCAGGGGGCTGGACTAGAAGACCTCCAAGGTCCCTTTCAGCTCTATTCTGATTGATTTTCCACAACATTGATGAGGGACATGCATTTTGAAGGCTCAGTTCTCTGAGCACAGGCTGGCCAGAAGAGAAGATCCTGGGATGCTGAGATGGAGGAGATGCTCAAGAGGAATATCAGCCCCGAAGGGGGTCAGGCAAATTGCTGGGTCTCGGGGGCTCTTAAATGGAGCCTGCCCCAGGGAAGGCAACCAAGGCTGGGCCTGGCCTTCATCTATGAAGCCCTGCAAACTTCCTCTGTCCTATTCTGCACTCAGACTTATGTAATCTAGGGTTGGGAGGAGCCAACCCGCATTTTCTGCTGCCTCCAGCTGTCCGAAATATTCTTTGATCCACGAGACTCCCCTGAGGCTGGAATTCATCAGGGGTGTCTGGAGGAGCTTCCTCCATCTTAGCTCATAAGCTTCATCACTGGTGGTTTTTAAGAAAAGACTGGACAGCCACTTGTCTGAAATGGTGCTTGGACTAGAAGATCTCCAAGGTCCCTGTTGGAAGAAACATCTTTCTGGGTTCTGCTCCAAGTGGGGAAACAGACACTGGAAACACGGAGACTGCTTGGAAAGATGGTTTAATGGTGGACAGGATCACATGGCTTGAGTTCCTGAACAGAAAAAAGGGCAGATACAGGAAATCCTTGGGTTTTTATGCTCTCTCTGGCTCTGCATTTCTTGGGGCCCCAAAAGAGTATCCTGATTGGTTGTCAGACTCCCAGGGGGTGGGGGTCTTAGCTAGCCTTGCTGGCTGATGGTCACATGTGCTTCCCAGGTCACATGTGGTGAGTTTCTGCTGCTATTGTGTAGAGGGCTAATCCTATCTTTGTTGGATCTTTGGCAATTCCTACTATGGTTCTGCCTGAAGGAGGTAGATCTTTGTTATGTAGAATAGACTGGCCCAGGCCTTCATGGCCCATTGACAAAGGGTGGGGGCAGGAAGATGGGAGCTGCTTCAAACCATGCTTCTCCATTTCTCATGCAGGGAAATATAATATTCTGCCTTTTTCATATTTCCTAAAATATTTCACTCTTCCAGGAAAGGGGTGGGTGCTAACTTCCTACAGTCCCTTTCAGCTCTACTCTGATTGATTGATTGATTGATTGAGCTTTCAAAAACCCCTTTTCCTGTGGTTGAAAAGAGGCCATTGCAGACTATTTGACCTGATTTTGCTTTCTACACCACCCCAAAATATTTGTCGGTCTCTGGATAAAAAGACAGCCAGCTCTCCTTGTTCAATTCTTGTGAACTTTGCCAAGACAGAAGGAAGGATTCATGGACTTTGTGCTTTCATAGCCAAGGGAACAGCCTTGCCCATAAATTCCAGGTGTAACTTGACACACACACACCCATTGGGGTCAACAATGAAATGTAAACAAGAAGGGTCATTTTATCAACTTTGGTGGATTTGTAAAAAAAATTCTGGACTCAAATGCAAACCCTGATTCAAAGGAGTTTAAAGATTTATATATAATTGTGACCAGAAATATGGAACTTGCTAAGGAACTTGCTAGGGAGAAAAAAATTGACACGTTGGATTAGAAAAAAGACAATATGTTTACTGCTGACTGGAAACAATTTATGGATTTTTTGTATAAAATAGGAAAAAAATGAACTTATGATTTATGGCTTGATGAATAGACAGGATAGGTCATAGAAAAAAGAGCGTTATATTGTAACCATAAGTAACAGGTAAATTTATAATTGTATTTATAACTTCTGTAAAGAAGACCAGAAGATACTTTGTTGTATTTTCCCCCTGCTTTTCCTTTTCCTTTTCCTTTTCCTTTTCCTTTTCCTTGCACTATTAGCTGGCGACCTCTTGGCTGTTTTTTGCTTCTTCCTCATTCTTTTTTTTTTCCCCAAACAATATTCCAAATATTGCAAAACAGTTGGGTGAAAGGGCTCAGAATGCTGGCTGTCAGTCGGATAATGCTTCTAAAATTGAACAGACAGGGACTAAATTAAATTATTTATTAATTAATTTAATTAAACAGACAAGGACTAGGGGTGGGGGTGACATGATGGACAATATCTGAGGGGCTGCCACAAAGAAGAGGGGGTCAACCTATTGTCCAAAGCATCTGAAGGCAGGACAACAAATAATGGATGAAAACTAATCAAGGAGAGAAGCAACGTAGAAATAAGGAGAAATTTCTTGACAGTGAGAACAATCAGCCGGTGGAATGGCTTCCCTTCAGAAGTTGTGGATGCTCCATCACTGGAGGTTTTGAAGAAGAGACTGGAGAGCCATTCTCCTGGAATGATCTAGGGCAGTGTTTCTCAACCTTGGTAGCTTGAAGATGGGTGGACTTCAACTCCCAGAATTCCCAGTTGTTAACTCCCAGTTGAAGTCCACCCATCTTCAAGCTTCCAAGGTTGAGAAACACTGGTCTAAGGTCTTCTGCTTGAGGAGGGGGTTGGATAAAATGACCTTCAAAGTTCCTTCCAACTCTGTTAATTCTGTGTTCTAAATTCTCTATATGGAGAGAAGCGGGCAAAAGAAAGTTGAACTTTAAAAATGGGCCCGATCCAACCACAGCTGCCAAGAAGGCAAAAATCAGGAAATTGCATCCCAGTTGGAAAAGTTGTGCTGGAAATATAGATGAGTTCTCCAGTCTGTGGCTCCTCCCTCCCTCCGTCCCATCCCCATCTCTTCCTTCCTGGTCATGTGATCCAGAGCAGAATTTCAAATCCAGCCTGATGGAACAGTTTTGTAGGACTCCAAAGCTGGTACCTTCTGTCATACTTTGCAGCTGTGGATCTTGAATCTTTTTTCATGGATCAGCTTGGGGCTACCAGGAACTGTGGTTTCCGATCAGCTTCCTAGAAGGAATGCTGACGTCTCACCTTGGTGGGGTGGATTCACAGATGCAGCCCAGCAACCTTTGCTTCCTAGGTATCCCTCCAGGCATTAAGCTGTCAACCTGAGAGCTTCCAGTGCTTCCAGTCTAGTCTACTAAAAATGGGAAAATGTGACTTAGGAGGAGCCATGTGGTACATCTAGCTTTGCAGAGGTGAATCCCTATGGTCGAGAACCCAGGCAAGAGTTTGGACCAGCCTGTTCTGTCCCCATCTCACACACGCACACAAACAGACAGCTGGGGGTTAAATAAACTGGCACACAACCAATTCTTCCGATAAGACGCTTGGCAGCAACCCAGTAGCTGCTTGCCAAGAACTTTTACTCAGTAAACAAAATACACACAGTCAAGAATTATCCATTTCGTAAAATAAATCCAAGGCCAATAATGTTGTTTCCAAAGATGCAATGTGACTCGATAGTAGTTAGTTTTGTCCGTCACAGAGTCTGAATGGCCACCTCACCCCGTTTTATACCCTGTGGGGTGTGGTCCAGTGACTCAGCCTAATCTCTGGCATGCCTTTTCTTCTGTTGCGTGCACTTATCTCTGGGACGCTGGCGTGGATCCAGCCAAGACTCATTACCCTCATCACTGTCCACCTGTGGCTGTGTGGATATGCTTGGCCCCGGCCCTATCTCTTGCCCTTCGGCGGACACCGAAGGCATTGCCAGAGAGGAGGGTCCTGGAGAGGGAAGCCTTGCCAACTCCTCTCCTTCACTCTCGGAGTCCTCTCCTGCCGATGACACAGGCTCAGGTAACGGAGCCACAACACAGCCTGGGATGACACCCAGAGATATCCTGTCTCCTGTCCCCACCAAACATCAACACTGAGGTGCAAACTGGGAGGGGCTGCCAAAGGACTTTGGCGACCGGGTGCATTGGTGGGAGGATGCCAAACATCTGGAATGGACAGGGACAACTTCTACCTTTCAAACACTTAGCTCTGTTGCAGATCTTCATGGAAATAATGCCTCAGCCACTGCTTTGAGCAAAGAATGGTTTGAAGGTTGCTTCAGGAAGCTGGGAGAAGTTTTCTCCCTCCAGTCCGGGGAATGGAGTTATGGCAGTTACATGATTCAAATAATTTAACAACCGGTTCTCTGCCCTAATGACCAGCTGGGTAGGAGTGGCTCGGTGGTCATGTGACCGTGTGGGCGTGGCCAACTCAACATCACTCACGTCGATGGCTTCACTTTAGCTGTTACAATGTAATAAGGGTTAACCGGAGGCAGTTTCTGTAAGCAGGGCAATAAAGATTAGGCTAGAAACAACACCAGAATGTTTCCTTCCTGCCTTCCTTACAGGATTAGCCGTGTAAAGTGAAAAAAAACAAAACAAAATAAGATTTCTTCCAACAACCAGTTCTCTGAACTGCTTAGAAAGTTAACAACTGGTTCTCCAGAATAGGTGCGAACTGGCTGAATCCCACCACTGAGTTATGGTATATTTCGGACATGATCCCAGAACTGGATGTTCCTTCTGCTCTAGAGGTGATACTCTTACAGAGTGCAAAGAACCAGTTCTTTTATTCCCTTGGCTCACCTTTCATTCCAGGCCCTGGAGCAGGTGTATGTCCTAAATATACAATATCTCCATTTCCTGGAGAGAGAAGATATTCATCTACACATAGGCCAATGGAAGCAATCAGAGGGGATGGGACGTGATCCCGCAACAGGATTTCTCAACTGTCCCGTTGGAACATGCAGCAGAGGAAACTCCTGGAACATCATTTTACCAAGAGTCTAACTTTACTGATAGAGCCATATAGGCACAGTAGAAAGCAAAGCCAGTTCTGAAGTTTTCGCGTGAAAAGCTGCAAAATTAAAATCCCCCTTTTCCCTCTGGGCCACTCACTATCCAGTGTCCACCAATCCAGTTTTTTTGGGGAAACAGCCTGAGGCCGTGATGGCAAGTCTATGGCACACATACCAGAGGTGGCACGGGGAGCCCTCTCTGTGGGCACGCATGCCGTTGCCAGCTGATCTTCATGTGTGCTGGAGCCCCGGCAACCCAAAGACCAGGTAGCCAGGACATTCATGTCCACCGTCCAGCTGGTCTTCGAGTTTCTGGGGCTCCAGTGCATGCCAGTTTGGGCACTCGGTCCCGAAAAGGTTTGCCATCTGAGGGATGATGAAGTGGTTGAGAACAACTGAATGAGTCCTTGTTTTGACAGTCCTTTTCCTGGCAGTCTTTAAGGCTTCCTCTAAAACAGTGTTTCTCAACCTTGGTAGCTTGAAGATGGGTGGACTTCAACTCCCAGAATCCCCCAGCCAGCAGCGCTGGCTGGGGGATTCTGGGAGTTGAAGTCCACCCATCTTCAAGCTTCCAAGGTTGAGAAACACTGCTCTAAAACCTGAGGAGGGTCCGTAGGGTTCCAACTTCAGCAATTCATGAAACTGGTCGTAAGTTGAGGTCTTATCGGTAAGATTTCCTTTCCTCGCATAACTGTACAAACAGCACCTGACTGTGAACTGATTTGTGCTGTGCTTCTTTTGGAAAGGTTCACTCTTTTTCTTTATTTCTGGGAATTTAGATTTTGGAATTTTTTTGGAGGGTGGGGAAGCCTGTTGGGTGGGAGGCATTGAAAAGAGAATGAAAATATTGCTAGTACAGGGCTGTAAATTACAAGCAGAATTTGCTGGCTGAAGGCTATAATAAAATTGATTGATTGGGTTACACCCAATAATAATACAGCTTGATTAAAAGCGTGCATCTAAAATTGGAAGGACTGGGGACCAATCATCACTCCTAAGGGAAGACCTTTGCGAGGTATCTTCAGAAGGGCCTCTGCTGTAGAACTTCACATCTGAGCAACTTTGTAATGCGATGTGGCCCCTCAGGGAGACAGCCTTAGATAGCTGAAGACTTTTAAAGTTACAGTGGAAATCTTGAGTGATAGAATTCCAAAATTGAAAGAGGTAGTGCTCACTGTGCAGTTTAAATGAAAGCCGGTCCAACAAATAGACATCTATCTTCTAGTTGAATGTAGAACATCAACAGAAGAAGCTTCCACCACTCTGTATAACTCTGGGTAACCATGATCAAATTACCGTTATTGTTAGGCATTCCAGAATACAACTGAGGATCAGTGCAAGCCATTTCCTATACAACTGGTAGATCCTTGACTCTGTACACTGGTTTGTTTCTGAATGCAGCTGAGATGCCCACTTGAATTGCATTGCAGCCTTTCTTCATAGATAGAAAGAGTGAATTTAAAAGAATCAACAGAAGAGAAAAAATTCTGGACTCCAAAGTCTATGGAGATTCTTCGTCATCCAGGTCATGGTTGAGATGTTTCACGTCTCATCCAAGAAACTTCTTCAGCAGAACAGAAGAAACTTTTTGGATGAGAAGCAAAAGGTCCTCAAGGCTATTTTTGAGACCCATCACATAGGACTGTGCAGTCCGGAATCTGTGAAGCCCATTGTCCTATCACAAACCGAAGTTGCCAACCACAAAAATGGACTGAATTGGTTCCTATGCTTTTTCTTGCAGACTTGTGCAAAGACACCAAACTCTACCTCCTCTGAAGCCTCAGCTCCTGTCGTGTCCGGGAAACCTAGATTGGCATCAGTCAATGAAGATAAGGTAAGAGACTTGATGGAAAGACAAAGGGGAATTCCACTGATAATTGAAAGCCAAGCTGCAGAACCTGTTAACATCATCGCAGGATGTGAGAGAGATTAACGATTAAAGTGGCAAGAGTGAAAAAAGATTAAATGATTTCCTTTCTGCTTCATTCCTCCATGTCAGATTTAAATAGGCTCCCTGGCTATTACCGTTTTACCCTGGACGTATAGTTATACACCCTTGAACCTAGTGAGATTCGAACTATTGGCAATACTGCATTCTAATCAGAGGTGGGTTTCAGCAGGTTCTGACCAGTTCTGGAGAACTGGTAGCGGAAATTTTGAGTAATTCAGAGAACCGATAGTAAAAATTCTGACTGGCCCCGCCCCCATCTATTCTCTGCCTCCCAAGTCCCAGCTGATTGGGAGGAAATGAGGATTTTGCAGTAACTTTCTCCTGGTTTGGGGTGGGAATGGAGATTTTACAGTATCCTTCCCCTGCCATGCCCACCAAGCCAGTGGTCTAAGGCACCCTGTTATTAAGCTGGTTATTAAGACCAGCTGCCTGCAATTACTGCAGGTTCGAATGTCGCCAAGGCTCAAGGTTGACTCAGCCTTCCATCCTTTCTAAGGTAGGTAAATTGAGGACCCAGATTGTGGGGGCAATAAGCTGACTTTGTATAAATATACAAAAGTACGAAGGCTATTGCTGAGCACATTGTAAGCCGCCCTGAGTCTCCGGAGAAGGGCGGCATATAAATCAAATTTAAAAAAAATAAAAAAGCCACGCCCACAGAACGGGTAGTAAAATTTTTTGAAACCCACCGCTCATTCTAATCATTGTGCACAGGAAAGAAGGGAGGGAAAGAGGGAGGGAGGAGAATAGTAATATCCCTTAGGCTTATACCAGGCCCTATTATGAACACAGGGCCCTATCTGGCAAAATGAAATTCAGTGGTGAGTAAAGTGAGGTTTTACACTTAGGCAAGAAAAACCAAATGTACAGTTACAAAAGAGGTGAAACTGGATGAACAGCAATAACTGTGAGAGGGATAGCAATAGCACTTAGACTTAATACTGCTTCATAGTGCTTTTACAGCCCTCTCTAAGCGGTTTACAGAGTCAGCCTCTTGCCCTCAGCAATCTGGGTCCTCATTTTACCCACCTCGGAAGGGCGAAAGGCTGAGTCAACCTTTAGCCCCATCATAATCAAACTCCTGGAGTGAGCAGTGAGTTAGCCTGCAGTACTCCATTCAGCAAGTGATTTTCCAGGGTGGGTGTCCCAAAAAGTCAAAATGGCACCTGTAGCACAGGTTAAAAGGGTGAGGCTTTGATCATGGAACTTGACTTTGTTGATCCTTTTCATAAAACCTCAGCAACTTTTCTCTAAAATAAGTTGTATAAATATGATTGATGGATCTCTGTCTGACTTTCCTTGCTGAGTAAAGTGCTCCGCATTGTGGAAAAGGGAAAAAAATTGGCCAATAATAGTGTTTCCATGCCTTCCCTGTTTCTATTTTTGGTTTTTTTTCAGTCTGATGCTGATCCCCCCCTCCCCCCTTATGGCAGTGTGCAACTTGGCTTAATTGCCCTTCCTTTCTGCAGTTGGGGCTGAGATCTTCTGGATTGTTGCTGAATCCTGTTGTGATCTCAGCTAATTAAATCAGCCTCCTGCTGTGTGGCCCGTGTCCAGGCGGTCACTACACAAAAGGAGCTAGAGATGAATAGGGTAGCTGACAAGGAAGCTGTTGGGGAGAAGGTAGATGGGGCAAAGCAAAAAACCTGGATGCTGTCTAGCCAAGTCCTTAGTTAGTTACAGAATAGAGTTGGAAGGGACCTTGGAGGTCTTCTGATCCAGCCCCGTGCTCAAGCAGGAGACCCTCTACATTTGAGACAAGTGGTTGTCCAGTCTCTTCTTAGAAACCTCCAGTGATGGAGTGCCCACGACTTCTGAAGGCAACTTCCATTCCACTGGTTAATTGTCCTCACTGTTAGGAAGTTTCTCCTTAGTTCCAGGTTGCTTCTCTCTCTTTGATTAGTTTCCATCCATTGTTTCTTGTCCTGCCTTCAGGTGCTTTGGAAAATAAATTGACCCCCTCCTCTTTGTGGCAGCCGCTCAAATACCGGAAGACTGCTCTCATGTCAACCCCTAGTAGTCCTTCTGTTCTCTAGACTAGCCATATCATAGACTAGCCTACAGGAAGGAGGTCACGGGGAAAGAGGAGCAGGTTCTTCAGATTGAAGTGCACTACCTGGTCAAACCAGGAGACCTTCCCTTCCCTTCCCACTGTGAGTCATTACTTGAAGGAGCTCCATCACCTTTCAATCTCTCCCGCAAAATAGCACAAGAACTGGTAGGATGGAGCTGGCATTCCTCTTTGTGGGTGGCTAACATACTTTCTTGGAAGCTTCTCTAGTGAGGAGGTGGAAAGCCATCTTCAGGCCCTTTGTATCTGGCTGAGTCCAAAATCTGTTTATGGAAATACGCAATGCAATCATAGTTGTTTCAGAGTCCACTGAAAAGTGCCACAGATCTACAAAGGCATAACCTTAACCACAGACGTACTATTTCGGCTAAGCTACTACAGACAAAAGTCATAATGAGCTCAGTAGCAAAAAGACATTCGATGTTTTCATGGTTGGATCTAAAAATTGATGTATAAAGCAGTAAACCAAAAAAAAATATGTATTGATCTCTATCAAATCCACATCGCATAGGTCACGTTTTGTTTCTCCATCCTTGAACTTCAATCTTTCTACTCTAATTTTTACATTGGTTCACTGAATGATGACACTAATAATTTCTTTAGAAAATAATAATTTCCAAATCTCTAGGGGAGTAGGCGAATTTCCAAGATTTCTAGCTGCTGGCCGTAATTAAGGTCATTGCACAACAATATTGTGACTAGCGGTTCTGGATCTATTGTTTCCAAAAGGTGCAGAAGACCATTTGAATGTGTTCTTGCCATATAAATTATTGCACGACGTAGATTGTACCTGGTCATCAATTTCATTGGGAGCTTCATCATCACTGATGTCAGAAACAGCAGCGGCGATGGGCTCCTCATCGTCCATTACAAATTGTCACAATCCGATTCCACTTCACTCAGATCACTCTCTGCTTCTCCATACCATTTTAGAACAGTTTCTTCGAAGTTTGGATCACCAAATCACACTCTTTTTGGCAGAAAACCTGCTCCCAACATTATAAAAAAAAATACATTAACAAAGATCTGCGGTCAAAATGACTGACACTCAAATTCAAATGCTGCTAGAGAAAACACCAAATAACTGACACAAGCACAATGCTGCATACACTTTTATTGGCGAGAAAACAAAAGCTATTCGCAACCAGAATAATCCATTTCTAAAAATTTCCTTGAAAGGGGTGAGGTTCTAGGTTCCCTCTAGGGACTTTCTAAGGCCTTCTAGACTAGTTTAGAATATAATAAAACAGACTCTATACTGTGAATGCAATGTAATATAATGCAATATTAATTATATATTAGATATAATACATTAGTAGTCCTCGACTTGCAAAAGTTCATTAAGTGACCATTCAAAATTGCCGTGGCACTGAAAAAAGTGACTTATGACTGTTTTTTTACACTTATGACCAATATTCATATACTTGGCAACTGGTTCATTTTTATGACCATTGCAATGTCCCGGGGTCACATGATCCCCTTTTGCGACCTTCTGACAAGCAAAGTCAATGGGGAAGGCAGATTCACTTAACAACCTTGTTACTAACTTAACCTGCAGTGACTCACTTAACAACTGTGGCAAGCTCCTGATCTCCGCTCCTTCCGTCAGGACTTGAAGACTTGGCTTTTCAAACAAATAGGCTGAGACTGATTCCGGGCTTTATTATTTACTACTAATTAATTATTTGGATTAAATTATGATTTTATTGTACTTGTTTCTTAACTTGTGTTCGCCGCCCTGAGTCCTTCGGGAGAATGGCGGCATATAAATACATGTAATAAATAAATAAATAAATAAATAAATAAATAAATAAATAAATAAAGTAAGGTCGTAAAATGGGAAGTTAAGTTAACCTCCTAAGTGCATCCAGAAGTCTCATTGCAGATGGGCATAGTGAGGCATGCCCATAATTGAACTGCTGGGCATTACATCCTGGATTAACCAGAGCATCTGAGTGGGCTTCAAGGGCAGCTCCATGTAGAACACATTATAGTAGTCCACACATGAGACAACCAAAGGGGTGAGTGACAATTCAGAAGGCCCCCTAGATGTGTCTGGGCCCAGTTGGCACCTGGTGCTCAAGCAGTCACTGTAGGTCCATGAAGATGCATATCATGCCCTTGTCCTAGGACAGATTTCCATTTTGCAAATGATCAAATTAGGAATGGGGTGTGTGTGTGTATGTGAAGAAAAGCCAAGGCACTGAGTGGGAGTCGTTTTTTTTTTTCTTCACTATTGTGGTTAGTGAGTGTGGAAGAGCAGGCTGCTTAACTAAACTGCAGCTGCCTACCTGCCTTCCCTCCCACCCATTTGAGCTGCCTTTCCAGGGCAGAGTGGTCAGTAAAACTGCCACCTTGAGACAGGTGTGGGAGAGGAACGGAGGAGAGGTGAGTTTTGGAATTCTGCAGCCGCCTAATCAAACAGATTATAGCAGTCAAAACTGTCATGGATCCAACCCCCGGGTTCCTCTCTGGACGCCAATTCGGAGGAGGAGGGTGAGTGTGCGTTGGCAGAGGAAAGTGTGGAGCCAAGTGTGGGTCAGGATCGGGGCTCAGAGAATGGCTAGCCTGACGAGCAGCCTCAGCTGGGTCAATCAGATGAGTGACAGGCTGAGACCGAGCAAGGCGAGATACAGCTGCAGCAAAGTCAGCCAGGAAGTTCCAGGCAAGGATGGGAGCGTCTGCCACCCATTAGCAATGAGGAGGTAGAGTCCACACACCTTCCCGATCCAAGGACACATAGGGCAGAGAGATTAGATTAGATTAGATTTATTGCACTTCTATACCGCCCTTCTCCCAAAGGACAGCCATATTAAAACACATATAAACCACAAAATTTAAGAACAATTTAAAAAACAAATATATAAAATTTGGCCCATAAAATTTAAAAACTAACAAACACCCAATTTAAAAATTCCTATTATGCCAGCCCGGCTTGTAGGAATAAGAGAGTCTTCAGGGTGCGGCAAAAGATACGCAGGTCGGGGATTATTCGGACCTCTAGGGGCAGCTCATTCCAGAGGGCTGGTGCCCCCACAGAGAAGGCTCTCACCCTGGGTGTCGCCAGCCAACATTGTTTGGCCGACGGCACCCTGAGGAGCCCCTCCCTGTGGGAGCGTATTGGCCGGTAGGAGGCTATCGGTGGCAGAAGTCGATCTCGTATATACCCTGGCCCTAAGCCATGGAGCGCTTTAAAGGTGGTAACCAACACCTTGAATCGCACCCGGAAGACCACCAGGAGCCAGTGCAGCTCGCGCAGGAAAGGTGTTACATGGGTGCGCCATGTCGCCCCCATAATCACCCGCGCGGCCGCATTCTGGACCAGTTGGAGCCTCCAAGTGCTCTTCAAGGGGAGCCCCATGTAGAGAGCGTTACAGTAGTCCAGAGAGGAGACAGACACAATGCCGGCCAGCTAAGCTACACATCAGGATGCAACCTCGCCTCTCGTGATGGGCTGCTCTGGCATTGCCATCCTGCCCTTAGGACTTGCTGGGGCAACATGCCCAATTTTGTGCCTTGTGTGCTTGTGCTGTGTATCCTGACCCATTTTAACTTGTGGATTCCTTTCCTGGATTCTGTGTGTTGCCCGTTGGACTCAGTTACCCAGTGACTCTTGCTGTGCTGAACTCGGAATCCGGACCTGCACAGCAGGGGGGCTTTCTGAGGACCTGCTTGGGGGGAGAGGTGGGGAGGCATTAAATAAACACCTGTAGAACTCTTGCTGTATGTGTGTGCATGTGAGAGGTGGGAAGGGGGCAGCACACAAACCAAAGGCATTATTCCTTCAGAAGGAGTGGAGGGTCCAAAAGAGAGGAAAAGAAGTGGAGAGGCCAGCTGGACAATGCACAGAAGATTCAAGAGTGCTACGTGTTGGCCATTAACAGAGAAAGAAGAAGAGAGAGGGGGGGACTTAAGGCAGAACAGGCTTAAGAAAGAAACATTGAGGCATAACAGTAATAGCAGAGCATGTCGGTGATTGTAATAGGTAATAGTATAAACATTGTCATAATAAAAGTGTACAGGTACTCCTTGACTTATGACCCCTTATGATATGATAGAATTTTCATTCCTAAGCAATGTTGTTCTGTGAGATGCCTGATTTTATGACCTTTTTTGGGCCATGGTTGTTAAATCACTGCAATTGTTAAGTGAACACGTGGTCATTAAGCCAATCCAGTTTCCCCCCCAATGACTTTGTTTTTGGAAACCGGCCGGGAAGGTTGCAAGTGGCCATCACAGGACCCTGGGACTCTGCAACTGTCATAAGCCCATGTAGGAGAAGACAAGGCCGGGCCTGGGGTTGGAGTCAAGACAGGAAGCAGCCTAGAGTCCAGCAAGCTATCGAAGTCCAGCCCCAATTCAGTTCCATTAACTCTTATCTAGCACCAGTTGAGCATTGGCCATTGGTTGACTAGATTCATGTGAATAGACTTGAGCAATAAATTTTCTTAAGGAATTTAACGTTAACATAACCTCAAGTCCAAAGACCAAAAACCACAAGTAAAATTCCGGTCAGGAAGAGTGATTTCTCAAACTCTCTCAAGATATACAAGAATCTATTGTGCAAATACAATCCAGTTACTTGGTTTGCTGAGTGTTGTGCAAACTTACACAACAACTCACTTCTTACAGGTAATACTACTCAACAATTTAGGATTGCAAATGGAACCAGAACTTCCTCTGGTAAACAAGGCAGCCATTTTGAGTTGTGCCTAGTTTTTTAAAATCCTATTTATTGATTGATTGATTGATTGATTGATTGCTGTGGTTGTTAAGCAAATCACCCTGGTCATTAAATGAAGCATGTGACAGTTCTTAAGTGAATCAGACTTCCCCCATTGACTTTGCTTGTTGGAAGCCCCCCTGGGAAGGACACCAGTGGCAAACACATGATGCCCTGGGATGTTGCAACCGTTGTAAATACATTCCAGTTGTCAAGTGCTCAACATTTTGATCATGTGAAAGCAGGGATGCCCGAAGGTTGCTGGTGCAAGGATTAGTCATAAGTCACTTTTTTCAGCACTGTCGTAACTTTGAATGTTCATTAAATGAATGGTCATAAATTAGGACTATCTGTAATCCAATAAAGTATGTTGGGTCTAAGTACCTTTATCTCAAGTTCTTTTGGAAATGTTACTTTGAACAAGTTGCCAAAAGAAGCTTTAGTTTAACATTAATCTATATATATATACTGTATATAAAAGTGAAATACCACTCACACATCATAACGAAATCTTCAGTACAATAAAGCCTACAAACTTGAAATTTGCCACATATGTTCCTCTTGGCTTCTAGGTGCTCACTAAGAAAGGATTTTTCAAAATGACCATCAAAGCATTAGTATTTCCTATGTTATTATTAACATGCTCTGATGCTAAGGAGTCCTACTCCCCCCTCCTCACCTGAAAAGAAATCTGTTCCAAATGCAAAACACAAGCAGAGGAGAGGAGTTTCAGTTTTACTTTCACAGCAGCAAGCATGGGATAGGATAGGGGAGGCTTCTATGAGGCAAGCCTGAGGGAGAGGATAGAATAGGGGAGGGCTCTGTGAGGCAAGGCTGGGAGAGAGAAGGGGAGAGGAGAGGCTCATCATAACTACTCGTTTATTTTTGAGCTGTAAGTGTCGATTTATCAAGCCCGATCACATAGTTTCGTAGTGGAGCACAGGTATTCAGCTAGGTAATAAATAAATACATAAATAAATAATCAATTTATAGAAACCAGAAAGCGACTTAGACTTTCGTGGAACCTGGGAGCAGCCATTGCCATCCCATGCAACCCGTGTTTCCCTGAGAAAGTCAGATGTTTCTCCTACTATTACCCCTCCCAACTAGGGCCAGGAAGCAAAAGGAAACAAAATTTTGGCCGTGTGTTGGTACCGTTGTGCTCATAAGTTTACATACCCCAGTTCTTAGTACGGTGTATTGCCCCCTTTAACATCAAGGACAGCTTGAAGTCTTTTGTGGTATGTGTGGATGAGGCTCTTTATCTTCTCAGATGGTAAAGCTGCCCATTCTTCCTGGCAAAAAGCCTCCAGGTCCTGTAAATTCTTGGGCTGTCTTGCATGAACTTCACGTTTGAGATCTCTCCAGAGTGACTCAATGGTATTGAGGTCAGGAGACTGAGATGGCCACTCCAGAACCTTCACTTTATTCTGCTGTAGCCAATGACAGGTTGACTTGGCCTTGTGTTTAGGATCATTGCCATGTTGGAATGTCCACGTACGTCCCATGTGCAGCTTCCGGGCTGATGAACGCAAATTGTCCTCCAGTATCTTTTGATAACATACTGCATTCATCGTGCCATCAATTCTGACCACATGTCCTGTGCCTTTGTAGCTCACGCATCCCCAAAACATCAGCGATCCACCTCCGTGTTTCACAGTAGGAATGGTGCACTTTTCATCCTAGGCCTTGTTGACTCCTCTCCAAACGTAGCGTTTATGGTTGTGGCCTAAAAGCTCAATTTTGGTCTCATCACTCCAAATGACTTTGTGCCAGAAGGTTTGAGGCTTGTCTCTGTGCTGTTTGGCGTATTGTAAGCGGAATACTTTGTGGCATTTGCATAGTAATGGCTTTTTTCTGGCGACTCGACCATGCAGTCCATCTTTCTTCCAGTGCCTCCTTATTGTGCATCTTGCAACAGCCATGCCACATGTTTTCGGAGAGTCCTGTATTTCACCTGAAGTTATTTGTGGGGGTTTTTTTTGCATCCCGAACAACTTTCCTGGCAGTTGTGGCTGAAAGTTTAGTTGGTCTACCTGACCGTGGTTTGGTTTCAACAGAACCCCTCATTTTCCACTTCTTGATTAGAGTTTGAACACTGCTGATTGGCATTCTCAATTCCTTGGATATCTTTTTATATCCCTTTCCTGTTTTATACAGTTCAACTCAGTGGTGAAATCTTAAAATTTGTTACTGTGGGTTCTGTGGGCATGTCTTGTGGGGGTGGGTAATGTGACTGGGTGGGCATGGCCATTTTTTTTTTTACTTTTAAAACCATTTTTTCTACAACCTCTTTGGGGAAGAGGTTGTACAAAAAATGCTTTTAAAAGTAAAAAAAAAGCCTCTGATGATTGGGCGGCTCAGCTGGGCATGGGGGGGCAGGGATTTTTGCTATCAGTTCTCTGAACCACCCGTCTCCATCGCTACCAGATCTGGCGATCCGGTCCGAACCAGGAGCATTTCACCCCTGGTTCAGATCTGGTTTCCCACAGATCCTTTGACAATTCTTTTGCTTTCCCCATGACTCAGAATCCCAAAAAGTCAATGCAGCACTGAATGAAGGATGCAAGGGTCTGTCAGGAGGCCAGAAACTCACTGACCTTTTATACACACACACTAATTACATGCAAACAGATCACAGGTGAGGATGGTTACCTTTAATAGCCATTCACACCCCTTTGTGTCAACCTGAGTGCATGTTATCAGGCCACAAACACCAGGGTATGTAAACTTTTGATCAGGGTCATTTGGGTCGTTTTCTGTTGTCATTAAGATTGAAAAAGAGTAAACACAAGAGTTGATTGATAATAAATGCCTTCAGCCAAACACTAACAATGAGTGAAAGGAAAATTTTCGTGTTATTATTCGTGTTATAATGCCGGCTGGCGACCCCCAGGAGGAGAGCCTTCTCTGTGGTGGCACCTACCCTTTGGAACAATCTACCCCCAGAGATACGAGTGATCTCCGACCTCAGGACTTTTTGTTGGGCCCTAAAAACTTACTTTTTTCAGTTAGCCAGTCTGTCTTGATTTTAGGGTTGGTTTTAAAATTTTGATACTGATTTTAAATTGAGAAGTTTTAAATTATGGGCCAAATTTATTAATTATTTTAAATCTATTTTTAATTGTAATGTTATGTATAAATGTTTTTATTTTGGCTGTTCACCGCCCTGAGTCCGAAAGGAGAAGGGCGGTATAGAAGTTTGAATAATAAATAAATAAATAAATAAATAAATAAATAAATAAATAAATAAATAATTCATCTTCTCTGAAAAACAGCCAGGAAATCATTAATTCTGCCAGGGTATGTAAACTTATGAGCACAACTGTATCTCTTGGTGTCCAGTTTGAAAGGAAGGTACTGGCTGAAGCTCTTGAGTTGTAAATCCCAACCTTGCTCCTAGTAGAACCCAATACTCCGTGTTCTTGGATTACAGTAACTGCTTCTGGCCTAGACCAGGACAGGGTCTCCAAATTTAGCAGCTTTAAGACTTGTAGACTTAGAAACACACAGCTGGCTGAGGAATTTTGGGAGTTGAAGTCCACAAGTCTTAAAGTTGCCAAGTTTGGAAGCTTCTGGTCTAGACTGCCAGGAGAGACATCAGTCATAAATGCCACTTGGAGCTGAAGAGTTACAGACATCCAACTGAAGAAGGGCATATCCTTCTTTGTGTCTCCTGTCCTGCTGGTGTAGCTTGCTTGCTTTAATTAATTGATTAATTAATTAATTAATCAATTAATTACCATAATACAGCTGCCCATGTCACTGAAGGCAAAATCATTCCGCAGCTTTTTGAATATCTAACAAAAATATATCAAGCAAAACAAAAAAGCTTCCTGAGCAGCTGTTTTTTTTTTTGTTTTTTTTTGTTTTTTGGCAGAACACAGGTTGACCAATAAGCACTAAAGGCAAATTAACAAGTTCTGCTCTTAGTTGTGCCAGAAGGCTTTTGCCTCCTAGGGACTCCGGCACATTCCTGAGATGGAAAAACTGGTTTTTTTGAGGCTGAAAAAAGAATTTCATAGGCATGAACCACTAAGTACATTTTTTTTTTTTTTTTTTGCCGTTGCTCCGTTGAATATTTCGTCATGGTTTGCCAAGAAAATTAAACGATTACAGGAAATCCTCCATTTACCACCGTGAGCACGTTAACTAGTTTCAGTAACGGCCCTAACATGGTTGACCACATGACCAGACCTGATTTTAAGACCTTTTTTGAGTGGTGGTTAAGCAAATTCTGCAGTCGTTAAATAAAGCTATTTGTCAGGCAGAAGAATCAACACCAGACATAAAGTTCCAGTTAAGATAATTTATTACGCATGTACACGAGAATTTAACCAACCAATGCTGAATACTAAATTGACACTAGATAAGAATCAATGGAATTCAAGAGGGGTTGGACTTAAACTGTGGATATGTAATGACTCTAGACTTACTCCTCTCTTGACTCCACCGTCACCAAGGCTCTACCTGTCTTTCACCTACATCAGGGGTGGGGAAATGTGGCTCTTTTACAACCTGTGGACTTCAACTCCCAGAATTCCTGAGACAGTCAGGAATTCTGGGAGTTGAAGTCCACAGGTTGTAAAAGAGCCACATTTCCCCACCCCTGACCTACATCATCCTTTGCTATGGAGCAGTTTTGGCCAGAAACCAGATGTAATCACTAGTTTCCAGTAAAAGCATTGCAAATTGTAGTCACATGATCATGGGGCGTTGCAGACGGGTGTAAATCTGCCCAAAATGTGGCCGTGTGACCCTGTGAGAGAAGACATTGGAACTTTGAATCTGGGTTGCAAATCGCTCCAGATCGCATAAGTGGAGGACTATCTATAGTGTATCTTCCTTCCCCGTCCCCCTCTGTTCCTGTCCAATTTTCCATGCCCTCCTTCATCTGTTCAGGTATCTGGTTACCTTACCCCTGGGTGGCTCCAGGGAAGTGATAGCAGCATGGTGAGATTTGACAATGCTTTTTTTCCAGAGAATATTTTTCAACCTCGTAACATACCTGCAGCACTTCCACTTAGGTATCTACCAATCACACTCTGCTTTGCTTCCAAGACCAGGTAAAGTCACTTAGGTTTAGCAACAGTGTGTGGGATATGCTTAATTCACCTCTGCAGGCAATGTTTCACGATGCAAGACAGGAACTCGTGTAAAAGGGCCAGGAGCCTGGATGTAAACCCCCCACCTGTATCATTTCAGACAAGTGGCTGTCCAGTCTCTTGTTTAAAACCTCCACTGATGGAGGATCCACAACTTCTGAAGGCAAGACATTGCACTGATTAATTGACCTCACTGTTAGGAACTTTCTCCTTAGTTCTAGGTTGCTTCTCTCCTTGATTAGAATAGAATAGTAGAGTTGGGAGGGACCTTGGAGGTCTTCTAGTCCAGTCCCCTGCTCAAGCAGGAGAACCCATACAATTTCAGACAAATGACTGTCTATTCTCTTCTTAAAAACCTCCACTGATGGAGCACCCACGATTTCTGGTGCCAAGATGTTCCACTGGTTAATTGTCCTCACTGTTAGAAAGTTTCTCTCTCCTTGATTAGTTTCCATCTTTTTCTTCTTGTCCTGCCTTCAGGTGCTTTGGAGAATAGGTTGACCCCCCAGCTTGTGGTGCCTCTGCCAGGGAAAACAGGTTCCCAATCTCCGTTTTTGCCTGGGCTGGCCTCCTGCAACCTTCTGCCAGTGAAAATGGAGCTCACTGGTTGCAGGAGTCCAGCCCAGCCAAAAACCGAGATTGGGAACCCTGCGTTTGCTGGCAATGCACTCAGGCCATCACAGGTGCCCCTGACATCACCTTGACAGGTGATGTCAAGTTGGCCATGCCACCCCCAGCCCCCCTCCCCCAAGGTCAAACGCAACCCTGATGCGGCCCTCAATGAAGTCGAGTTTGACACCGCTGCTCTAGGATATTGAATTTATATTGAACCTTCAAAGAAATAAATAAATTTTTTATCGGTAAAACGTAAATTCAACACGAAAATAGTTTGTCACGAAAGCGACTGCCTGCGAAGGCTCCTGGATTGGGGCTGAAAGGCGGAAGCGGAAGCAGTATGCTCCGTCCAGGGGTGGGTTCTACTTACCTTTATTACCGATTCGCAACAGGATCGCATGCACAGATCGCCGATGATGACATCCGGAGCAGTGGGCGGAGCCTCTCCCCAGTTTTACTACCGGTTCTTGCGAACCGGTCTGAACCGGGGGCAACCCACCACTGGCTCCGTCCCATAATTGGGTAGACCAGGTTGCCCTGGTAAACCAGTCCCACCGGACAAAAACACTTCACCCTCTATTTCTGAAAAGGGAGCTAGTCATCAGTTAGTTGCCTCTTGACTGCGCAGTTCTTACAACATCTCTCCCTGAATCAGCAGGGCAGTGACCTGGCAGAAACCAATTTTTATCCCTCTGGATTGACAAACAAGCTTTGTATTAGGTCCCTGTGCCAATGAAGTGGGAGCTTTATCTGGGCATGACATCTTATGAGGCTAGAAATGCGTCTTCCCAGCTCTTTCTCACTCGGCATCCCATGTGCACAAACCGCCATGCGAACTCTGCTCTTTAAAAACTCTGTCGCAAGATGCATTTTGCAGGGCACACCAGGAAGTTTATAGTAATGACACACCATTTAAATAGGGGGAAAGAGTACATAAACAGCGAGGAAATAAAGACACAGCTGATCAATCCTGATTCAGCTGGAAAATGCCCCCAGGGCTGGGCCCGCACAGATCATCTTTATCACTTGATCTGCAAATTTAATAAAGTTAGTTCTGGTAGTTTTCTTGGGTAAGCCAGTTTTAGGGGACTTCCAAGCAGGGGTGAAATCCGGAAGGTTCTGACAGGTTCTGGAGAACCGGTAGCGGAAATTTTGAGTAGTTCAGAGAACCAGCAAATACCACCTCTGGCTGGCCCCAGAGTGGGATGGGAATGGAGATTTCGCAGTATCCTTTCCCTGCCACGCCCAACAAGCCACACCCACAAAACTGGTAGGAAAAAAATTTGGATTTCACCACTGCTTCCAAGTACAAATCTAATGGCAGGCGGATATGACACCCCAGCAAAAAAAAAAAAACAAAAAACTTTTGATCAAATAACAGTATGTTTTCCATTACATTAAATTGTAGCTTCTTGCAAATTAGGAATTTGTTTCATGTGTGCGCAACGTGGAATAAATCTCATTTTAGCTGGGGAAGGGAAAGTCTCTTGTTGGGAGGATTCAATTCTTGGTGACTTCACGGGCACCTCACTGGCAGTTTCTCCAGAGTTGGCAAAGAGATGGTGAGATTGCAGGAATCTTGAATGCCTCAGTTGCTGAACTCACACATTTATTGCTTTTATTTATTTATTATGTCTACAGGCTGCCCATCTCGCTATCCAAATTCATGAGCAGGATAGGTTCACCGACTTTGTTGTTCTGCTGACACAGAATACATAATTTGTTGTAATACATTTTGCTACCTTGCATGTAGAATGCAATGCATACAGAATGTTGGAAAGGAATTAAGCCAAGGGCCTCCAGACTGTCTGTCTGTTTGTCCATCCATTATCAGGATAACACCCACAAAACATTTTCCCTAAAATACCCCAAAGGGGGAGCGGCTCAGATGCTGCTGGCAGCTCCCTCTTCTTCCTTCTCCTGGCGATGGGAACCACAACTATTCTTCAGCAGTTTCCATTTTGCTTAGCCTCGTTGGCCTTTCTACCCCAATGCAATGTCAGGAAGAAGGGGCTAGGAAGTCCATCTATCAGGATTGTGCAAAGGAGGTGATGGGGAGAAGAAGCCAGCAAAAGACAATTGAGCTGGAAATGGGCTGGGATCTGCAGAGGGGGAAAAAAAAATAACCAGAAAAATTTGCCCAGTTCATCCACAAAGGCGAGACAGCTGGCAAGGATCACATTCCTTGCATGCCAATTCTGCATCTTGAACTTTCCGTTATTTTAGGTGGCATTTGTGGGAGGTTGGTTCACAAAAGTGCATATTGTGCAACTGAAACCCAGTTCCTTCTTACCGTATGTGTATTATGATATGTTCATATGATCTGATAAACAGGAAGGTTTAATAAATATGACTTCTGGCAGTTTTGCTCCTGAAATATGAAAGAACGAATGTGATAAGCAGTCTTCCGTTCCAGTATTGGAGCTGAGGTTAATTTTAACCACTTCATTGTGGTGCAAAGATGAGAGCTGCCATCTTTCAGCCATCCAGAATTTAGAAAGAGTGATGAAGAAATTCGCAGCTTTCTGCTGCCATTCAATGGTGCTCCAGGTTTTTGAAGCCAGGATTCCTGTGAAATCTTCTGCCTGGCACAAATACACGCAATGATATTGATAGGTAACAGTAACAGTTGGAAGGGACCTTGGAGGTCATCTAGTCCGACCCCCTGCTCACGCAGGACACCTCTACTAGGGATTTGAACCGCCGAACTGCCGACCTTTCTGATCGACAAGCTCAGTATCTTAGCCACTGAGCCACCCAGTGAGACTTAACCTAGAATAGTTTTGGTTTTGCTGCGTACAGCCCAAAACTTTCCACTTTATTCACAGGTTGATTTCTTTGTGGGTTATAATAGGATGACCCAGTTTAGTTCTGAAGGCACATCAAGCAATTATAAACTATAAAAGATGCTTCCTTTCTCTGGATTGTCTTAATTTGTGGGCAAAATGAAATAAAAATTATGTGTTGGGCCCTCTGGCTACACCCCATTGTGGAAACAGAACTCAGGTTGACAACTATCAATTGTTTGCAATTCAAGGACTTAAAAACTTGGGATGGCTATTTTTTTAATTGGCATTGCTACACTCCTCTCTCTCACATACTAATTAAAGCTAATTATATACATTTAAATGTGTGAGTGAGACAGGGTGGCCACATATTATTGGACTGTGTAATTTATATTTGCCCACAAATCCAGGTAAATAAAATCTGGTTTCCTTAAGCTGAGATACGAGGGTTCAAGTGCTTATTTGAGCCACCCAGAGAAGCCCCACAGCAAAATGGGGACAAATAAATTTAGCAAATAAATAAGTTAAAAGGGAAAAAAATCAACTCTTTATTGCCTAATTGTTAGAAAATCTGTGTCTTTCTACAAAAGATGGGATTTTTAGAAACCTGAATTTAGCATCCCACCATTCTGCTTCTTAACAGATTAACAGAGTTGGAAGGGACCTTGTAGGTCATCTAGTCCAAGCAGAAGACCGTACACCATTTTTAACAGATGTCAATCCAGTATCTTCTTGAAAGCTTCCACTGATGAAGCTCCCACAATTTCCGAAGGCAACTTCTGTTCCGTTGGTTGATTGTTCTCACTGTCAGAAAATTCATCCTTATTTCTATGTTGAATCTCTCCTTGATCAGTTTCCATCCATTATTCTTTGTCTGGCCTTCAGGTGCTTTGGAAAATAGCTTGGCCCCCTTCCTCTTCTCTGTGGCAGCTCCTCAAATATTGGAAGATGGCTATCATGTCTCCTCTGGTCCTTCTCTTCACTAGACTAGCCATGCCCAGTTCCTGCAACCGTTCATCGTATGTTTTAGCCTCCAGTCCCATCTTCATCCTGGTTGCTCTTCTCTGCACTCTTTCTAGAGCCTCATTCTTTGCAGTGTCATTCATCAAATTTTCTGACATGCTAGGTTGTCAGAATAACTCTGTCATAACCCTGACTGTTGAGAATGCAGTTGTAAAGATCACGGGATCTTTGCTGTGGAATCTCTCCTTCCAGGACCTGGTGGATTGGGGAAAGCCTCTGCTCTGGCAAGTGGGCCATCTGCGGGAGAAATACGATGAATGGGTGCACCAGCCAGTGGATCGGCCGATTCGCCTCTTCCATTCGGATCTCCTGGAATCCCTCTCCAGGGCAACATGGTAAGGGCCAGATGTGGGGCAGGAGTATGCGATGGGTGCAGACCAAAGGGCACAGTGGTGCAAACAGTGTCTCAAGAAAACAGATCTGGACAAGATAAAGAGCCGTGGTGATGCAGCATTGCAGGCTGACTCTGCTCACTGCCAGGCATTCAGTCCTGACCAGCTCAAGGTTGATTCAGCCTTCCATCCTTCTGAGGTTGGTAAAATGAGGACCCAGATTGTTGGGGGCCAGAGGCTGACTCTGTGAACCGTTTAGAGAGAGCTGGAGAAAGCACTGTGAAGTGGTATATAAGTCTAAGTGCTATTGCTATGTGGTTGGGGAGCATTGCAATGAGGAACATGTTTTCGATTCCTTGATCACAGTTGCAATCTTTTTTATCTCCACTACCACTCTGCTTGGATGCCCAAGGCTAAGACAAAATAAAAATGAATTTAGAGTAAAAATTAGACTACCAATGATCCTTTGGGTCATTGTTTCAGAAATATTTTCTTATTGGATTACTCAGTGCCTTCAACAATGGCAGAGCCGTGGTGGCGCAGTGGTTAGAATGCAGAATTGCAGGCTAATTCTGCCAACTGCCAGAAGTTCGATTCTCACCGGCTTAAGGTTGACTCAACTTTCCGTCCTTCCAAAGTCAGTAAACTGAGGACCCAGATCGTTGGAGACAATAGGCTGATATTGTAAACCGCTTAGAGAGAGCTGTAAAACACTGTGATATATAAGTCTAAGTGCTATTGCGATTGCTATTTCCCATGGACTTGAAAACCTGACAATTCAGGGAGATCTTCAGAGCTGCATCTGTCTTGAAAGTAGCTCATGCTAAACTGTATACCACAGCCAGACATCAGAGGCAATCGGCTGACTCTGTAAACCGCTTAGAGAGTGCTGTAAAGCACTATGAAGCGGTATATGAGTCTAAGTGTGATTGCTATTGCTATAAAGCTGAGTTTCATTTCTGGCTACTGAGCTGGCCGTGGCTGATCTCAGATGGCAAGCAGACTTGGTTTTGGCTGATATTTGGATGAGGACCACGTGGGCTGCAGAACTAGACTTAGAAGTTCTTAAAAAGCCAGAAGAAGACAGAGTATTTTAATCCTGCTGCCATGATCATTGGGAGTCATTGGAGATCATGGTCCAGTCAAAAGTGACTTTCAGTGAAATTTGGTTAGTGTGAGAGCAATAGCTGTAGCACTTAGACTTATATACTGCTTCACAGTGCTTTACAGCCCTCTCTAAGCAGTTTACAGAGTCAGCCTCTTGCCCCCAACAATCTGGGTCCTCATTTTACCCACCTCGTAAAGATGGAAGGCTGGGTCAACCCTGAGCCTGGTGAGATTCGAACTGCCAAATCGCAGGCAGCCGGCAGTCAGCAGAAGTAGCCCATCGTTCCCCATCCCTGATTTAGGGAGAGCAGAGGCAAGCTTGGTTCCTTGGACTGCCTGGACCGCCATCAGCCTGCTCTTTTCCTATTTCCCAGTCTTGTTCATTTGTCTTGAGATCTCCTGTTGGTCTCCACTTCAAGCTCCGTTTAGCATTTCCAAGATCAGCTGAGGTTGGCTTGCTTGCTGCCGCCTTCTGTGACAGTTCTTACTTCCTAAAAGTCCTGTTCTGGGCACAAAGCCAGCTGGATGACCTTGGTCACCAGTCACTTCCTCTTCAGGTCAGGTCTCAAAAATCTTGCCAAGAAAATAGCAGGGAAACTTGTCCAGGCAGTCTCTGTGAATCAGACATGATTGAAGACCAGAAATCAACAGCTGATTGGGCAGAGAAAGTCTCGTGCCTTTTTTTTTCCCCTCCCATTTTTCCTTCAAGCAGCTGTAAAGAGGATTTGCTTCCAAAGGAGAGGTGAACGTTGGAGACCCTCTTCCGGGTGGAAGGTGGAGCTCCAGGACTCTCGGAATGGCCAACTTGGTCGCTCCGGTAAAGCGAACGGTCCCCTTGGCTTCCGGAAAATCCCAAGATCAGGAAAGAAGCCTTTGTGTTTGGCCTTTTCGGTCATGGTGGTCTTGCTGGAGGAAATCTTCTCCTGGAGAAATTGTGTAGGAAGGTCCCCTCCCTCTGAAGAAACTCAGGGAAATGGGCCTGCCAGTTTCTCTGTGTAGAGCAGGGGCGTCAAACTTGATTTCATTGAGGGCCGCATCAGGGTTGTGTTTGACTTTGGGAGGCTGGGGGTGGGGACAGGGGCCATGGCCAGCTCAACGTCACTCATCAAGGCTCTGTTTATGGCCGTGGTGGCCTTCTGCATCCCTCTGCCAGTGAAAACAGAGCTCGGGAGGGCCGCGTGCACACGTGGCCTTCCTGAGCTCTGTTTTCACTGGCAGACGGATGCAGGAGGCCGCCATGGCCATAAACAGAGCCCAGGAGGCCCACACATGGCCTTCCTGAGCTCTGTTTTCACTGGCAGAGGGATGCAGGAGGCCGCCATGGCCATAAACAGAGCCCAGGAGGCCCACACATGGCCTTCCTGAGCTCTGTTTTCACTGGCAGACAGATGCAGGAGGCCGCCATGGCCATAAACAGAGCCCAGGAGGCCCACACATGGCCTTCCTGAGCTCTGTTTTCACTGGCAGAGGGATGCAGGAGGCTGCCATGGCCGTAAACAGAGCCCTGGAGGCCCACACACGGCCCTCCCAAACTCTGTTTTCACTGGCAGAGGGATGCAGGAGGCCACCACAGCCGTAAACAGAGCCCAAGGAGGCCCACACATGGCCTTCCTGAGCTCTGTTTTCACTGGCAGAGGCACCGTGAGTTGGTCCTTCGTTGTTTCCAGGGCAGCCCAGCGCGCCAGATCTAAGATCCAGCCCACGGGCCTCGAGTTTGACACCCCTGGGGTAGAGAGAGATTCAGTGCAGGATCTGAAAAAGCTGCTTCAGCCCCATTCTAAAGCCAAATGTCGACTGCAGGATGCGTCACAAATCAAAAACCAGTTTGACCCTTGTTTTTTTTTCCCTTCCAGGCACATTGTCTGCATAGTCTGGCTACCAGTGGTGTTCTTCCTCAGCTGGCACTGCTACAGCACCCTTGCCCAAGGCAAAACCCAGCTGTTTTCCTCCTTCACATCAGGTGAGGCTTCCGTGCCAGCCAGGATCTTTTTCACACAAAACTCCCTCCGCACTCGAGGGGACCAAGAATGGTGACAGCAGAGGGCCTGGGAAGTAGACTCTCAACATGCTGTCCTCCTTACTCCAACCGCTTTCAGCCAGTAGCTTTGGAATCCCTGTTGGCAAATATCTAGGAACTGATGGGGATGGATGCAGTTGAGAGTCAGCAAACAGCCAGTTTGGCCTAGAGCAGTGATGGCTAGCCTTTTTGCCATCGCTTGCCAAAAGCGTGGGGGGGGGGTGCCCACACCCATAATTCTATACACCCTGCCCATGTGCACGCGACCCCCCCCACACGCTCCCCCCACTTTTGGCACACGATGGTACGGTAGGCCCATTTTTTGCTTTCCCCAGGCTCCGGAGCCTCTCTAGGAGCCTGGGGAGGGCAAAAACAGCCCGTTTGCCGACTTCCAGTCCTATCGGACTCCTGGGATAGAGCAATCTAGGCATTGCCCACTGTGTTGCCGAAGATGTATTTTCTGCAATCGATATTCTCCAAAGCACAAACAGGGTAGAAAGATGTTAAAGGGGGGCCCAAGCCAGAACTAAAGAGAATCTCCTGGCAGTGAGAACAATTAATCAGTGCCTTCAGAAGTTGTGGATGCTCCATCACTGGAAGTTTTCAAGAAGAGGCTGGACAGCCATCTCTCCAGAATGGGATAAAGTCTCAAAAGTTCTTGAGCCGGGGGTTGGACTAGAAGACCTCCAAGGTCCCTTCAAACCCCATTATTCTATGTCCTACCTATGTTGCCCTGGCTGATTTCCCACATTGGAGGAGCCCTCCACCCTTTGGCCAAATCAACTTGGAGATTCCCCTACATGGTGGGACTCAACTCGAAGGCTGAAGGAGAGCCCAGCCAGACCCCCTTGAAGGCAGCATGGCTGGGAATTTGAAGCCAAGAGAGCCCTCTCCGTTGCTTTGAGATGTGTGGTAGCTCAGTAGAGAACCTCCTTCTCTAAGAGCAGTCTACCTCTCCCTACCAGAGGCTGGGGGCAAGCAGAGCATTGCATTCATGTCCTGTTTCTGGACTTCTCAGAAGAGCCTCTTGCTGGCTGGCTGTTGTTGGAAATAAGCCTTCATTGGCTTGTGGTTCTGCTCAGTGGTACTGTGTTTCTCCGAAAAAAGTGACAGGGTCTTATTTTTTTTTTGAACCCTGAAATAAATGCTTGGCCTTATTACCATGTGCTCAAAAGCCCAATTGGGCTTATTATCAGGCGATATCTTATTTTGGGGGGAAAACAGAGTAGAATTCAATTTTTTTTACTATCGGTTCTGTGGGTGTGGCTTGGTGGGCGTGGCAGGGGAAAGGATACTGCAAAATCCCCATTCCCACCCCACTCCACGGGAAGGATACTGCAAAAGCTCCATTCCCTCCCCACTCCTGGGGGAAGGATATTGGAAAATCCCCATTCCCAGCCCACTCCAGGGGGAAAGATACTGCAAAATCTCCATTCCCACCCCACTCCATGGGAAGGATACTGCAAAATCTTCATTCCCTCCCCACTCCTGGGGGAAGGATATTGCAAAATCCCCATTCCCACCCCACTCCAAGGGAAGGATACTGCAAAATCTTCATTCCCTCCCCATTCCTGAGGAAAGGATATTGGAAAATCCCCATTCCCACCCCACTCCACGGGAAGGATACTGCAAAAGCTCCATTCCCTCCCCACTTCTGGGGGAAGGATATTGGAAAATCCCCATTCCCAGCCCACTCCAAGGGAAGGATACTGCAAAATCCCCATTCCCTCCCCACTCCTGGGGGAAGGATATTGCAAAATCCCCATTCCCACCCCACTCCAAGGGAAGGATACTGCAAAATCTTCATTCCCTCCCCATTCCTGAGGAAAGGATATTGGAAAATCCCCATTCCCACCCCACTCCATGGGAAGGATACTGCAAAAGCTCCATTCCCTCCCCACTTCTGGGGGAAGGATATTGGAAAATCCCCATTCCCAGCCCACTCCAGGGGGAAGGATACTGCAAAATCCCCATTCCCTCCCCACTCCAACGGAAGGATACTGCAAAATCCCCATTCCCTCCCCACTCCTGAGGGAAGGATATTGCAAAATCCCCATTCCCACCCCACTCTGGGGCCAGCCAGAGGTGGTATTTGCCGATTCTCCGAACTACTCAAAATTTCCGCTACCGGTTCTCTGGAACCTGTCAGAACCTGCTGAATATGGTTCTGCTCCAGAGGACCATTTCTGTGCTCACCCGTTGTCGCTTTCCCTTTCTCTGCGTAGCCTATGCCGTTCCTGTTCACAAGTACTGGTTCCCACCGCTCTTTGTCCTGGGCATATTCACCTGGTCCCTGGTGGAGTATCTCATCCATCGCTTCCTCTTCCACATGAACCCTCCCGCCAGCAACTACTACTTGATCACGTTGCATTTTCTGATGCATGGCCAGCATCATAAGGTAGGTGAGCCCTGGGAAACTGGGGTGATGGCAGCTTGGGGTGAGATAACATCTGGGCCTGTCTCAGGGGCAGCCCAAAGGGAGGCTCAGCTCAGCAGTTTTGTGCATTGAAGAGAACTTCCAACATTGGAAAACTGCCAGCTGTGGAAAAGTCAAGGCTGACTTGATGGGTCAACTTGACGGTTTATAACCATTGTATTAATTTATGATATAACATACCCAAAAAATGTATTTGATTTTGGGTTTTACCGATTAGGCTGATGGATCCTGATAGAAATGGCTACTTTATATTATTATGAAAAAACAAAAAAGTTGTGATTAATGCCTTATTTTACTGCAACAGAGAGAGTCGGAAGCCAATGCTTCTTTTTCTTTTTCCTAATCCTTCCTCACTCTTCTCTCCCCACCCCCACCTTCCTCTCTGTCGTTTTCCTATTTTCTTCCCTATTCTCTATCTTATTTTATCTTATAACTCAATAAAAGTTTGAAGGAACAAAAATATATATGTACAAAAGCAAAAAGAAGGAGAAATAGAAAAGGGAAAACACAAATACCTTTGTTTCTACTTGGAAACCGCTTCTGGACTTAGTGCTTGAGGTTAGAAAACAAGGAAACTTCGATTTTGGGCTTTACCGATTAGATAGATGTGGTGTTATGGAAATGGCTAGTTTAATCTACTAGGCTAGGGGTCAGCAACCTGCGGCTCTGGAGCCGCATGTGGCTCTTTCATCCCTCTGCTGTGGCTCCTTGTCATTCAAAATATGTGTCACAACTGGCAATATACAACACCTGCCGGCACGTGATTTATTGAGCTTTTCAACCCTTGGTAGGCCCACCATGTATAAATCCAAGAAAAAAGTTTCAGAAGAAAAACAGAATGTTTAATTCAACTACATATGCTAGTTTTCTGGTTGCTCAAGAAATAGTCAGGCACAGGAAGGGTTTTGTGGCTCCCAGTGTTTTTTTTTCTGTGGAAAATGGGTCCAAATGGCTCTTAGAGTGTTTAAGGTTGCAGACCCCCATACTAGATAAAAATAAAAAGTCACTGTTTGATGTTATTACCCTATTCTACTGCACCAAAGGGAGTTGGAAGTCAATGGCATGATGCGTCTCAAAATGTTCTGTGCCAGGTTAAGTTGTTGCCCAACTTAGGACAATTCTGTACAATATCCTCAGCTTGTTCTCTCCCAGTCTGTTCCTGAAGTTTATTTAAGGGATTCCCGGCTGGATTTGACAGGGCTGGGTCATTGTTCCCATTGTTGCCTTTCTACCTGTATTTATTTATTTTTTTAATTTTTATGCCGCCCTTCTCTCAAAGGACTCAGGGCGGTGCACAGCCAAAAATAAAAACGAACACATATAAAATTTAAAACAGTTTAAAAGAGAATTAAATAATTTGGCCCATTTCAATTAAGACAAAGACAACCCATATAACTTAAAATTGATCTTGGTATTCAGGCCAGCCCAGCTTGTTGAAAGAACAGCGTCTTGAGGGCACGACGAAAGGTGCGTAGGTCAGGATCATCCGTAAATCCCAGGGCAGTTCGTTCCAGAGGGCAGGTGCCCCCACAGAGAAGAATCTCCCCCTGGGAGTCGCCAGTTGACATTGTCTGACCGACAGCACCCCGAGGAGTCCCTCTCTGTGGGAATGTACTGGCTGGTGGGAGGCTATCAGTAGCAGAAGGTGATCTCGTAAGTACCCAAGTCCTAAGCCATGGAGTGCTCTGAAGATAGTAACCAACACCTTGAATCGCACCCGGAAGACCACCGGAAGCCAGTGCAGTTCGTGCAGGAGAGGTGTTACATGGGAGCGCCATGTCGCTCCCATAATCACCCGCGCGGCCACATTCTGGACCAGTTGGATCTGTATGGGGAGAGCAAGATACACCAAGTGGCCCCTGGAGGTAGGGATCTACCAGCACCTGCTGTCCCTTCACAGGGGACCCCCTCCGTCCTAGAGGGATCCGGTCTCACCTTTTCCACCCACCTAATTTTATCCAAAGGCCCAAGCTTTTTGTGAAATCACATCATTGGAATTAGCTTTGCTTATGACTCAGTCATCTACCATATTTGGCCAACCTCACTGCAATTTAGGCGTGTTAAGGCTCTGCCATTCCGTGCCACTCAACTCTCCACAAAGTTCAACACCCTTGCTTGGCATTTTAATCCTCAAAGCAGGAAGAAGCTGAAAGCATTTTGGATCTTCCTCAGCCCTGATGTTACCACCTCAGTTGAGGATGGGGATTTCCGTTTTAGAGAAAGCCAAGATCCAGAAGAGAAGTAGAATTGGTCACAATTCCCGCCCCAATGGAATTACTACAAGGTTATTAGAAACGAGTGCCAGATGTTCAGTGGGGGAGAGGGGGTGCCCCAAAAATCAAGCTGATGGCCTGTGGGATCAAAAGCCTTTTGATGTGCATCATGTGAACCAGGGGTGAAATATAAAATTTGTTACTACCAATTCCGTGGGCGTGGCTTGGGGGGTGGTAATGTGACTGGGTGGGCATGGCCAACTTTTTTTTTTTTTTACTTTTAAAAGCATTTTTTCTGCCGAAGAGGTTGTAGAAAAAATGCTTTTCTAAAAAATTGCTTTTAAAAGAGGGGGGGAAAAAAGCCTCTGATGATTGCGCGGCTCAGCTGGGCATGGCAGGGCCCAGGGATTTTTACTACCGGTTCTCCGAACTACCCACCGCCATCGCTATCGGATCGGGCGATCCGGCCCGAACTGGGAGTATTTCATCCCTGATGTGAACAAAAGGGCTGGGGAGAGCTTCAGTCATGCCCAGTGGCTGCCATCGTAACAGATGCCCTTAAAATACTGGATGTAGCCTGTAAGGGAATTGATGATTAGGGGACTGGTGTCATGGTTCCAAGCCAACTGGAGGCTAAAACATATGAAGAACGGTTGCAGGATCTGGGTATGTCTAGTTTAATGAAAAGAAGGACTAGGGGAGACAGGATAGCAGTCTTCCAATATTTGAGGGGCTGCCCCAAAGAGGAAAGGGTCAATTTATTCTCCAAAGGACCTGAAGGCAGAACCAGAAGCATGGATGGAAGCTAATCAAGGAGAGAAGGAATCTGGAATTAAGGAGAATCTTCCTAACAGTGAGAACAGTCAACTGGTGGAACAGAAGTTGCCTTCAGAAGTTCTGGGTGCTCCAACACTGGAAGTTTTTAAGAAGAGACTGGACAACCATTTATCTGAAATGGCAAAGGGCTTCCTGCTTGAGTAGGGGGTTGGACTAGAAGACCTCCAAGGTCCCTTCCAACTGTTGTTATTCTGTCTTCAACTCTCAGAACTGCTGGCTGGGGGAATTCTGGGAGTTGAAGTCCACACAGCTTAAAGTTGCAGAAGCGGAGAAACCCACCGTTCTCTTTGAGACTGAGATCCCATTTTGTCCCCTCTCCTCTCTCGCAGTCCCCGTTCGACAGCTCCCGCCTGGTCTTCCCACCTGTGCCGGCCTCCTTGCTCTTCTTCTTCTTCTACTTTCTTGCTCAAGTGGTTTTCCCTGGAGAATTTGGGCTCTCCATCCTGTGCGGAGGAATCCTTGGCTACATTATTTACGACATGATGCATTACTACTTGCACTATGGCTCGCCCAAAGAAGGCACCTACCTCTCCAGTCTGAAGACCTACCACATCAAGCACCACTTCGAACACCAGAAAGCAGGTGAGGGTGGGCACTGGGGAGGGGGAGGGGAGGGGGGGGCGAAAGGTGCAGCTGGGCATTGAGGTCCCTGTCTTTGCTTTCAAGCATCTTGGCTTCCAGGGGCCGAGCTAAGTCAGTACAGGTAGTTCTTGACGTACAACCGTCAGCTTAGGGACCGTTTGAAGTTACAACTGGACTGAAAAATGTGGCTAATGACCGATTTTCACAGTTACGACCCTTGCAGCATCCCTGTGGTGGCGGGATCGAAATTCAGACGCTTGGCATTTTTTGACATTTGCAGTGACTTTAACATTAACATAACAATTTGAAATCAGTTGAGCTAATTCAGCTTAATAGGAAGGCTTCGTGAACAGAATCTTCCAAATATTAAAAATACAATTCTGAGCTTTTGCTCTGCTTGTTATCCTGCTGTGGGCTATACAGGTAGTTCTCGATTTACAACAGTTTGCTTACTGACTGAAGCAGGGGTGAAATCCAAAATTTTTCCCTACTGGTTCTGTGGGCGTGGCTTGATGGGTGTGGCAGGGGGAGGTTACTGCAAAATCTCCATTCCCACACCACTCCAGGGGAAGGATATTGCAAAATCTCCATTCCCACTCCACTACAGAGGAAGGATACTGCAAAATCTCCATTCCCACCCCGCTCCAGAGGAAGGATATTGCAAAATCTCCATTCCCACCCCGCTCCACAGGAAGGATATTGCAAAATCTCCACTCTCTCCCCACTCTGGGGCCAACCAGAGGTGGTATTTGCCGTTTCTCCGAACTGCTCAAAATTTCCGCTACCGGTTCTCCAGAACCTGTCAGAACCTGCTGGATTTCACCCCTGGTTTGAAGTGACAACGGCACTGAAAAAAGAGACATATGGCCCTTTTTCACATGTACAACCTTTGCAGCATCGCCATGGTCACGTGATTGAAATTCAGACTCTTGGCAACTGACTCATATTTATGACGGTTGCAGTGTCCCTGGGTCACGTGATCCACTTTTGCAACCTTCTGACGAGTAAAATCAATGGGGAAGCCAAGTTCACTTAACAACCTTGTCCCTAACTTAACAACTGTAGTGATTCACTTAAAGTGGCACAGAAAGTCGTAAAATCAGGCACAATCCATTAAAAAAATTTCTCACTTAGCAGCATAAACTCCAAGGTGCTTTGGGCCAGTCAGTCTCTCTCAGCCCACAATGTTATAACCAATGGATCAGTTTTGTTCATTGATCAGGGCGGGAAAAGGTCTGGTACTTGTGGAAAAGGGGGAAAAAGTCAAATGCCGAAAAAAACCCAAATGCACAGGCATAGTATAGGTGGTACCTGGCTCAATAGCAGTAACTGTGAAATGGATCTTGGAGACTCTAGAAAGAGTGCAGAGAATATTAACAAAGATGATGAAGGGACTGGAGGCTAAAACATACGGAGAACGGTTGCAAGAACTGGGTATGTCTAGTTTGATGAAGAGAAGGACCGGGGAGACATGAAAGCAGTGTTCCGAGATCTCAGGGGTTGCCACAAAGAAGAGGGAATCAAGCTATCCTCCAAAGCACTGAGAGCAGGACAAGAAGCAATGGGTAGAAACTAACCAAGGAGAGAAGCAACCTAGAACTAAGGAGGAATTTCCTGACAGCTAGAACAATTAATCAGTGGAACGACTTGCCTCCAGAAGTTGTAAATGCTCCAACACTGGAAGTTTTTAAGAAGAGGCTGGATAATCTTTTGTCTGAAATAGTATAGGGTTTCCTGCCCGAGGAGGGGGCTGGACTAGAAGACCTCCAGAGTCCCTTCCAACTCTATTATTCTGTATTTTGTGTTACCACCCTGTATGTTCTTTTTTCCCCTCTGCCCCCTGCAGGCTTTGGGATTTCCAGCCGGTTCTGGGACCGTCCCTTCCACACGCTGATTCCAGAAGAAAAGAATAAGAACGATTAGCGTCCAGCGTTCCTGCTTGGCCTCTGGTTCTGCGACCAGAGTCCCAGTGACTGTCGTTGATGGAACTTTGCAGGGCCTGGAACAACCCTGGGACTTAGACTGGGGAGAGAACTGAGTCCCCTTTTCCTGCTGCTTTGTGGCCTTATTTTGGGAGGTTCTCAGGGATGAAGAGTGCCTTAAGACACCCTGGAGCTGTGAAGAAGCAAATGGTGGGGAAAGGGCCAGTTGCATCTTAGCGTCATAGTCAGGGACGGATGTCAGAGCAGAAATCCTGCTCAGCTTTATTTCCTTCTATTTAAGTATAATTTTATTAAAGATTTTTCTTAAACGAAAGAACATGAAAGCTAATGCAAACTAATATAAAGTGAGAGCAAGAAAAGAGCGAAGAAGAAACCAAAGAGAAAGCTAAAAGTGCAAGAAAAGGGGGGGGGGGGAAATAGAAAAATAGAAAAAAATAAGATACAAAGAAGTAGTCTCTGATCTATTTTACAGCAGTTATAAGTACAATTATAAAACTTATAATCCTATAAGTTAAATATAAATCCTAATCATCCAAACCATAAATCGTAAGTTCATTTTTTTTTCTATTTTACAGAAAAAGTCCCTAAGGGCTTTCCACTTAGCAATAAACATAGATAATGCCTTTTCTGTGATCAAAGAAATTAATTTAGAATTAATTTAGACATCTCAGCAAGATCATCATCGTCACCAGCCATTCCCCCATTACGGATTGTGCCAAATCTTTCCACTTTCGCTGAGCTATTGCTCAGCTCCCTTTCCAAGCACCAAAATCTTATTTTGTAACCTAAATGATTGAATTTATCCATAGAACATCTAAGCAGAACATGTCTTGCCAGGGGCTCCTGGCTCTTAGAGGTTCTGGTTTCCGGTGCTGGGTTTTGTGGGTGAGAGAAAGGATGTTAGAAAACAAGGAACTCTTTGTCAAAACCTCAAGGCTGATTGTGGTTTAACCACCTACATCAGTGGTGAAATCTAAAATTTGTTATTACCGGTTCTGTGGGCGTGGCTTGGTGGGGGGGGTTTGGTAATGTGACTGGGTGGGTGTGGCCAATTTTATTTATTTTTTACTTTTAAAACCATTTTTTCTACAATCTCTTTGGCGAAGAGGTTGTAAAAAAATGCTTTCAAAAGGCTGAGTTGCCTGATCGGCAGATCCAACTCACCTTGGATCGTCAGAGGCATTTAAAAGAAAAAAAGGTTTTTTTTCTTTTAAAAGACTTTGACGATCCCAGCTGAGCCACGCGATCATCAGAGGCTTTTTTTTTTACTTTTAAAAGCATTTTTTGGCTGAACAGGTTGTAGAAAAAATGCTTTTAAAAGTAAAAAAGAAGCCTCTGATGATTGTGTGGCTCAGCTGGGCATGGGGGTGGGGGGCAGAGATTTTTGCTACCAGTTCTCTGAACCACCCGCCTTCATTGCTACCGGATTGAGTGATCCGGTCCGAACCGGGAGCATTTCACCCCTGACCTACATGGATACACTTTGGAAGCTCTTGATTGCTCTTTGGAGAATATAGAATAATCGGTCACATGAAATGATAGCACCACTTTATACTGCATTGGTGAAGCCACACTTGGAATATTGCATCCGGTTTTGGTCACCACAATGCAAACAAGATATTGAGACTCTAGAAAGGGTGCAGAGAAGAGCAACCAAGAGGATTAGAGGCGAAACTATATGAATTGTGGGAATTCGGTATGTTTAGTCTAACAAAAAAAGAGACTGGGGTGACATGATAGCAGATCTTCCAATTTTGAGGAGCTGTCACAGAGGAGTCAGCCTATTCTTCAAAGTACCTGAGGACAGGACAAGAAATGATGGATGGAAACTAATCAAGGAGTAAAGCTACCGAGAAGTAAGGAGAAATTTCCTGACAGGTAAAGTCTTTTTCCGGTGAGAGTGGTCTATCAGAGCAACCTGGACTACTCAAATATGGGACGGAGCAGTCGCTTTTGTGACAAACTATTGTTTGTGTTGAATTTATATTTTACCAGCAAAGAAACAAAGGGAACTAGTATAGATCTATTTCAAGCTATTTAGCTCTCGTCAGCTAGCCATACTCTTTCTGGGATTCGAACCTGGGCTACTTTCCAGAATCCCAGAAGGGTATGGCTAGCTGACGAGAGCTAAATAGGGTGAAATAGATCAATGCTAGTCTCCCTTTATTTCTTTGTCGGCAAAATATAAATTCAACACTTCTGACAGGTAGAACAATTAAGCAGTGGGAACAGCTTTGCCTTTGGAGGTTGTGGATGCTTCATCACTGGAGGCTTTTAAGAAGAGACCGGACAGCCGCTTCTCTGAAATGATTTAGGGCAGGGGTCTCCAAACTTGCCAACTTTTAAGACTTGTGGACTTCAGCTTCCAGAATTCCTCAGCCAACTCTTCAATTCTGGGAGTTGAAGTCCACAAGTCTTAAAGTTGGCAAGTTTGGAGACCTCTGGTTTAGGGTCTCCTGCTTGAGGAAGGGGGCGGTTGGATTAGAAGACCTCCAAGGTCTCTTCTGACTCCGTAATTCTGCGATTCTGCCCCTTCTGTTTTGTGACATCACAATATATGTAGAAAAGAAGAGCTGTTTGTTCTTTGGTGCTGTGGCATTGCTTTGACAGCCTGCCACACCGTGACTGGCTGTGCAGGGGCATTCACAAGACCAAAATCTGCAAGATAGTGAGTGGATGTTGCAATTGAAGCCCCACCCCTTATGTGTGTGCGTGTGTGGGTACCCCCGTCCTGATGGTGATCTTCACTCCATGGGTGTCCCGGGACGCAGGAACCTTCTGTGTCTCAACTACCCCATGCATTCCCAGATGCCATGGCTAAGAGCCGCTCCTTCCATCCTCAGTCCAGAGGTACTTAGTGACCTATGGCAGCATCTCCCTCTTGAGATACCTCCTGCACCCTTCCTCAAATTGCGCCTTTATGTTTCCAGAGCAGGGAGGGTCATGGACCAGCCCAGTGGTGGGCTGCAACTGGTTTAACAACCGGTTCTGTGAGCACGCGCTTTGCACATGAACGACGAACTCGCTTGTGCACAGTGTTCAAAATACAGCAATTTGAAGCTTAGCTGCTTACTTTCTAAGGCAGTCCTGGTAAGTAGAACAGTGGAGGTGCAGGAATCAGCTGTGCCGCACGAATCATCTGAGCGAGAAAGAAGGAAATATAGGATAAGATTGGGCGGGTATGAGTGGGCGGGGCCAGCTGATCATCGGAACTACCGGTTCACCCAAATTGGCAGCAGCCCACCACAGGACCAGCCCTTGGCCTGGGCTCTGATTGCCATATTTCCAGTGGCGTCACAAGCCGGAGGGTCGAATCCTCACTAGACTGGGATGGAGGACTCTTGCAGGAAAGCAGAGTTGGATGGTTCGAGCTTTTCCCCTCTAGGATGCTGTCATTTTATCTCCTCTGAGTCCTCTATCCCAGGCTGCCTCCTGCTGGGAGGACAAGTGAGTTGCAGCAATGGGAGAAGATTTCTGCTGCCTTCTGGTTGCTCTGGAAGTGGCATCTGATTGCTCATGACCTTGTGATTCTGCTACCAACCTTTCCTTTCACTCCCCTGAGGATTAAATGCTACTGATGAAATGTTGGGGTGTGTGCGTGCACCTGGCAGCTAGGTTGCGTGTCAAATGCGTCCTCCTGCCATCTTTGTTGGGGCTCCATGCCCAAAGGCAGTGAACGTCTTCAGGGAGAGATGCCTGTCTTGCCCTGCTCACCCATATCTGTGGGCATCCCAGAATCTTGAGATATAAAAACCACATTTTACCTTCCAATCAGAGATTCTAAAAAGTCCAGAAAACTGGGTGTATTTGCAGAAGATATCCAGATGGCACCATCAGTAAGAAAGGGACCCCCTCACTCTGTACCAGCCAGTCTAGCAAAATGGCACGTGTCGAAAAAACAGATGGGAGTGGGCACCAGTCCTACAGTCTTTCTCAGAAAATAAGCCCGAGTCTTATTTTCTTTTAGACTTGAAAATAAGGACTTGGACGTACTTTCGAGGTGGTCTTACTTTTTTTGAGGTGCAGCGTTCGGAATGGAGGCTTTTTGGCGAACGGGGGGAAAATGCGGAGGAGGATTTTCCTGCCTGCCGTCCTTTCCTCAGTCTGGGCTGAGCTTGAGGAATGGATGACAGGCAGGAAAAACCCCCCTCCCCATTTTCCTCCCATCCCCCAAAAAGCCTCCCACAAGCCTCCCAAAAAGAGGGAAAAAGCAAAGCAACCGGCTGCAGAGCTGCGGGCTTTGGGGAAGTGGCCCAACAAGCAGAAGCGCTGCGCCCAGAAAGAGAAGCGGAATTTGTGCTGCCCCAAGGGTTCCCACACCCACATCCACGCTGCCACTCATGCTCGCCACACCCATCCCCTGGGCTTATTTTTGGGGTAGGGGTAATATTATGCCCACCCCCCAAAAAAATTAGGGTTGGGCCTATTGGGGTGGGTCATGTTTTCGGAGAAACACAGTATCAGCACATTGTCTTGGTAGCAGCTGCCAGTTCATACTTGTTTGTTAAATAGTGATTTTATTTATAAGCTTCGTGAATCTAACAAGGAGCAGAGGGAGTCTCTCCAGTTGACCATGCACATCTGTGTGTGTATTTACACACCTACAAACACCCACACAGAAATACTTGGCAACACATCTGGCCTCTACCTGTAAGGGTCAGGTAGGTGGGTTAAGTTGGCCAGGATAATATTGACATTATGACAAAGCCGATGAAAACAGAAGCTTCAGGTGCTCCCACCTTAACTGTGGTTGGACTTCTTTTTAAAGTCCAAGCAAGTTGCTATGGCTACTTTTGGCAGCCCATGCACTAATTTCACCTTTATTTGCTTTTACTATTGCTACGTACATAGAAACAGCTACAGCAGACGCTTACAGAAGATAGGAATCAGCGAATGGTTAATTGAATTACAGGTTACTGAATTATGATTTGAGTTGAAACTCTCCTGGACGTATATATACAACCTACTGAAAGAAAATGAACTCAGCACCCAGTTTGCATAATCTGTTAGGTCAGCCTTTTTCAACCTTGGTAACTTTTTAAGGTGTGTGGACTCCCAGAGTTTCCCAGCCAGCATGACTGACTGGCCCAGGAATTCTGGCAGTTGATCCACACATCTTGTGTGAATAAGGTTGAGAAACACTTTGCATGAGTCTGTGCTAAATTGGGGTTGGCTGGTTTGAGCCACCAATACCGCTTTGCAACGTCTCAGGTTTCTTATTTTGGAAAAGACGCTTTTGAGTTTTCTCAAAGGGACTTTCTCCAGCCTGAATTGTTCATTTGTGTAGATAGGATGGTTGTTAGTGATGTCAGAGGAGACCCATATAAGTTTATGGCAGCAAGAAAAAACAAAAAAACTAGGAGTCCGCTAGTGCCTTTTCTGACTAACCAATGTTAGTCAGGGCTTCAGCTTTCATGAACCGCTGCCTTTTAATTAAATTGGTTAGTCACAAGAGGCCTTGGCAGACTTCTGATTCTGTGGAGCAATAACAAATGAGAACTCCATTTGAGCCTGGAATGTTTGCCCAGCTCTGATCCAGTTTTGATTAACAGAATAAACAGAGTTGGAAGGGTCCTCGGAGGTCTTCTAGTCCAGCCCACTGCAAAAGCAGAAGAGCCTATATCATTCTGGACAAACGGATGTCCCATCTTTTAAAAGCCTCCACTGATGGAGCACCCACAACTCCTGAAGGCAAGCTTATTTCACTGGTTGACTGTTCTCACTGTTAGAAAATTCCTCCTGACTTCTAGATTGCTTCTCTCCTTGGTTAGTTTCCGTCCGTTGCTTCTTGTCTTGCCTTCAGATGCTTTCAGAGGTGTGAATGATTCACTTTGCAAGTGAAGTGGTTCACTTCACTTTCCTGATAAGAAGGGAAAGAAGCAGGCTCCTCGGGATATCGTGTCCTGACAGGAGATCCTTGATGAAAGAATCTGAGGTCCTCACTTTCCATCCCTACCCAACAGGTAAAACTTCTGCTTTCTCCACCTGCATACCAAAAGCAGGAGCCTTTCTTGGATTTCGTAAGGTCGTTGGTAACCATGCCCCATTTCTGCTGCGTACCAGCCTTGTCCTCTGCAAGTGTTCGTCAAGAGATAACAGGAAGCCAAACTAAACTCAACCATAAAGGGTTCAAATCAGCATTGGGTTTTCACATTTTGTTACCACCGGTTCGCCGTCCATGCGCAGGCACCTTCCACACATGTGCCCGGCCTCAAAACCGTGCCTAAATAGGACGGCATAGAGCCGGGGTAGGTGGGCAGGCCCACCCATGATCTCCGCTACCGATTCACCCGAACTGGTACGAACCGGCTGAATCCCACCTCTGATTCAAATGCCTTTAAACTGGTGCTCATCGTATGAGAAACAAACAGGGAGCGCTTGGAAGTTCTAGTACAGGGAGTCCTTGACTTACAACAGTTCATTTCCATTCAAATGTTGCCACAGCACTGAAAAAAAAAAGTGGCTTATGACTGTTTTTCACACGTACGACTGTTGCAGCAGTTCCAGGCTCACATGGTCACAATTCAGACAGTAGCCAACTGTCTCATGCGGTATCCCAGGCTCATGGAATAAACCTTTTATAAGATGACAAGCGGGAAGCCAGAGACACTTCACAACCGTATTACCTAACAGCGGCTGTGATTTCATTTAACAACTGTAGGAAGAAAGGTCATAAAATGGGGCAAATATTGTCTTAAGAACTGTCTCACTTAGTAATAGAAATTTCAGGCTTAATTGTGGTCGTAAGTCGAGGATGACCTGCATATGAAGCCAAGTATGATATTGTAACTATTACTGAAACTTGTTGGGATGGAACCAGTGGTGGGTTTCAGCAGGTTCTGACCAGTTCTAGAGAACCGGTAGCGGAAATTTTGAGTAGTTCGGAGAATCGGTAGTAAAAATGCTGACTGGCCCGGCCCCCATCTATTCTCTGCCTCCTGAGTCCCAGCTGATCGGGAGGAAATGGGGATTTTGCAGTAACCTTCCCCTGGAGTGGGGTGGGAATGGAGATTTTACAGTATCTCTCCCCTGCCATGCCCACCAAGCCATGCCACACCCACCAAGCCACACCCACAGAACTGGTAGTAAAAATTCTGACTGGCCTCGTCCCTATCTATTCTCGGCCTCCCGAGTCCCAGCTGATCAGGAGGAAATGGGGATTTTGCAGTATCCTTCCCCTGCCACACCCACCAAGCCACACCCAAAAGAGGGGGAATTGTATTGTGTATAAGGAATTATAAGGATTACATCTCCTTTTAGCCTTTTAGAACAGGGGTCTCCAACCTTGGCAACTTTAAAGCTGGCTGAGGAACTCTGGAAGTTGAAGTCCAGAAGTCTTAAAGTTGCCAAGGTTGGAGACCCCTGTTCTAGAAAGTATTTGGGTAAATATTAAAGAAAAAACCAATGAGTTTGCTATGAGTTTGTACTGCAGGCCACTCAACAAACCAGAGGAAATGCTAATCAGTTAACTGAGGCATGCAGGAAACACGCCACTGTAGTAATGGAGGACTTTAACTACCCTGACATCAACTGGGAAACAAACAATGTTTTGAAAAGCCTTCTGAAATTCGTCCTCTCCAAGGAAAGCCATTGCAAAAATGCTGCTGAGTTTCTCTCCTTTCTGCCTTCGGACCTCCCCTCTTCTAATGTTGACCGCATAAAATGTTTTAGAAAAAAGAAGGATGGTCGCATATAAACTACAGGCATGAGATATTTGTATATAGATGATGTATATTTTGACAATAAAGAACCTTTTGAAGCTTCTGTGCGTGTGGGAGTAGTTGGGGTGGAAATGCTGGAAAGGGCGGTGATGGGAGAAGAAACAACTTGCAGTGAACAAGGTTTCATTCAAACCACACCCATCACCTTATCATGGGCACTATTGGCTGGTTCGTAGGGGTGGGGGGCTGGGACAGATGTTGGGACCCAGGCCGACGTAGTTAATATTAAATGCAGAACAGTTCCAAAAACAGATTTTATTAAAACAGCTGAGAATTAACTCATTCTCAGCTTATTCCAAATTAAATGAAAGCAAAGTTCTCAAAACACCATTCTTCAGTTTATCTCTGACCTTGGGATAATTAGGCAAGCTGCCGAAGGCTTTTCTTGGCTACAGTTCAGGAACAGAAGACTCTGACAAGAAAGAAATACATCCAAACACGAAGCAAATCTCTCAACGGTTGTTTTCCAGCAAAGAGGCCAAGAGCCATTGCTGGTCATTTAAGGGGCCAATCATCTCTTGGCCTTACTCCCGAGTCGTCCTCTCTGCTTTAGCTGCTTCTGCCTTCTGGCAGCTCTTCTCATGCGTGCACTAGGAACAGGCTCCTCCTGTTCCTCTGCCTCTCTACTGTCAGCCTTTATAGGCTCCAGTGTCCGCACATCACTCCCCGATGGCCCTGGCCCCATCTCTGCCTCTGACGCAGAGCCCTCATCCGGGCCTTGCCTAGCGTCCAGGACTGGCCCATGTTCTTCCTCAGCCTCATCGCTGTCCAACTCTGCTGCCAGCTCTGCAGGCTGCTGGTGGACCACAACAGGAGGAAGCATGACTGCAGAGGCCAAGAGCCAAGTATCAGGCCTGCCATCTTCAGCTTCTTTGCTTTGCTGGCATCTGGCCATAAAATGCAAGGGAGGGGGGAAGGAATTGGAGAAGTAAGGATTGGGCATGGGAATGTGCAAAAAAAAGAGGGGCGGGGATGACAGGGTGACAGGAACCAGAGGGATCAATCTGGAATAAACCAGCCGCTAAGGACACACAGCCTGAGAATGGAATGTGAAATTAACATTGAGAAGTGCCAAACTCCAAAGCTGTTCCCAAAACATCAGCAACGAATACTATTGGACACTGATGGACTGGTCAAAAGGGGAGGGCCAGAGAAAGAGGAAAAGTCTAACTTTTGCCCAGGAATACTCTGTTTCAGCTTTACTTTAGCTGTAGACTTTAGTAAAAGAACCTTTCACTTCAAAGAAATGGAGTCGAGGGTCTTTCTTTCCTAAACATCCAAATCAGGACAGACCTGACATTATCATTAGCTGCTTTCCGGATCGAAATACAACAAGCAGCCTCTTTGACTCTACAAAAGTTAGTCACTCTGAGAAGTTGTTGAAGCAAAGTTAAGGAGAGGAGAGTTCTTCTTGGAGCTCTACTCAAACTTTGCGGCTTGATGGAACGTAGCAGCAAGCTGCAAGGTTTGAGAAGTGGAGCGGGGCAGCTGCCTCCTTTCTCTGAAGGTGAGAAAGTGCTAAACTCAGTACCCATTTCCTTTAAGGGTTAGGATTGGGCCTTCATACTGTGGAACACCTCCAGATCAGAAGGCCAGGGTTCCCTAAGCAGTTCTCCTCTTCCCTCACTCCGTATCTCTGAGATGAAATCATGTCATTGCATAACTCATGAAACAAAACTATGCTTTAGACTCCCAATCAGTACACAGAGAGAGGGAGGGAGGGAGGGAGGGAGGGGGAGAGAGAGAGAGAGAGCTTTAGAAGGCTGGTAAAGCCTCAGGCACTGATTTAATGAGTTTGGGCAATTTTTTTAAAAAGGTTGGCTTCTTTTTGAGGAAGTACAAAATAGCACATGTCAAAGCAGCAGTACAGGTAGTCATTGATTTACGACCACAATTGAGCCCAACATTTGTGTTGCTAAGTGAGACATTTGTCAAGTGAGTTTTGCTCCATTTTACAACCTTTCTTGCCAGAGTTGTTAAGTGAATCATTGCAATCAGTAACCCGTTTGCTAAGTGAATTGGACTTCCCCACTGACTTTGCTTGTCAGAAGGTCACAAAAGGGGATCAAATGATCCCGGGACACTGTAACCGTCATAAATATGAATCAATTGCCAAGTGTCTGAATTTTTGATCACATGACCATGGGGATGCTGCAATGGTCATAAGTGTGAAAAACGGTCTTAAGTCACTTTTTTCACTGCTGTGGTAACTCTGAATGGTCATTAAATGAACTGTTGTAAGTCGAGGACTGCCTCTACAGGAAAGCATCCCACTACAAACAGGATTGCAAGAACAGGTACCTGCCAATGAAGGAACAAAGGAAACGAGCAACAGATTTTTTTCGTCCAGAAATAGACAGTCTGTAAATTTAAGTGACTATGTGGAATTCTTTTAAGCCATATTTGAGGATCTGATTATTTTGCATTACCTGGCAGAAAAAGAAACAAAAATTGAAATATGAAAATTTGGAAAGAAGATTGAGATATCTTTGAATAATTATCCTGTACCTGATATTCCAAAATTTAGTTGGAACAGCTTTACATCCTGTAATGATTCCTCTAACACCATCAAACATCCATGTCAGACTATTTATTTATTTATTTATTTATTTATTTATTGGTTTGATTTATATGCCGCCCTTCTCCGGAGACTCAGGGCGGCTTACAATGCGTTAAGCAATAGCCTTCATACTTTTTTGTATATACCTGCTTAGTAGGGCTTTTGGCCCCCGCAAGCGGTGTTCTTTTTATACAAAGTCAACTTATTGCCTCCACAATCCAGGTCCTCATTTTATCTACCTTGGAAGGATGGAAGGCTGAGTCAACCCAGGAACTATCCCAGGAAGGACTCAACAGGTGGACAAAAATGCCAAATTCAGTCTGAACATCTGGTTGCCTGTGCAAAGGACCGCAAAATTTTAATATAGTTGCCCATTTCCGTGGACTCTGGGTACATTACAAAATATAAGCACTAGATTATAATATAAAGAATGAAACACGATGTTGAGCAGGGGTCTGAACTAAAGATTACCAACGTCCCTTCCAGGTCTGATATTCTGTATTTTATATACAAATAACAAACCAAGAGAGTGACCTGCATAATTTTCCTATACTGGATTTATAAAAGAGACGGGTTAAAGTTTTGAAGAATTTTGCAAGAAGGAAGGGAGAAAGAAAAAAAATGAAACGGAACAAAATTCTAGGACATTATGTGAAGGGACTAAATATCAAGATTGTTAAAGATAAAAAAAAATTGTTTGATCAAGGCTAAAATAAACAAGTTGTTATTTCTGGTAACTCTTAATAGACTTTTGCTGATCAGGACAGGAATAACAAGGTTTTGAGGATTTGTTTATAGATAAGAGATTTATTTATTTATTTATTTATTTATTTATTTATTTATTTATTTATCATTAAGAGATGAGATGTGGAAGAAAAAATAATTTCTTGTACCCTGTTTCCTTGAAAATAAGACCCAACCGGAAATAAGTCCTAGCATGATTTTTCAGGATGCTCGTAATATAAGCCGTACCCCCCAAAATAAGCCCCAGTTAAGATTGTCAGCCAGATGGATGTATTTGGTACCATATTTCCTCAAAAATAAGCCCTAACCAGAAAATAAGCCCTAATGTGTCTTTTGGAGCAAAAATTAATATAAGACCTGGTCTTATTTTCAGGGAAACACGGTATTTTTAGAGAGTAGTTTAATAACAATTTGCTACAATTGTTTATGCATTGTGATGAAGAGAGAAGCCATTTCTTTATATATTTCTTTTCTTTTTCTTTATTATTCTTTCTTTTTCTTTTTTTTCATTTCTACTTCCTTTTTCTGCACTTTCAATTTCTTTTTTTCCGTCTTTTTAGTTTGTGCTAGTTTTATCAGTGCAATTTTTAATAAAATTACAGTTTAAAAAAATGGTGAAGGCAAGGAAGGATTCCCTGGAGTGATTTCTTTCATAAATGTAGTGGCTAACATTCGGACAGTTACTTGGTCTGCACCGCATGGCTGTCGGTAATTCATCCTCTCCTTTCCTAAAGCCAGCCGGACTTCTGATGCATGGCGATAGAAATCCAATGAGCAGGACCTGTCTGACCACTAAGGGGCGATGTTGCACAGGTAGCGTTAAGGACTGTAACTTACTGGTCACTCCCTTTGCGGGCTCTTTGTCTCAGACTGATAGCGTTTTTTTTTGTTTTGTTTTTTTAATTTGATTTATATGCCGCCCTTCTCCGAAGACTCAGGGCGGCTTACAATGTGCTCAGCAATAGCCTTCATCCTTTTGTATATTTATACAAAGTCAGCTTATTGCCCCCACAACTGGGTCCTCAATTTACCTACCTTAGAAAGGATGGAAGGCTGAGTCAACCTTGAGCCTTGGCGAGATTCGAACCCTGCAGTAATTGCAGGCAGCTGGTCTTAATAACCAGCTTAATAACAGGGTGCCTTAAACCCCTGTACTATCAAGGTTTAATCAGGGCTTTCCTTCAAAAGGGTGGAAGAAAAACTTCCCAAAGTCCACTATCATCACATCTAAGGCTGCCTAAGAGGCACACATTTTTTTAAAAAATTATAAGCGGAATGCTGATAGCTCTTGAGTATAGATGCGTCTTGGAAAGAAACAGAATAGTAACAGAATAACAGATCTGAAAGGGACCTTGGAGGTCTTCTAGTCCAGCCCCCTGCTCAACCAGGAGACCCTAGACCTGTGATGGTCAGCCTATGGCACGCATGCCCAAAGTGGCACTTGGAGCCATGTCGCCTGGCACCCGCGGCGACACCTGTTCCTCTTCCAGGTTTTTGACGCACATGTGTGTGCGATGATCAGCTGGCCTTTGTGCTTGCATCAGAGCTGACCTTCTATTTTCCGCCGTGAGCGTGTTCCAGCTGATCGGCACGTGCACATGTGCGGCAGGAATCATGACGACTTGCCAGCAGTAAAGAAGAAGAAACCTGAAGAAACCACAAGTACATTCTCCGGCATGCACACGCCCCGGGGCAACTCCTTTCCTTGGTCTCAGCCAGTGGTGGGATTCAGCCGGTTCGCACCACTTCGGGAGAACCGGTTGTTACCTTTTTGAACTGGTTGTTGGAAGAAATCATTAGGGCAGAGAACTGGTTGTTAAATGATTTGAATCCCACTGTCAGGTTTCGATGTCATCTCAAATAAATTGCACTCCCAAACAATTAATCTTTGCTGAAAGGGCCTTGGTAGTACAGTGGTCTAAAGCACCCTGTTATTAACACCAGCTGTCTGCAATTACTGCAGGTTCGAATCTCACCAGGCTCAAGGTTGACTCAGCCTTTCATCCTTTCTAAGGTAGGTGAAATGAGGACCCAGTTTGTGGGGGCAATAAGATGACTTTGTATAAATATACAAAAGGATGAAGGCTATTGCTTAACGCATTGTAAGCTGCCCTGAGTCTCCGGAGAAGGGCGGCATATAAATCAAATTTAAAAAAAAAATATTCCATTTATTGAGTACGACAGATCTGGCCCCAACTTCGTCGTAGCCGATACTAACCCTCTGACCCTGAAACCCTTCCCTTTCCGTTCCCCAATTCTCATCTTCTCATTGGCCAGCTTCCAAGTCAGTCTCCCCAGCTTCTGACCTCACCCCACAGGAATGTTCCCCCACCACCATCCCATCTCCTAGGGGATATTATCTACAGAGAAATAAGTAGGTGAAAAGTCAAGCCTCGTCTTTTTATGGCAGCATCAGAATGCTGACCCCCACCACTGGTCTCAGCTCAGATGAGCGCAAAAAGTGCTCCCGTGCGCGAAGTGCTCCCTTTTTGGCACTTGGTGCTGAAAAGGTTCGCTGTCCCTGCCCTAGACCATTTCAGACAAATGCCTGTCCAGTTTCTTCTTAGAAACCTCCAGTGATGGAGCACCTACAACTGAGGGAGGCCAGCTGTTGGTTAATCCTCACTGTCAGGAATATTCTCCTTAATTCCAAGTTGCTTCTCTCCTTGATTAGTTTCCATCCATTGTTTCTTGTCCTGCCCTCTGGAGCTTTGGAAAATGAATTGACCCCCCTCTTCCTCGTGGTACCCACTCCTACCACAATCCCCTACCACTATGTCACCCGCTAGTCCTTCTGTTCTCTAGACTAGCCATATCATATGTTCCCCTTCCCCTATGCTGATGTTCCCCTTCTATTCTCTCACCTAAATTGTTTATGAAGAGATCAAAACAATTTATGATAAATAAAGGATTACGGGGGACGTAATAGCTGCCTTCCAATACTTGAGGAGCTGTCACAGAGAAGAGGACGTACAAGGTATTCTCCAAAGCACTTGCAGGCAGGAAAAGAAGTAATGGATGGAAATGTATCAAGGAGTGATCTAACCTAGAAGTAAGGAGAAATTTCCTGACAGTGAGAACAAAGAATCAGTGGAACCGATTGCCTTCAGAAGCTGTGAGTGCTCCATCATTGGGGTTTTTAAAGAAAAGATTGGACAGCCATTTTATCCATCTTGTCCAGACACATTTATCTGGAATGGTGTAGAGTCTCCTACCTTGGGCAGTGGGTTGGATAGAAGACCTCCAAAATCCCTTCTAGCCCTAAGATTCTATGATTCTGGTCAAACCCAAGAATACACTAAGGCAGAAGCTTGTCCACCCCAAGGATAAAACACCCAGTCACAACCTGAGCAATGTAGTATATGCAGTACAATGCAGTGAGCCATCTGCAGATCTGTACATTGGGGAAACAAAACAACCACTTCATAAACAGATGGCACAACATAGGAGAACAAACCAATCAGGACTAGATTCAGCAGTCCATCTGCATTTGAAAGACAAAGGCCACTATATATATATATACCCTGTGGACATTCATGCTTTAACCTGTCATCTTCCAGTCCTTGAATTGTAAAAAAACGGCATAAATTGTACCAGGGAATGGAGGGAAGGGAGTAAAAAACGCCACTTACATGGTTGATTAACAGAGGGATACAGTCAAGATCAAGTGAGGTACTAATACCACTCTATATCATTAAGTGTTGTACCTTTTGATTCTTGATGAATGTATCTTTTCTTTTACGTAGATTGAGAGCGTAGGCACCAAGACAAATTCCTTGTGTGTCCAATCACACTTGGCCAATAAAGAATTCTATTCTATTCTATTCTATTCTATTCTATTCTATTCTATTCTATTCTATTCTATTCTATTCTATTCTATTCCATTCTAAAGCCTTAGTAAGACCACACCTAGAGTACTGCATCCAGTTTTGGTCCCCACACTATAAAAAAAGATGTTGAGACTCTAGAAAAAGTGCAGAGAAGAGCAACCAAGACGATGAGGGGACTGGAGGCTAAAACATACGATGAACTGTTGCAAGAACTGGGCATGGCTAAATCTAGTGAAGAGAAGGACCAGGGGAGACATGTTAGCCGTGTTCCAATATTTGAGGGGCTGCCACAGAGAGGAGGAAGGGGATCAAACTATTTTCCAAAGCACTCGAAGGCCAGACAAGGAATAATGGATGCAAACTGATCAAGGGGAGATTCAACCTGGAAATAAGGAGGAACTTTCTGACAGTGAGAGCAATCAACCCATGGAACAGAAGTTGCCTTCGGAAGTTGTGGGAGCTTCATCCCTGGAAGCTTTCAAGAAGAGCCTGGACTGCCCTCTGTCAAAAATGGTGTAGGGTTTCCTGCGTGGGCAGGGGGTTGGACTAGATGACCTATAAGGTCCCTTCCAACTCTGTTAATCTGTAAATCCGATGCCCCGCCCCACCCCCTTTTAAATCTCCACTGCCCCTGAATACCCCCAACAGCCAAACCCTCCTCTGCCTGAGGAACAAAGCCAGCGAATCGCCCTATTTGTCCAATTTTTTTTTTATTGAAAAGTTTTAGAATATTTTTACAAACAAATTTCCCCCCCTTCCTCCCACCACCCATTCCCTTCTCCCCCTCCCCCCTGACTTCCCAGAGCAAAATACAGGGTATAGCATTCAGCAAACATAATCAAACATAAACAAACTAACTATAAGCTCTTACCTCCCCCTCACATTTTAACTCCCCCATACATACCAAAATATAGGAATATTAAAATTCACCTAAATTCATTCATAAGCTATTTGCAACTTTTTAGTCCCATATTTGTTTTGAATATAATCAACCCATCTTCTCCATTCCAATATGTATCTTTCATTCGAGCGATCCTTCAAATATGCAGAGATTTTAGCCATTTCCACCAAATTAGCTACTTTTAATGTCCATTCTTCAATGGTAGGTATGTCTTCCTTCTTCCAATACTGCGCCACCAAAAGTCTGGCTGCAGTTATTAAGTTCAAAATCAAATTAGTCTCTATAACCCATACAGTCTGTAATTATACCCAATAAAAACAACTGTGGAGTAAATTTTATCTTCTTTTTCAGAATATTTTGTATAATTGACCATATCTTAATCCAAAATGCCTTAACTTTTTTACATGTCCACCGTATATGATAATACGTTGCATCATCACATTTATATCTCCAGCACGTAGATTGTAGGTTGGATACATACAAGCTAACTTTTTGGGACCTAAATGCCATCTATAAAACATTTTGTAAAAATTTTCTCTCAAGTTTTAATGCAAGAAAATTTAGGGAAGAAAGTTGATGGTAGGAAAGTGCAATAAGGAAGGAATACAGGAGCCACGAAGGGAGAAAAAAATACCAGATGAGTCATGGGTGTATGGAAAGTGTGAGGGAAAAACCTCAGAAGAACCCGCCTTGATTCTGTTGTGTATAACAGAAGGAGGCAGAGGAAAACTCTTTTAGGCTTTCAAGATTCTGTTGTTATTCTGTTATTATACAGGTCCTTGAGTTATGACCATGGTTGAACCCAAAATTTATGTCGCTAAGTGAAACATTTGTTAAATGAGTTTTACGACCTTTCTTGCCATGCTTGCTAAGTGAATCACTGCAATTGTTAAGTTAATAACACGGTTGTTAAGTGAATCTGGCTTCCCCCTTGATATATAATCCTGTGACCCCGGGACATTGCAACCGTCATAAATCTGAAGCGGATTCATGCCAAGCATCTGAATTTTGATCATGTGACCACGGGGATGCTGCAACAGTCATAATTGTGAAAAACGGTCATAAATCACTTTTTTCAGGGCCATTGTAACTTTTTTTTTTTTGAAAATTTTTATTTTTATTTTTAAACATAAAAACACCATCATTCTATACAATCACCGAGAGTGTGTCGATCGGTTAAGATTCTTTTGTGCATATCCCCATATAACAAAATTACAAATTATTTAATTTCTCTTATTTAACAACTTTATATATCCCTTTATATTATTATTCTCATTTAACAATTATTTAACAGAGGCTTAACTCCCATAAGAAAACATTTCATATATTTTGTCATTCCCTTAATTTCATATTTCATACTTCATCTCCATGCTTTATCTAGCCATTGGTAAAACAAATCCCATATCAAATAGTATTGCTTATCTTCCTGTTCTCTAAGATACCTACCAATGATGAAGTTATTAAGAAAATTATGGAATGGGCTGAAATGAGTAAATTGACATTTGAAATCGGTGCCGTTGTAACTTTGAACAGACTCTAAATGAGCTTTTGTAAGTTATTTATTATTTATTATTTTGATTTATATGCTGCCCTTCTCTGGAGACTCAGGGCGGCTTACATTTTATTTTATTTTATACAAAGTCAGCTTATTGCCCCCACAAACCGGATCCTCATTTTACCTACCTCAAAAGGATGGAAGGCTGAGTCAACCTTGAGCCTGGTGAGAATTGAACTCGCAGTAATTGCAGGCAGCTGGCAGCTAAATATTACTTTAACAGTAGTTTAGTCCACTGCGCCACCAGGTTCAGTGAGTTGAGGACTACCTGTCCTCCATAATAGTAAAATGGCACTCCTGTAATCCTTGCCATGTCTGAATTGGCCTAGCTCAAAGGGCTGGTGGTCCCCCTGGTTTTGTTCGTCCTCCTATCAAACATCCATGCTGCTGCCGGATTCAAATATTATAGCATTATTGGGTAAGGAGCCTATTGGTTGAAACTGGAGAGAAAAGTGACTCGGGTGCAGAAGATCATCAGCTGAAGTAAGATGGGAACTATTCTCAGCAATCAGGCTTCTGACCAGGGGTGAAATCCAGTAGGTTCTGACAGGTTCTGGAGAACCAGTAGCGGAAATTTTGAGTAGTTTGGAGAATTGGCAAATACCACCTCTGGCTGGGCCCTGAGTGGGGTGGGAATGGGGATATTGCAGTATCCCTCCCTTGCCATGCCCACCAAGCCACGCCCACCAAGCCACGCCCACAGAACCAGTGGTTTAAAAAAAATGGATTTCATCACTGCTTCTGACCTCTTAGAACACAAACTAAGAGGGTTGGGAGGAGCCTTGGAGGTCTTCTAGTCCAACCCCCTGCCTTTGGCAGGAGATCCTGTATCATTCTGGATTTTCTTTGGGCTTGATGTGATGGATTCACATGATCATAAAAGAGAATAACAGAACTGGAGAGTAGGCAGGGAGGCCGGAGTCAAATCCTCCACACAAGCAGGAAACCCTATATCAGGGATGGCTAACCTTTTCGTTGCCGAGTGCCGAAAGCGTGTGTGCGTGTGACTAATGCAATGTGCGTGTGACTCCCATGCACGCCCTGCCCCCTGTGCATGTGTGTGTGACCCGCCCCACATGCGCCCCCACATGCACGTGCAACCTCCCCCCATACCCTACCCCCTGTGCATGCGCCATGCCCCCACGTGTGTCTCCCGCATGTGCCCTGCACATGCGCAGCAGAGACCTGAAAACCAGCTGGCTGGTGGGAGGCATGCGATGGAGCTGAGCTGGGGTGATGGTTTGCTTGCTGGAAAGAGGGCTCAGCATGCCACCTGTGGTATGCGTGCCATAGGCTCACCATCACGGCCCTATACCATTTCAGACAAGTGGCTGTCCAGTATCTTCTCTTTTTTTTGAATTTTTATACAAACATACATAAATGTTGCGCTTCAAGGTTTTGGTTACCACCTTCAGAGCGCTCCATGGCTTAGGACCTGGTTATTTACGGGACCGCCTACTTCCACCAATAGCCTCCCACCGGCCGGTACGCTCCCATAGAGAGGGGCTCCTCCGGGTGCCGTCGGCCAAACAATGTCGACTGGCGGCCCCCAGGGGGAGAGCCTTCTCTGTGGGGCACCTACGATCTGGAACGAGCTCCCCCCAGAGATACGGAGGATCCCGGATCTGCGCACCTTCTGCAGGTGGTCTTCTCTTAAGACCTTTTTATTCCACCAGGCGGGCCTGGCCTAATCTTTTCCCTCTTTTTAATTATGCAAATTTTAATCGGTTTTTAAATGATTGGGCTGTTTTAATCTGTCTGGGCCAAATTGTTTAATTCAATTTTACTTTTTTAAAATTTTGTATCTATGTATTTTTACTGTTTGGCTGTTCACCGCCCTGAGTCCTTTGGGAGTAGGGCGGTATATAAATCAAATAAAGTAAAGTAAAAAAAAAGTAAGTAAATAAAACCATTTTCAATTGCAAACAGTGTGTCGGTTGGTTACAAGTCTTTTGTGCATCTTCACCAAATTCATAGCTTACAATTTACAATTTCCCTAAATTCTCATATCATCGACCTAATATATATCTATGTATTATTATCCTCATTAATCATTTATTTAATTATGACTATTTCTTCCCTCATTATTATTCAAAATATTCTTAAGTTTGAGTTAATTTATTTTTCAATCCAGTATTTAATCCAGTATCTTCTTAAAATCCTCCAGTAGAGAAGCACCCACAACTTCTGAAGGCAAGCCATTCCACTAATTAATTGTTCCCACTGTCAGGAAATTTCTCTTAATTCTAGGTTGCTTCTCTTCTTGATTAGTTTCCATCCAAAACTTCTTGTCCTGCCCTCAGGTGCTTTGGAATATACGGTGAACCCCTCTTCTTTGTGGCAGCTCCTCAAATATTGGAAGACTGCTATCATGTCTCCCCTGGTCCTTCTTTTCTCTAGACTAGCCATGCCCAGTTCCTGCAACCGTTCATCGTATGTTTTAGGCTCCAGTCCCCTAATCATCTTTGTTGCTCTTATTTGCACTCTTTCCGGACTTTCAATATCTTTTTTTATTGTGGTGATCAAAACACAATATTCCAAGTGTGGTCTTACTAAGACAATATAAAGTTGTACTAATAAACAGCCGAGGAATGCATTGGCTTTTTTGGCTGCTGCAGCACACTCATATTGTTTGTTTGTTTGTTTGTTTTATTAAATTTATATACCGCCCTACTCCCGAAGGACTCAGGGCGTTGAACAGGCACAAAATAAAATACATAAATACAAAAGTTAGAAACAATTTAAAACCAAATTAAATAATTTAGCCCAAGACAATTAAAAAACCCCATAATTTAAAACAAATTAAAATTTCAGTTTAAAAAATTAAAAAGAAAGGAGAGAAAATTAGGCCAGGCCGGCTTGCTGGAATAGGAGGGTCTTAAAAGCACGGCGGAAAGTGTGCAGAGCCATATTGATGGTTCATATTAAGTGATTGTCCACTAGGATTCCAAGATCCCTCTCAGAGTTACTGCTATTGAGGCAGGTTTCACCTAACCTGTACCTGTACATTTGGTTTTTCTTGCCTAAGTGTAAGAATTTACTTTTCTCTACATTGAATTTCACTTTGTTAGATTAGGGCCCAGGGTTCACATCTGTTAAGATCCATCTGGATCTTGAGCCTATTTTCTAGGGTGTTAACTAATCTGCAGATTTGGTTAGTTCCCCTTCTATTCCCTCATCTAAGTCGTTTATGAAGATATTGAAGAGTCCTGGGCCTAAGATGGACCTTGTGGTACCCCACTGCTTATCTCCCTCCTTGCGCTATAGTTCTATTAAGGATTACCTGTTGAGTGTGGTTTGTTAGCCAGTTACAAATCCATTTGGTGGTGATGCAGGGGTGAAATTCAGACAGTTCTATCCGGTTCGGGCGACTCAGTAGCGGCAGCTGCGGGAGGCTCCGCCCACCTGTGCAGACATCATGACATCGCTTTTTTGCAATGATTTTAAGCTTCTGTGCATGTGCAGAAGACTTTGCGCATGTGCAGACCATGGTGTGTGCGTGCGAACCGGTAGGGAAGGTAAATGAATTTCATCCCTGTGGTAATGTCTATCCCTCATTTTTCTAACTTACTAAGAAGTAAGTTGTGGTCTACTTTGTCAAATGCCTTATTGAAATCCAAGTATACTATTTCCACAGCATTTTGCTGGTCCACCAATTTAGTCACTTTTTCAAGGAATGGAATAAGATTTGTTTGTTATGATCTGTTCTTGACAAACCCATGTCAGCTTGCAAATTCTGAAATATTTATTAGACAACTTCCAAAGTCTTTTTATAGCCTCACTGTCACACTAACCAGCAATAGCAGGTTCTGGCATTTTAATGGTATCATAATAACAACAAACACTCCAGACTTAACAATTATCAATATGAAAGACCCTAAAAAATCTGGTTAGTGGACATGGCACTATGTGGAGACAGCAGAAGAGAAGAGAATGAATTTGGGAAGATAACAAAATACAGAGACAATAGAAGTAGAATGACTTTGGAAAGAGAAAGCGAAGACAATAGTTATAGGCACCTTGACTGCAATTCTAAAACATCTGGACCACTCATTGACAAAGTCACCTATCAATGGCAAAAGGCAGATTTGCTGGAAACAGTTTTTATCCTGAGATACCTTTAACACCATCAAACAACACCAGTCTATTCCAGATCCTTAGGAAGGACTTGATAGATGGATAAAAAATGTTAAATCCAATTTAAACATCTGGCTGACTGTGTGATGAACATAGATGGGAGCCATTTTGGTGTAGTGGTGAAAGTACTTGTAAGTACTTACCAAGTAAGAGCCTTGGTGGCGCAGCAGACTAAAGCACTGTTAAGTAACACCAGCTGCCTGCAATTATTGCAAGTTCAAATCTCACCAGGCTCAAGGTTGACTCAGCCTTCCATCTTTTTGAGGTCGGTAAAATGAGGACCCGGTTTGTGGGGGCAATAAGCTGACTTTGTATAAAAAAGAACACCGCTGGGGGGGGCCGAAAGCCCTACTAAGCAGGTATATACAAAAGTATGAAGGCTATTGCTTAACACATTGTAAGCAGCCCTGAGTCTCCAAAAAAGGGCGGCATATAAATCGAACCAATAAATAAATAAATAAATACTGGTGTAGAAAATCAGGAGATGGTGAATTCTAATCCTGCCTTAGCTATGAAAACTAGCTGGGTGACTTTGAACCAGCCCAATTTACCTCACAAGATTGTTATTGTAGGGAAAATAGCAGGCGGAAGGAGTATTATGGAGTATGTTTGCAACCCTGAGTTATTTATAAAGTAATAAAGGCAGGATAAAAATTAAATCATTTCATTCCTTCTTTCCTGATTTTTAACAAGTCTTCCTTTAAGCTTGGGGTATTTTCAGAAAATGAAACTATATTTACAGCTTGAGCGACATGCAGAGTTTCCCAACTTGCATAATCCTTTTCGTCACTCTTTGCCAGGAAGTAGGGTCAACATCTGGAAAAGCGGAACTGCAGGAGTTTTGCTGAAGATCTGAAAGCACCTTTTGAACCCAGAGAGAGTCTAGGAGAAGACATCTTAGAGACACGAGGTAAGCTGGAGGAGGTTGAGGGAGAAGGAAAGATGGTGCTGTTTCTGGGGCTGAACTGAAGGGACCCGCGACGGAGGCAGCTCACAGTTTTAACTTGTTGAGGTCAGGTTGAATTTATAGAAAATGTCAGTCGCGGAGGAACAGAATGTGAGGAGAATTAAAGCAGAGAAGAGCCGGAAAGGACCCGCTCACATCCTGTATTAGACTTTTAATGGAGGCCACTCTCCTCAAGATACAGCTATAATGCTGTCCCTGCTTCCCATGCTATGTCAAAGTAAGCTTTACTTCAAACAGACTTCAGTTCTTGGTATCTTCTTCATGTCTGAAGTTTTCTTGGCATTTATGTGGAACAGATTTGGGCTTCTTTCAGAATGTCTTTTGGGAATAATGGATGGAAACTGATCCAGGACAGATTCAACCTAGAAATGAGGAGAAATTTTCTGACCGTGAGAACAATCAACCCATGGAACAGAAGTCGGCTTTGGAAGTTGTGGGAGCTTCATCACTGGAGGCTTTCAAGAAGAGACTGGACTGCCATCTGTCAGAAATGGTGTAGGGTCTTCTTGGGTGGGAGGTTGGACTTGATGACCTACAAGGTCCCTTCCAACTGTTAATCTGTAAAGTCTCCTAGATTCTTCGGTCTTAGACGGTTTTCTATCTAAGGGTTAACCAATCTGACGGATACTCTATCACCTAAAATAAGGGCCCATAATACAATTTGTGTGCATCTGTGTGTGTTTACATCATTTTGTATTAGTAGGCAACATGGTGCTTTGGGGTGGTAGCACCTGATTTCAAAGAAGACCCCAATTCCCTGTTAAGCAACGAGGGTAATCCGTGTCTGAAATAATGTGATCTCATTCCGAATGCCTGCAGCTAACTGGCCATGAAGCCAGGGCACTGCGAGCACAGGTTGAGTTCTCTAGATGTTGCTGAGGGTGAGGATGTTTTACTCTTGCCAAAGAAGCTTCCTAATTGTAATTCCATGGAGGGCCTGAGTGCCTCCTCCCTGAATGGTAGAACTACGATTCCCATGGTTGCCAGGTGTCCACCATTTGAGCGGACAGTCTGCTTTTTACACATTATGTTCACTATTTTTTTTCACAAAATAGTAGACATTTTTTTTATTCAAAAGCTTTATGATGAAATGGTACGTAATCTAAAGCTGTACAGTCTAAGAGAATAAGGATAGGAGAATTGCGTTTTGTCTTTTTTTTCATAAGTTAGAATGAAAGAGCCAGCTCCGAGTTTACTGAAACTGTTCCAGTATTGTGCATCAATTCCGGTATCAAATGCAAACGTTGAACGAATTTTCAGCGTCATGGGAAATTTGTAGACTGACGAACGTAACCGACTGCTTGTACCATCAGTTCGAAGTGAACTTTGTATATTTTTTAATATTTCTCAACGTTGTACTGAAATTAAAGAATTATTCCTTAAACACAAAGAATTGATCAAAGCTGCGCAGTCAAATAAAAAATACACACGACAGCAAAGTAAAATGTAATTTAATATTTTACATATTATTATAATATATTTGATGTTTTGAATTTTAAGTAAAGTTTTGAAGTGATTATTTTAATACGTGTTAAAATGTTTGTAAGAAAATATATAATTTAATTGTAATTTTTTTTTTATTTTTTTACTACTTAAACCTCCCCCCCCCCCCTGCTTGTCCGCTATTTTTTGGAAGCAGACCTGGCAACCCTAATTAGGATTCCCAATAACGCAATGGGACAGGTTTCAAAAACCAACTTGTGGGCCATCGTAAATTGTCTTCTGGGTAAGATGAAGGACCTATTCCAGTTGAATCATGCTTTGTTCACGGGATTGTTCCTTCCTTGCAGCCATGGACATCGTGGAGCGCATTCTAGCTGTTGCGAAAATCATCTACGGTCAATATCAGCACATGAAGTACTGCAAGAAGCAGAAAGAGCGCCTTGTCAAGCGCATGGAGATCCTCCTGAGACCCATTGAGCTCCTCCAGGCTCAGTCCCTCAGCAAACTGTCCTCCAATCTGAAATGGATGCTGCAGAACATGTTGGACCTTTTGCTAGAAGCCCAGGAACTCTTTGAGAAGTACAAAAACCATAACATGCTAGAGAGGTTCATGAAGGCTGGTGAGATGCTGGAAGAGTTTGCAGACCTGAACGAGCGCTTTGGAGATATGGGCCAAGGACTTTTGCTGCAGCTCCAGGTGGAGCAGAAGGTGCTAGTAAGCTTTCAGAAGTGTGTGGTGAGCAAGGAATGCTGCCAAGATCTGGCAGAAGACAAAGTTTGCTGGAAGGAGATGGCCAAAGGTAGGGCTATGTTTTGTTGAAATGTCCTTCCTTTGAGAAATGGAACAGGGGATCTCTTTCTGTCTTTAATAAATTCCAGGTGTTTCTAAGCAATTAGAGGCAGGTAAAATCATCCCAGCTATATATTGGGTTTGGGGAGGTATATTCAATGGAAGATAAGATGCTAACTCATGCAGGGTGAGAAGTCTGGACTTTGGTTCCTCTATGGGATTCTCACCAGGGAAAGCTGCCCTAGGCTGTCTCTTCTTCTTGAAGTGTTTTACACCTCTTTGGACCCAGAATTAAGCTGGAGAAGGCCCCCTTTTTTGTGACCTTCCAACCTTTGTAATTCGGACTGTTGCATCAAGACTACCACAGTCAGCAGTATCATTTCCTAATATTTTGAGGCCTGGCAGCTTCTCTCTATCTTCAAAAGAGGCCGTCACAACGGCCTACCAAGGAGGGAGGGTGAGCCATGCCTGAAATCCGTGACTGCATTCGACAGTCAACATCAGGACATGAATATTGCCACTGTTAGACAAATGTCTTCCAAATACACAAACAGACATATAGATGCTGCTACGAAAACTGGAAAAGAAAAGGAAAGGCATTCTTTAAAAAAAAAAAATTCTAGCACTATGGATGGATGGAACCTGTCTATGGAGACAACCCAGCACACCAAAACTTACAAGAGGAAATTTAAAAGAAGAATAATAGGTGGAAGGTGTTAAGGATATTGTTGTTGTGTTACCAACCAGCAGAGTGTAGAGCACAGAGAAACGTTGCTGAGAGCAATGAATAAGAGATGTGCAAACTGGTTTATCAAAAGTTTACTTTATAGTGAAAAAACAATCTCATAGTCTTTAAATCAATCCAAGTCTTTGCCAGTTAAATCAGTCCAGTGATACAAAAATCTTCTTACGACACAAACAGTAGTTGGTTAGAATAACAAACTCACTCTGGTTCACAAACCACGATGGTAGCAGATCCATCCAACGATGATAGCACAATGATAGCAACTCCTCACACAATGGTAGCTTATCATCAACTGAATACTTTACAGTACCTTTCTTAAATATGTTTACACTAGTGATTATCTAATTACAGCATGACTCAGCATTACAATGAATCAGCAGTAAAACTTTAAAGTCACACAATACATATTCATATTAAAGTCACAGAACACATATATTGCCTGGACAACTTGTTAGGCTCAAACCACATCCTAACAGAAGGTGTTTTGCACCATTTCCCAAACATCTTAAAAATAGCGCCTGGTAGAAAAATTATGTCTTGCCTTTTTCTTTTCTATGGAGATTCTCAGTCGTCCAGGTCATGGTTGTCCCAAAGTTGCTTTTTCAAAAGGCAAATGGACTTTTTTGGTTTTGCTTGAAGACGTTTAGCTTCTTGTCCAAGAAGCTTCTTCAGTTCTGACTGAATGGTGGGGAATAGAAGGATTTATATACCTTGCAGTCATCTGGTTGTTAGCACTGAAGAAGCTTCTTGGATGAGAAGTGAAATCTCTCCAAGGAAAAATAAAATCCAGTTGCCTTTTGAAAAAGTACCTTTGGGACAACCATGACTTGGATGACGGAGAATCTTTACAGACATTTAGCTATACAATTTGGGATGAACACCCTTGGAATGATGTGGGGTATGAACAGATTTCCAGAAAAAAATCACAACCACAAGATTCAGGTGACTCTGAGGACACAGAAAAACCTCTAAGTGGCCTCAATGACTCTCACAGAGAGCACTAACAACCAGATGACTGCAAGGAATATAAATCCTTCCATTCTCCACCATTCAGTCAGAACTGAAGAAGCTTCTTGGACAAGAGGCAAAAACATCTTCAAGCAAAACAAGAAAGTCCGGTTGTCTTTTGAAAGAAAGCACCTTTGGATCTTGCCTTTTTCCTTCCAGTTTTCACAGCGGTATCCAGATATGTGTGCATTTGTGTTATTATTATGGTTCGTTCCACAGGCAGCCAGGTGTTCAGACTGGGTTTGGCATTTTTGTCCACCTGCCGAGTCCTTCCCGGGGACCTGGGATAGTCTGATATGGATGTTTGATGATGCTACAGGTATTGTCGTAGGATGTCAGCCGTTCTAAGCAAAACCCTTTTGCAATTGACTGATGGGGATTTTGTCAGTGCCGATGGTGTTCGCATGTGGTCCAACTGTTTTGAGATTGCACCCAAGGCAGCTATTACTATCGGTGCTACCATTGCTTTCTTTTACCACAGTCGTTCTATTTCTATTTGCAGGTCTTTGTATTTTGTTATCTTCTCCCGTTCTTTCTGCTGTCTCCAGGTACTGCCAGGTCCACTATCCAGACTTTTCTGGCACCTGTCTCACGGTTCAAGGCGACTCTGAGTGGCTTACAATAGGATAATGTGAGGCACATATTGCCATGCACATAAAACACGCAGAAATTCGGTCAGCCTGTCTCAGCCAGCGTTGTTTTGTTTTTTTGCCTCACTCTTCAAATGTTGTTGGAAAGTCCCTCTCTCCTTCGGGCTGTTTTTATTTTTGTGACTGAAAAGTGCAAGAAGTTAGCCTCATTGTTCGTTTGTTTTTTTCTATTCAATCCTGTTTCCAGGGCAGCAGGAAGAAGCTCATACAGAAATCACAGAGATAAACAAGTCCTTTTTAACCAAGATGACCTTTCTGTCGGAAATGAAAGACCACATCCTGTACAAAGGAGAATATTACAAAAGTCCAGTGGCCGTCAAAGTCTTCAAAAACCCTTTGACCATCAACACAAAGTGAGTGAAGAAGAGTGGTTGTGGGGATGGTAGAACCTGCTGTCCGAGTCAAAAAACTAAGCTGACTTTTTCTTCCAGCTGCTACATCCACTTTCTATTTTGCACATGGTTTATCCCCGCTGTTCCCACCTTCCCCTTTTGTCCTTTGTCCATTGAAGTCGGGGGAAAATGCCTTTGTGAACAGTCAATTTGAGGTGGTTAAGGCATCAGGCTGGGTAACTTGAGTTCTAGTCCCACCTTAGGCACAAAGCCGGCAGGGTCATCTTAGGCCAGTCACTTTCTCTCTGCCCTAGGAAGGAGGCAATGGCAAACCACTTCCGAAAAACCTTGCCAAGAAAACTGCAGGGATATGTTTTTTAACATTCAACCAGGGCAGACAATTGTAACATATTAAACAGATTACCGGAGTTGGAAGGGACCTTGTAGGTCATCTAGTCCAACCCCAAGCCAAACCAGGAGACCCTACATCTCTCTTTCTGAGAAATGACAGTCCAGTCTCTTCTTATTACAGATTAACGGAGTTGGAAGGGACCTTGTAGGTCATCTAGTCCAACCCCCCGCCCAAGCAGGAGACCCTACACCATTTCTGACAGGTGGCAGTCCAGTCCCTTCTTGAAAGCTTCCAGTGATGAATCTCACTGAATTTACGTTTAATGTTAGTGCTAACGCAATACTTGTCATTTGTTATTTTTTTGTACATGTTTTTTTTATTGTCAGTGCATGATGTTCGTTTGTATGTTTGTCTTCCTTTTTATTTTATTTATTTTTTCTTTATTTTGTCTCTTAACTTTGGAGATAAATTTAAAAAAATGATCGAACAGGCCATGAAGGTGCTGGTGATGGGCGCGGCGCTGATCTATAGCTGGATGGCAACCATCCAGCCCAGAACACGGTAAGCCTTAGATCTGCAGGGCTATGCTGGAGCCAGCTAGGGGCTGCCCCCACTGCCTCGGACCTGCTCCCTGGGTGTGCACATAAGAGGCCCTGAGTGCCCAGTGGGCAGCTCCAGGGTGGCCCCATGGATCTAAGGATCTGACCGGATGGATGGCAGCCATCAAGTTATAGATCAGTGCCTGGCCGGCCTGGGCAGGGCTGAGGCTCTGGGGGCCAGTGACAGTCCTTTACTGTCTTCAGGGCAGCCCTGCGGGCCAAATCTAGCCACATTGTGTTCTGCCCCAGCTCTGGATTTCCGAGGATATTGACACACACCAACGGTCCTCATCAAATTTATTAAATAGCAAGAATAAACAAGACCGGCAAAGGTTGGCAACCAGCCCAGAAAACAAGATATGATAAACCAAAATACTCTGATAGTAATACGAGTTGTTTCCAGCAAGAATGCACTAGCTGCGTGCGACTTAAATAGGCTAAGGGAGTGGCCAATTATCCTCAAGCCCTACTCTCAAGTAGACCTCCTCCTCCTGAGTAGCCACACCTGCCTTTTGGCAGCCCTGCGTGCTCGAGCATTGAGGAGAGGCTCCTCCACTTCGCTCTCTCCACTGGAAGGAGCCTCTGGAGGTTCTGAAGGCCCTGGCTGAGTCTGCCTCTGGCACCACATCCTCTTCAGCCTCCTCACTGTCCGACGCAAGTGCCAGCTGTGCCAGCTGCTGGCGCAACCCCACACCAGCCTCCTCTTCATCGGGATCACGATCTGCACAGGCCGCTGGCGGGCCACAACACATTGTGGGCTGGATGTGGCCCACAAGTCTTGAGTTTGATACCCCTAACCTAGGAGTTTCATCCATGTAGAACAATTTATTCAGAGGATGGCCAGTGATGGGTTTCAAATTCTTTTACTACCGGTTCTGTGGGTGTGGCTTGGTGGGCGTGGCATGGTGGGTGTGGCAGGGGAAGGATACTGTAAAATATCCATTTCCTCCCAATCAGCTGGGACTCGGGAGGCAGAGAATAGATTGGGGGTGGGGCCAGCCAGAAGTTTTACTACTGATTCTCCGAACTACTCAAAATTTCCGCTACTGGTTCTCCAGAATTGGTCAGAACCTGCTGAAACCCACCTCTGAGTATGGCGCTTAAATGCTGCTTTAATGCAAGAAAGGGGGAATGGAGGGAAAGTACAAGTAGATCTGCAGGATTATGTGATTATGGCCAATTTCAATGAAGTTCTAGTCGCCCCGTAGGGTTGGTTTCCTGAGATGGCCTACCTGGCATGCCTGACCCAGTGATCTCTGAGAAACTTCTCTTTTCATGGCTCTCTGGGATGACGCCAGCATAGATGCCAGAGGGATTCTGGGGGGAGGCTGTTCCAGGAGGTGAGGGACACCCCGGATCACACACCCCCATGGTGCCACTCCTCATGTCACACGTGTGATGCATCCATATGGGCATTGTCTTGGCAGCAAGTGGCTGTCTGTCATTTTTTACCTTTTTTTCTGGGGTGCCCCTGCCTTTTTGGGCTAGAATAAAGTCCTCTTGGTTTCTGAGTGGTCTCCCATCCAAGGACTTACCTGCTCAGGCTTCTGAGGTTGACCGAGGTCAGTTGCCACCTGAAGTCGATTCCCAGTAAGAGGGGATGATTTGGACTATCCAGAATATGGGGTGGGATTCTGTTTCGGCTCTGAATGTAAAGTGTGTCTCTACTTTCTCGTTGCAAATCCTTCTCTCTGCTTGGGTGGGGTTTGAGGGCGAGGCCATCAGCTCCTGCCCAAGACTGACCCTGTTCGGTTTCTCACAGGAAGGTGAGGCAGATCTTCGAGGAGGAGATCCGGACCCTGAAGAGGCTGGAGTCCTCCTACATTGTGCGCTTGTATGGCATCTGCATTGATGAAAGCGGTAAGATCTTTGGGTTGGCTTGGGATTTGGAGAAGAGGCTCACGGTGATGAATTCAGGTTGTCCTCAGCTTATGACCACAATCCGTCCTCAGTTTATGACCACAATCTCAAAACCCGCAAGGCGTTTTTTAAGTTAGTCATGCTGGATGTTGCAATCTTTTTTGCCATGGTGCGGGGCGGGGGTTAAGCAAATCACTCCAGTTGTTCAGTGAATCTGGCTTCTCCCCTTGGTTTTGCTTGTCTGGGAGCTAACTGGGAAGGTTGTGTGAAGTCCAAAATGTACTCAAAGTCACCCAAGTGCTAAAAAGAGACTTAAGCAAAGGCTTGGAAAAAGTAACAGCTTTTATTTTGGCCAAAGCCAAAATTGGACCTTTGCACAGGTTCGTCTCGTGCACCAATTGCGACCCTACTTGGATTGGGAGGATCTCCTCATGGTCACTCATGCCCTTGTCACCTCACAGTCTGCAACGTGCTCTACATGGGGCTACCCTTGAAGAGTGTTCGGAGACTACAGTTGGTCCAGAACGCAGCTGCGTGAGCTGTCATGGGTGCACCTAGGTACACCCACATTACACCAATTCTCTGCGAGCTGCACTGGCTCCCTATTGGTCTGTGGGCACAATTCAAGGTGTTGGTTATTACCTTTAAAGCCCTACATGGCTCAGGGCCAGGTTATCTTCGAGACCACCTTCTACCGCATAGCTCCCAGCGAGCGGTAAGATCCCACAGAGTTGGTCTTCTCTGGGTCCCGTCAGCTAAACAATGCCGGCTGGTGGGCCTGTGGAGGAGGGCCTTCTCTGTGGCTGCCCCAGCTCTCTGGAACCAGTTACCTCCTGAGGTCTGGACCATCCCCACCCTATTGGCCTTCCAAAAAGCGGTGAAGACCTGGCTTTTCCAGCAGGCCTGGGGCCGTTGATCTCGCTCTTGCGATCTGGTGAGATCTGGCCATGAATGGCGTGAATGAGTTTTAATGTTTTTAATGTTTTTAATTTTTAAATGTTTTTTATAATGATTTTAAATGCATTGTGAGCCGCCCTGAGTCTTCGGAGAGGGGCGGCATACAAATTGAATTAATTGAATTGAATTGAAAGCAAAAGAGCTGGATGGACAATTTCACAGCATACAGGCAGGAAGCATGCAAGGAAAAAAACCACACCTGGGGAGAGTGCGGCTAACAATGTATACTCATGCAGCCAATCAGAGGCAAAGTTTGTTACCCAATGTGGGCGATGTCTTTCCCATGTCCTTCCTTCTTATCTTCAGAGCGTTCCTTGTCCAAGCCCTGCCCCTGCCTGTCTTATCTATAGAGCATCCCTTGTAGCTTTGTGCGTTCCTGCTCTTCTTATCTATTTAATGGGCATTCCTGGGCAGCTCCTGGCTCTTCCCCCGTTTTCCATGGCGCAGGATGTTCCTGGGTAGCTCTTGTTCTGTCTTTCTTGGTTGTTTTCCAAGGAGGTGCCTAGCTTTGAAGCAAACACAGAAGCCAGACAGCAGGATTTAGGCTAGTAGCAAAGGTTACAACTCTCAACAGGATTAATCCCTAACAGAAGTAAAATAGCAAAAGCAATTCTTAACAGAAGCAAATAACAAAGGTTAGATTGATTCGTGTTACCATGTCCCTTCACTTGCAAATGGCAACCCCGGTATACTGCAACCATAAAGAGCCTTGGTGGTGCAGTGGACTAAGTGCTATTAAGTAGCACTTAGCTGCCAGCTACCTGCAATTAGTGCAAGTTCAAATCTCACCAGGCTCAAGGTTGACTCAGCCTTCCATCCTTCTGAGGTAGGTAAATTTTTTTTTTTAATTTGATTTATATGCCGCCCTTCTCCGGAGACTCAGGGCGGCTTACAATGTGCTAAGCAATAAGCAATAGGACACAGATTGTGCGGGCAATAAACTGACTTTGTAGAAACACCCCTTATGGGGGGGCCAAAAGCCCTAATAAGCAGGTATATACAAAAGAATGAAGGCTATTGCTATAAGTGCATTGTAAGCTGCCCTGAGTCTCCGGAGAAGGGGGGGGCATGTAAATCGAACCAATAATAAATAAATAAATAAATATAAATTCATGCTGTTTGCCAAGTGCCAAATTTTGATCAGGTGACTAGGGCAATGGTGGGATTCAGCCAGTTCGCACCACTTCGGGAGAACCGGTTGTTAACCTTCTGAGCAGTTTGGTGAACTGGTTGTTGGAAGAAATCATTGGGGCAGAGAACCAGTTGTTAAATTATTTGAATCCCACCACTGCTAGGGGGATACGGAATGGGACAACTTTGGTGATGGGTTTCAAAAATTTTTACTACCAGTTCTGTGGCGTGGCATGGCATGGCTTGGTGAGCGTGGCTTGGTGGGCGTGGCATGGGAAGGATCCTGTAAAATCCCCATTTGTCCCGATCAGCTGGGACTCAGGAGGCAGAGAATAGATGGGGGTGAGGCCAGTCAGAATTTCCACTACGGGTTTTTTTATTTTATTTTATTTTGAATTTGTATACCGCCCTTCTCCCTGAGGACTCAGGGCGGTGAACAGCCAAATAAAAACATCAAGTACAAATATTAAAATACAGTTAAAAATATACATATATAAATTTGGCCCCGTTAATTAAAAACAATAAACAAAACACTTAAAAACGCTTAAAAAATTAGGCCAGCCCGGCTTGCTGGAAAAGGAAGGTTTTAAGGGCACAGCAGAAGGCACTGAGGTCTTGGATTCTCCTTATCTCTGGAGGCAGTTGATTCCAGAGGGTAGGTGCCCTCTGGTTCTCCGAACTACTCAAAATTTCTACTACCAGTTCTCCAGAACCATGGCCAATTCACTGTGGAAAAAACTCACTGCAGGACAATTTAGCAATTCTATTTAATTATTTAAAATAAATTACAAAATTATCCTTTCTTTAATGATTCTATTCCACTATTTGTTTAATATCAGTGAAACTCTTGTCCCACAGCGAGTGGTCTTGTGGCGAGTTTGTTGTGGCAAGTTGGCCATGGGGCAGTGGTGAAATCCTCTGCAGTTTGCCACCGGTTCGCTGGCCGTGCATGCACATTGCGCAACACACACTGCGTGCGCACACATCCACAATGTGCACCAAATGCACACTGCGTGTGCGTGAACACGGAAAAAGGACACATAACAAGGTAAATAGAACAGCAAGGGAGGGGGGGAAACAGCTGTGCCACGCGATTTAGATTTACTAGAAAGCAGGATTTACTGCTTTCTAGCGATTATAAATGACGCGGCACAGCTGATCGTTGGAAAAACTGGTTCGGACCAACCGGTAGCTTTTTTTTTTTACTACCGGTTCACTGAACTGGTAGCTTTTATCATTACCAGTTCACCTGAACCGGTGCAAACCAGTAGGATTTCACCACTGTTATGGTGAGTTGTCATAGACCTGTGATGGCGAACCTATGGCATGCGTGCCACAGGTGGCACACGGGGCCATATCTGTGAGCACGTGAGCATTGCCCTAGCTCAGCTCCAGCGTGCATGTGTGCGCCAGCCAGCTGATTTTCAGGCCTTCCGGGCCTACCAGAAGTTGACAAATGGGCTGTTTCCAGCCTCTGGAAGGCCTCGGGGGAGTGGGGGGTTGGGGAAGGCTGTTTTCACCCTCCCCAGGTTCCTAGAAAGGCTCTGGAGCCTGGGGAGAGCAAAAAGTAGGCCTGCCGGGCCCACTTGCGCGGGGGTCGCAAGCGAATGCACCGGGGTGGGGGGCCTGCAATGAATTATGGGTGTGGGCACACATGTGTGCGACTGCCTCCGCGTTCCCCCCGCTTTTGGCACCCGACGGCAAAAAGGTTAGCCATCACTGTCATAGACCCACAGGGAAGCTGCAAAGTTGTAAGCCTGAGGATGGGTCCTAAGTCACTTTTTTCAGCACGACTGTAACTTCAAACAGTCACTAAACGAAAGGACTACCTGTCCTGATGCAAACCCCTCTTAACTTCCACTGACTCTCTTTGTGCAGAGTAAGGAGAGAGATTTCCTGCAGAAAAAGGGAAGTGAGGAGAGGCTGTAATAACGGTGCCATCACTCCAATTTTGGCAGAATTGAAAGGTTTATGGCCAGCTTTTCAGAGCCAGCTCTTCAACGGATTGTGGGTAGGAACTCTGGGGTGGGGATCTAAATTCAAGGGGCAGATTCTGGTACGCACAGCCATTCAGCCTCAGCTCTTCCAGCGAGTGGAGTTAACACAGCCACAGATAGTTTTTTGTGCAAAAGCCACATCAGCAAGATGTCTGAATTTCATCCTAACTCACTGTTTTTCAAAGTTGGCAACTTGAAGATGGCTGGACTTCATCTCCCAGAATTCCCCAGCTAGCCGAGCTGACTTCTGCCTTTCGTTCAATGAACAGGAGCTAAGCAGGGCAGGGGGTGGGGTAAGTGGGTTCCCTTTGCGGTTCTGGCTTGGAATTGGGGAATGGAGTGTGGGGATGGTGTGATCTCAGTGGTTGGCAAACCACGCTGAGTAAAACAACGTCAGCACAAAGTCCTAATCTCATCAGGAATGTAAAGACAGGATGTCTGGCAGAGACCCTATCTCAGATATGCAAGGCATGGGGACCTGGCACGTAGACATTGTTTGTTACAGGAAGAACATGAGGGAAACACGAGGGGTCCACATGGAATTCACGAGCCCTCTTTAGCCAATCAGTACAAGTAAACATTGACTAATGTTTTGCCATGATAGTTGTAAAATGACAATAACAGGGAGCCTTTTGAATGGGGTCAGGGTGCCTTCAACAAGGTACCTTCCCACCGAGGGGCCTTCCTGTGAACCATCTTCCTGCCTACGCGTCTTTCTTCATCGAAACAACAATGGAGCATCCCGGCCAGGTGAGCTAAGTGGGGCAGATTCCCAGGAGTAGCATCCACTCATGGAGGATCTCTGTTCCTTTAGGGACCGTCCCCCAGTTCTCCATCATCACCGAGTATTGCGAAAAAGGCACCCTGAGGGAAGTGTTGAGAAAAGAACAGGACCTGCCCTGGAAGATTCGCTGCGACATGGCTTCTGATGCGGCCGCTGGGCTGTACAGGTGTGTATGGCTGGAGGGGAGAAGGAGCAGGTGCTCCTGAAGGTTGGTTCTCAACACCAGTTCTTGTCTCATCCTGCCCTGACAATAGCAATAGCAATAGCACTTAGGCTTATATACCGCTTTATGTGGGAAAGAATATCAATATCAATATCACTTAGACTTAATTACTGTTTTACGAGGGAAAGAATAGCAATAGTAATAGCACTTAAATACCGCTTTAAGAGGGAAAGAATAGCAATAGCACTTAGACTTATATACCGCTTCAGGTGGGAAAGACTGTGGGAAAGGATAACAATAGCATTTAGACTTATATACCGCTTTACAGTGCTTTGCAACCCTCTCCAAGTGGTTCACAGAGTCAGCATATTGCCCCCAAAAACCTGGGTCCTCATTTTACCCATCTCGGAAGGATGGAAGGCTGAGTCTATCTCTTGAGCCATTGAGAATCGAACTCTTGGCAGTGGGCAGAGTTAGCCTGCAATACTGTATTCTAATAGGAAGGAAGGAAGGAAGGAAGGAAGGAAGGAAGGAAGGAAGGAAGGAAGGAAGGAAGGAAGGAAGGACACTTAGACTTATATACTACTTTACAGTGCTTTTACAGCCCCCTCTAAGCGGTTTACAGAGTCAGCCTATTTGCCCCCAACAATATGGGTCCTCATTTTACCCACCTTGGAAGAATGGAAGGCTGAGTCAACCTTGAACCGATCAGGATCAAACTGCTGGTAGTCAGCTGGTAGAATTAGCTTGCAATACTGCAGTCTAACCCAGGTTGTTGGGGGAAATATGCTGACTTTGTAAACCGCTTAGAGAGGGCTGTAAAGCACTGTGAAGCAATATATAAGTGCTATTGCTATTCCTTCCTTCCTTCCTTCCTTCCTTCCTTCCTTCCTTCCTTCCTTCCTTCCTTCCTTCCTTCCTTCCTTTCTTCCCTCCCTTCCTCCCTCCCTTGGTGCACAGTGGTTAGAATGCAGTATTGCAGGCTAACTCTGCCCACTGCCAGCAGTTCGATCCTGACTGGCTCAAGGTTGACTCAGCTTTCCATCCTTCCAAGATGGTTCAAATGAGGACCCAGATTGCTGGGGGCAAGGCTGACTCTGCAAATCGCTCAGAGAGGGCTGCAAATCACTGTGAAGCGGTATACAAGTCTAAGAGCTATCGCTATATAAACTATATAGCTATATAGAACTATATAGAACTGGGTGAAGCTCTTCCTTTTTGTTGGCCGCAGGTTGCACCAGACAGGAGAGAAGTGCCAGCTGCATCGTTGCATCAACAGTTCCAAATTCTTGGTTGCCAAGGGCTACTGTGTAAAGGTGAGGTCTGCATGTAGCGTCCCCATAGTATAACCTCGAGTTACGACAGTTCGCTTAATGACTGTCTGAAGTTACAATGGCACTGAGAAAAGTGAGTTATGATCATTCTTCACACTTATGACTATTGCAGCATCCCCGTGGTCACGTGATCAGAATTTGGATGCTTGGCAACCGGCTCATATTTATGACGGTTCCCATGTCCCAGGGTCATGAGATTCCCCTTTTGAGACCTTCTGACAAGGAAAGTCAATGGGGAAGCCAGATTCACTTAATGTTCTGCCCCAGCTACGGACCCCAAAGAACGCAGCACACACAAACTCTTTACAAAGCTTATTTTACTCAAATAACTTAGTCTTTATCATTCAAAGGCTGTTAATGAACTGTCTTAACAGCCTACCAGAATTCTAAGATAAGGTAATCACAGTCTTACTAGAGTTGGCAGAAAGCCCAGAAGCAGTTTTGCAGACATGAAGGAGAGTGAACCAAAGTTGTTCCCTACAGCTTGTTGCAAGCGGCATTCCTCCTTAAATAGGCTAAGGGAGTGGCCAATTAGCCCCAAGCCTTACTCTTGAGGAGACCTCCTGAGGAGCCCCTCCTGCCTTTTGGCAGCTCTGCGCGCCCGTGCATCGAGAAGAGGCTCCTCCTCTTCTTCCTCTTCACTTATGGGAGCTTCTGGAGGTTCTGAAGGCCCTGGCGGAATCCCCGCCTCTGGCACCACATCTTCTCCCGACTCCTCACTGTCCGACTCGAGCACCAGCTGCACAGGCTGCTGGCACAGCACCACACCAGCCTCCTCGTTGTCGGAATCAGCTACTAGCTGCACAGGCTGCTGACGGGCCACAACACTTAACAACCAGATTACTAATTTATCAACTGCAGTGATTCATTTAACAGCTGTGGCAAAAAAGGTTGTAAAATGGAGCAAAACCTATTTAAGAACTGTCTCACTTAGCAATAGAAATTTTGGGTTCGACTGTGGACGTAAATCAAGGATTACCTGTACCTGTAGCCTCTGGTTTAAAGGCAATTTAGACCCTAAAAGTCTAATTGTTGTGGAATTGTAAGAATGGGCTTGTATTTCCCTTCAGTGAGATGATGTTGGAGAAAAGAGGAGTAAAACCTATGGAAACCTGCCCTTAGGAAGTTGTGTTGCGTTTGAGGGAGTCAATATCTTCCTAGCATTACCCAGCCATCACTGGAATAATATAAGCCCTCATTGTACTACTGTGGGGAAGTATAACAATGGGGGATGATTTTGGAAGATGCTCTGTGGGGGGCGGTGAATGCCAGAATTTCAGAGACTCCCTATTAACACAACTCAATCAGAATAGAGCTAGAAGGGACCTTGGAGGTCTTCTAGTCCAGCCCCCTGCTTAAGCAGGAGACCCTGCACCATTTCAGATAAGTGACTGCCCAATCTCTTCTTAAAAACCTCCAGTGATGGAGCACCCACAACCTCTGGTGGCAAGCTGTTCCACTGGTTAATTGCCCTCCTGTTAGGAAGTTTCTCCTGAATTCCAGGTTGCTTCTCTCCTTGATTAGTTTCCATCTATTGTTTCCTGCCCTGCCCTCTGGTGCTTTGGAAAGTAAATTGACCAGGTCCTCTTTGTGGCAGCCTCTCAAATACTGGAACACTGCTATCCTGTTCCCCCTGGTCCTTCTTTTACTTAGACTACCCATATCCAAATCCTGCAACCGCTCTTCGTATGTTTTAGTCTCCAGGCCTTTAATCATCTTAGTTGCTCTGCTTTGCACTTTTTCCAAAGTCTCAACATCTTTTTTGTAACGTGGTCACCAAAACCGGATGCAGTATTCCAGGTGTGGCCTTACTAAGGTTTTATAAAGCGGTACTAATACTTCACGTGATTAGGACATTTCCAAACAGGCTTCAGAGAACTCACTTCCTCTCCATTCCATTCAGTTGTCAGGATTTAAACTGGACCAAACAGAGTCGTCCATCAGTCGAAAAAGCAAGGATAAAGTCCCCAGGGAGGTCTCTTCCTTAGCCTATATCTGTCCAGAGGGCCTGGCCTCTTTACACCATCCGTACAACTTGGCTAGTGAAATATACAGGTATGTATCCTGCCTCTTCGCAGCTATGAAGAGTTATGTGGGGTCAACACAGGGGTGAAATGCTCCCAGTTCGGACCAGATCGCCTAATCCAGTAGTGATGGTGGTGGGTGGTTCAGAGAACCAGTAGCAAAAATCCCTGCCCCCCGCATGCCCAGCTGAGCCGCGCGATCATCAGAGGCTTTTTTTTTTAATTTTTAAAAGCATTTTTTTCTTCGGCCGAAAAAATGCTTTTAAAAGTAAAAAAAAAAAAAAGCCTCTGATGATCGCGCGGCTCAGCTGGGATCATCAGAGGCTTTTCAAAGCATTTTTTCTACAACCTCTTTGGCGGTTTTTAATTTTTTTTAATTTTTTAGTTTTTTAATTTTTTTTAAAAGCCTCTCTGACGATCCCAGCTGAGTTGCCTGATCATCAGAGAGGCTTTTCAAAGCCTTTTTTTTCTGCAACCTCTTCTGTCAAAGAGGTGGTAAAAAATGCTTTGAAAAGCCTCTGATGATCCCAGCTGAGTTGCCTGATCGTTAGAGCCTTTTGAAAGCATTTTTAAACAACCTCTTCAGCTGAAGAGGTTGCAAAAAAAATGCTTTTAAAAATAATAATAATAAAAAGTTGGCCATGCCCACTCAGTCACATTACCCACCCACCAAGCCATGCCCACAGAACCGGTAGTAACAAATTTTACATTTTACCACTGGCTCAACACATTGTTTTCTGGAGCTCAGTACGACCTCGGTTTAATGGAGTCAGTTTCAGATCGAATTCTGCATCACTATGTCATGTTAAACTTGATTAATTTTAAATTGGATTAGGATTGCCGGTGTACGCCTGTCTGCGTGCAGTTTAGCCCTTTCCGTTTGTTTAGAATTTATGGTGTTGTGTGAGCCCAGAAAATGGGTTAATTCAGTATCAAGGTTAAAGTGTGTTGTGCAGAGAGCCAGCAATCTCTGGCAACATGTCCCTCCTTGCTCGGGCATGTCTTTCCGGAGACCCCTTTGAGAAGAGAGGCCGAATGTCTGTAATTTCGGTGGCATCAAATCCCCCTTGGTTTCCTTTCTGGAGATTCCCTGAAGTGAGCAGCAATGAAAGGAGGAAGTGACAGTGTTTAGATGTCATACTCAATTTCTTTAACTGGGACTTGACTAAATTCCAATAGCTGGGTATGCATGACATATGAAGTTATAAACCTTGGACTAGTGGCCACAGTGCCTGGATTCACACAATAGGCCACACAGCTTTCCTTGAGAAATGAATCTGCAGGAGTGGCTGTGTCATGGCTGGTGGCCCACTGTGGAGACCGGATCCTGGGCAGAAGGGGAGGCAGGCTTTCCTTGAGAGGGGGCACCCCAGGAGGCATTCTGCTGAAGACCTCCAAACCCCTTGTTAGCACTGACTCTGCCCTGGTTGAAAGCTGCCATCTGGAGGGAGAAGGGTAAAATAAGGGCAAAATGCCATGACCCACCCTTGGTGTCCTTCAAGGTGGGGCCATGGGCCATAAATCCCACAGTGGCTCCATCCACACCATACATCAGCAGTTTGCTTAACCATGGTTTATTTAACTGTTAGCTAGCTTTGCAAAACCTGAAAGCCCTAAAAGCCTTCAGTAGAATTGACTAAGCCATGATGTGGTTTGTTTGGTTGGAGGCTGAATAGTGTTGTGCGAATCCGGCCAATGTGTCAGGGCCCACTCAGATGGACCACCGCCAGGCTTGATAATGGCAGGGAAGGAGCTGCCAGCCCTCGGCCCTCTTGTGTGACAGCTGCTGCATTCCTTTCTTTCAGCTTTGGGATTGTGCTGTGGGAGATCGCAACTGGGAAGCTCCCCTTTACAGGTGAGGGCTGGGGTCTTCTCTGGGGAAGGTCTGGGTTCTCTTCTACGGGGGAGGACGCTGCAGGTAAAGCAGAAGGGTACAGGACCCTTCCTGTTTCATCGTGTGGCACAACTGCTGTGTAAAACAAAGAATTGTGGGGATGGAAGGGACTTTGGAGGTCTTCTGGTCCAGCCCCCTGCCAAAATGGTACCATCCTGGACAAATGGTAGCCCAATATTTTCTTGAAAACCTCCAGTGATGGAGCACCCAACGTTGAGAGGTAAGCTCTCCCATTATTTAATTTCTTTCTTAGTCAGAATTAATTCCTCTTTAATACTAGGTTGGATCTCTCTCTAATGATCTTCCACCTGTTCCTTCTTGTCCTGCCTTAAGATGCTTAGGAGAATAAGTCCATCACCTCTTTGACAGTCCCTCAAATACTGGAAGACAGCTAGCATGTCTCCCCTAATCCTTCTCTAAAGTCAGGGCCGTTTCTCGTGGCATTCCCCTGAGCAGTATTTCTTAACCGTGACAACTTTAAGATGGGTGGACTTCAGTTCCCAGAATTCTCCAGCCAGCCATGATCTCCATCCATCTTAAAGTTGAAATGTGGGAGTTGAAGTCCACACATATTTTTTATTTATTTATTTAAAAAGCCCACACATCTTAAAGCTGTCCAGTTTGAGAAACACTGCTTTGGGGCTGCCTTACCATTGAGTAGCACTCAAGGTTTGTCTTCCTGTTGATCAGTGGAAGGGTGCTGGATCCTACTTCCCCTTTAGTGGGGAAGAAGGAAAGCTGAGTGGCTTGCAGGCAGGATGAGATAAGGGAAACTGCTCCCCTGCTCACAGCTCTGGTCAATGCTGATAAAGAACCCTCTGGCCCTTCCTCTTGCAGTGGTCTTAGCTCAGCAGTTGGAGATGGTGCATAGGCAGAGAGAGAGAGAGGTCCGGGGACACAGCACTGATTCCAGGCCAGCCCAGAATGTCTGTGTTGGAGGCTCCTAAAATGGAGGCATTTTGAATCAAGAGCCTGTAGAAGTGAAACCTGGGGTCAAGGATCTTCCCAGTTGAGGAAGTTGGATTTTCTGAATCTGCACAAAGGTTCCCAGAACTTCCTTTTTATCTGAGGAGACAAAGACCAGCTGGCTATAGTTTGGAGTCATTCACTGCTTTCCCACTTGTCTCTGTTCCACATCTGCTGCTCTTGGGCAGGTCAAGCCCCTTTTTTGCAGCAGCCAGGAAAGATCCCTCTTTCAACACACCCTAGGAGGGATGATCGCAGAAGATGATCAGCCGGGCTTTGCTCAAGGATTCCCCCTGATTATTTCGCCTTTACAAATACAGATCTCTGCAGGGCAGCCAATAAAATCTACTGACATTATTGGAGTCTTGGAAATGTATATGAAAAATCCAGGTAGAAGAGGCAGAAGGCAGTAATAAAAAATAACATTCAGGAAGACCTCGGTGTCTCTGGAGATTCTCAATCATCCAAGTCATAGTTGTCCCAAAAGTGGCCCGGTAGTGGGCTACAGACTCAAGGTTGGGAACTCCTGCCATATACCACTTCAGACAAATGGCTGTGTAATCTCTTCTTGAAAAACTCCAGTGATGGAGCATTCACAATTTCTGGAGGAAAGCTCTATGTACGTATGTCTATGTGAAATCTTGCCACCTCTCTGGTTGTGATTCTAGGTTGCAACTCTCAAGAAATCTATAAGAAGGTTTATAAGCAAAAAGTACAGGAGCCTTTAGGAGAAGACTGTCCGTCCTATTTACAGACAATCATCAACCAGTGTCGGAGTTATAACCCTTCCAAGCGCCCAACTACTGAAGGTATGAGAAAGCAGCAGATGTTTGGATGTAATTCACTTGACTTCTAGTAAGCTATACCTTTATCAACAAATGGAGTTAAGGATTGTTTTTACTCAGAAGCCCAAGTTGAGGCAGGTCTGACATTGGCCTTCAACATTGGGAAGGGGAAGGATCTCCTTATGCATGGTTGGGGTAACACATTTCACTAAGCCATAATTTGCTTTTAGCTATGGTTCGATGCGTAACCTGTAGCTAGTTTTGTATATAATGCAACATTAAACGGTGCATCAATATTGGGACATTTGGGGAGCAATGAATCTAGGCATAAGTACTTTGTGCTCACACTTCCTTATCTCACTAGCTGTCCACCGTTCCAACCTGGTCAGTTAGGAAAGACAGACTCCTGGCCCACCATTAGCCAAAGGTCTACTTTACTAAAGCCAAAGTGGTTACAGAAGAGGCAAAGCTGGATCTGAGATTTTCATGCGCAAAAGATACTGTTAACTTTCCATTGTTCCCGGCCAACCTCCTGGTTATCAGACAATGTCCATTTAGGTGTTAACAGTTTGTTTGGGAAATATTCTCTGTCTTCACACTCTCATGGTTCCACATTCCTTTGGTCTGACCTTGAGACGGCTGGTACTTCCCACGGGATGGGACGGCTTGCTTTGGATTCATCTGGGTTCTGAATGTAAAGCGGTATATAAGTCTAAGTGCTATTGCTATCCTTTTCCCCACTGCTCCTTCCCTCCGTTACTGATGTCAGGCTGTCAGCTTGCGATGCGCAGATTAGCAGAATGGTGGCCATGATACCAGCAAAGGTGGAATTGGTACTCATTTATTAACCAGAAAAATGCCCCCATGTATTTTGTATCGAGCTACAAAATTGAGGTAGGAAGATTTCTGAAAACTTTTTTTTTCTTTGCAGTTATTGTGAACCAGCTCCTCATCGACCAGGATGACAACAGTAGCGACTTGACTTCATGAGTGAAAATCAGTGATCGTGGAAGATACGTTCTGCCACCTGAACCTTCTCTCTTTTTTTCCACGTTTCAATATTCTCTGGCTCGGCCCAATGTTTGAACCTCTAGCCAGCTTTGCCTCTTACCCAAACATTCTGTTGGCTCCCTAAAATGAGGGGTTTGGGGGAGCAAGTAAGGAGATCCTTCCCCTTCCCAATGTTGAAGGCCAATGTCAGACCTGCCTCAACTTGGGCTTCTGAGTAAAAACAATCCTTAACTCCATTTGTTGATAAAGGTATAGCTTACTAGAAGTCAAGTGAATTACAGTTTTGTAAAGCCAGAGCGGAGAGTTCGCACCAAACTTTTGCTGGTTAACTTTCTCCCTTGGTCCCTTTCCCATTATGTGTTTCTCATTGTCCAATCAAGTTTAAAAGAGATGTTTTGGAAACACTCACTCTACGGGTTGGCATTCTTCTCCCAGGGAAATGACCTTGAAGATTTCGTCACCCCCTAAAATGGGGCAAAACTCACTTAATAAATTTCTCACTTAGCAATATAAATTTTGGGCTCAATTGTGGTCGTAAGTAGAGGACTACCTGTATTTGCACAACAGCCTTAAACTGCTCAGTCCTGGACACATGCTGGCTTGGCTCCAGGCTGGTTTATGAAAAGGCTACCTCGGCCTCCCATTGGACAATTCCATGCTGCTGCGCCCGCCCACCTTTGCGTTCCAGGAAAGCAATAGCCAATTGTTTTCCTTCCTGGGCAGGTCTTCCTGGCCAGGCTTCCCCCTCTATATCTGCGTGTAGTTCAATTTATACAACCAAAGTTAAAACTTCAAAATGCGCTTAGGCGTGCGCTCACACAAGAACTAACAATTACGGAAAAAAGAAGTTACAAAAAAAGATGGATCAGAAGTAACAAATGGAAGCTTCTTAAGAGAGATCCAATCTGGAATAAGGGAGAAATCAATGGAACGGTTTGCCTCCAGAAGTTGTGGGGGCTCCATCATTGGCGGTTTTTAAGAAAAGATTGGACAGCCATTGGTCTGAAACAGTATAAGGTCTTCTGCTTAAGCAGGGGGCTGGACTAGATGATCTCCAATGTCCCATCCAACTCTGTTATTTTTCAGGGATACTCTCATTGCCATCAAGTTTAGGAACCATTTTTGAACAATGGACCCAGAACTTAATTTAATTAGTTTTAAATTAATTAATTTTAATCTCTCTGTCTCTATAGATTGACTGTGTTTAAAAGACGTTATACTTTTTACTGGACAAGACTGAAGGAAGACAGCCTTTGGCCTCCACCCCTCCTCCCCAGATAGAAGAAGAAACCACGAAGCAGGAAAAAAATTCAAACACAATATAAATAATTAAATCACAGCAGTTTAAAATCCTTTTAAACCTAAAACCTAAAAGTCTTGTCAGGCTCATTTCAAAAGCTTATAGCCTCAGGTGAGCTCAAGTGCAAACACAGAAGCTGCTGCTTGTTAAACCAATTAACAAAAACAAACAGACAGAGGAACTAGCCAGATTGCCAACTCGGCTTTTTTGGGGGGAACAGAAATTAGCCTTTTTCCTTCCAAACAAAGCCAAATAGGAAAATTGTCTCATCAATAAACACAGGATTAAACGTCACCAAGCACAGAATTACCGGTAAACATCACTAAAAACCAGATTTAGACCAAAACTCAGAAAGGGTATATAAACTTATGTTTGAATGTCAATCTTTCTAGCTAGCCAAGAAGCCTTGCTGAATGTCACTCATCTTGGTTCCTTGTCATTAAAAGTGGCTATGCTTCGTTATTCAATTTATTCTTCAAAGCATTGATCATTATGTCTCAGCTGGAAGAAATCCAACAGGGGAGAATTTCCTCCCAACAAGACCGAGACTGATCTGAAACAGCAATAGCACTTAGTCTTATATACCGCTTCACAGCCCTTTCTAAGCGGTTGACAGAGTCAGCCTATTTGCCCCCAACAATCTGGGTCCTCATTTTGCCCACCTTGGAAGGATGGAAAGTTGAGTCAATCTTGAGCCTGGTGAGGATTGAGCTCCTGGCAGTGGGCAGAGTCACCCTGCAATGCTGCATTTTGATCCCTGCAAAGGATGGATGGATAGATGGGAAGGAGGGAAGGAAGGAAGGAGGAAGGGAAGAAAGGCAGGAAGATAGCAATAGCCATTAAGACTTATATACATCTTCGCAGTGCTTTCCAGCCCTCTCTAAACAGTATACAGAATCAGCCTCTTGCCCCCAACAATCTGGGTCCTCATTTTGCCCACCTCAGAAGGATGGAAGCAGAGGTGGGTTTCAGCAGGTTCTGACCACTTCTGGAGAACCGGTAGCAGAAATTTTGAGTAGTTTTTTTTTTTTAATTTGATTTATATGCCGCCCTTCTCCGGAAACTCAGGGCGGCTTACAGTGCGTTAAGCAATAGCCTTCATATTTTGTACATTTATACAGTCAGCTTATTGCCCTCACAATCCGGGTCCTAATTTTACCTACCTTAGAAAGGATGGAAGGCTGAGTCAACCTTGAGCCTGGGGAGATTCGAACTTGCAGTAATTGCAGGCAGCTGATGTTAATAACAGTGCTTTAGTCTGCTGCGCCACCAGGGCTCGTTCAGTTTGGAGAACCGGTAGTAAAAATTCTGACTGGCCCCATCTATTCTCTGCTTCCCAAGTCCCAGCTGATTGGGAGGAAATGGGGATTTTGCAGTAACCTTCCCCTGGAGTGGGGTGGGAATGGAGATTTTACAGTGCCACGCCCACTAATCCATGCCCACCAAGCCATGCCACGCCCACCAAGCCGTTATTAAAAAAAAAAAAGAAACCCACCACTAGATGGAAGGCTGAGTTAACCTTGAGCTGAACTGCCAAATTGCAAGCAGCCAGCAGGCAGCCTGCAGTACTGCGTTCTAGCCACTGCACTGCATGGCTCTTGATTTGAAAGTTGATTTAAAAGTGAGATTACAAGAAAGATAAGAATAATGTTTTACAGGACACACAAAAGGAACTAGCTAATGTCTTAATAATTAAAAGGGATATTTATTATATTGCACTGGTATATGCAGCCTGGCACACTCAACCTGCTATAAAATAACAGTTCCTTTATTGTTACCTGTTGCTCTTAGGGTTGCCAGGTCTGCTGCCAAAAAATAGCGGACAAGCGGGTGTGTGTGTGTGTTAAGTAGTAAAAAAAAAAAATTACAATTAAATTATATATTTTCTTACAAACATTTTAACACATATTAAAATAACCACTTCAAAACTTTACTTAAAATTCAAAACATCAAATATAATATGTAAAATATTAAATTACATTTTACTTTGCTGTCGTGTGTATTTTTTATTTGACTGCGCAGCTTTGATCAATTCTTTGTGTTTAAGGAATAATTCTTTAATTTCAGTACAACGTTGAGAAATATTAAAAAATATACAAAGTTGACTTGGAACTGATGGTACAAGCAGTGGTTACATTCGTCAGTCCACAAATTTCCCATGACGCTGAAAATTCGTTCAACGTTTGCATTTGATACTGGAATTGATGCACAATACTGGAACAGTTTCAGTAAACTTGGAGCTGGCTCTTTCTTGAAAAAGTACGTCCACTTATCAAGGGATGAATCTCCCTGCAGATGAACATAAACTTCTTCTAAGGCAGAAATTTCATCGAAGAGAGTGTTGGGTGGAAGTTCTTCTCGCCATGGTGATAATAACCAGATGTTCGTCATTTCTTCTAAAGTTGGAGGATTATTGCGATCAATTGGATTGAAACAACTTAGCATCTCATATATTGAATCGGTGAAATTATACCACTTTTCTAGGTACTCAATGGCTCTTTGATACACATTGATGGTTTCTTTCTTGAACTTTTGCACGGCATTCTCAGGCAAATGTTTTTTACGTAAGGCAAATAAAACTTTCATTCCAAAAAACTGCTCATCGTATTTTTTTTTGCAAAGAATCACGCAGCTTACACATGATAATGTGAAGATCACATGCAAGAATTTTCTTGCTTTCCAGCTTCAGTAGGGTGCCTTGCATTATTGACATGAAGAAGTGCGTGAAATATAAATGCAATTCTGAAATTGTTGGTTCATCGTCCTTTGCGAGTTCATTTTCCTGATCCGAAATAAGGTTCGAGATAACCTTATGGCACTCATCAGATCCAAGAGAAATAAAATACGATTTTAGAGGTATCCAGTTTAAAAGAAGTCTTTCGAAAAACCCGCTTTTTTTTTTTTTCAAATCCCGGCGGCCGCCTTAAAAACGCGCACGCGCATCTTCCAAGCCTCCTTTCCTTCCTCCGCCCTCCCTGGCTCCGCTCCCGGAAGAGTGGCAGTCGAGGGGGCCCAATGGAGCACCTCGGTGTTCAGGATCTCCGTCCAATAGAAATCAAACTCTGCCTTCGCGCGCCTCCCGGGCGGCCAATGGGGGCCCCGTGGGCAGGAGGCAGGGAGATTGAGCGCCTGGCCGGCGCGCGCGTCGCCTGTCCCCTCAGAGGGAGGCCGATGGCGGCGGCTGAGGAGGCGATGGAAGTGGATCTCCCGCCCGTGGCCGAGGCCGACGAACGAGACCCGCCCGCCGCGGCCGATCGCGAGGAAGCCTCGGGGCGCCGTCCGGCGGTTGCCCGCTCCTCACGGGACGCTCTGGTGGCGGAGTCGCGGAGGCCGCGTCGCTCCCGGAGGAACCTGACTGGCGCCCCTCGGGCAGCGCCTTCCGCCGCCTCATCGTCGTCCTCCCAACGGGCAGCCCGGGCCAGGTGAGCGGTGCCCGCCCACAGCCTGGCGACCGCCTTCCTCCCTTCCTTCCTTCCCCGCCCCTCAGATGCTCGGCGGGCTAGCCGGGGCCACGGAGACGCTCCCCGGAGGAAGCAGCAGGCCGAGCACCGGGGACGCTCCGAGGCTGTTTTCGGGGCGGTGGGGGGATTGTTAAGGCCTAATTCTGCAGTTCGGTTTTGGGATGTTCATCGCCTTGTTTCTTCATCTCGGCAACTTTAAGATGCGTGGAATTCTGGGAATTGGAGTCCAGGCCTGTGAAAGTTGTTGCGGGGAGATGGGGGAATTCTGGGAATTGGAGTCCAGGCCTGTCAGAGCAGCTGCTGGGCTGGCTGAGAATTCTGGGAATTGGAGTCCAGGCCTGTGAAAGTTGCTGTGGGGAGATGGGGGAATTCTGGGAATTGGAGTCCAGGCATGTCAGAGCAGCTGCCGAGCTAGCTGGGAATTCTGGGAGTTGGAGTTCAGGCCTGTCAAAGTTGCTGCTGGGGGAATTCTGGGTGTTGGAGTCCAGGCATGTCAAAGCCGCTGCTGGGGGAATTCTGGGTGTTGGAGTCCGCACAGTTCAGCCACTGAGATCAAGGAAATGTATGTTTCGAGGGGACTAGAATCAGATATCAAACTAATACACATTTACCTTGTGTTGATTAGATTCACAGCATCATTGGATAGTTACTTCCACGTCAGTAGGACCCAACCAACAGAACCATCACTTCTAGTAATCAACAATGACAGCAGCTCAGATGAAACGGTGGCCCTAAGTGATTCCGAGAGCAGCGGCAACAACAGCAGCCCCACGGAGGATGAAGAGGAACCAGCAAGAAACTTAGAGGAAATACCTCTAATTGGCTTGGAAGGTTTGCATTGTTTCTACATCTTTGGAAATTTAAATGTATGTAAATGAGTCAAGACATGATGCCCATCTTTGATCAGCGCAATCTGTTTGTTTGTGTGACATTTTCATGAACTTCGGCCTATTGAGGGTGTCAGCAGGATGTGGTGGCTACAATTGAAGCTCTGCTCCGTTACACCTTAAAAACAGGTGGGACTTTGATTGGCCTATTGTGGATGCCATCTTGACTGTTTTGATCAAACCCAATAGATGTCCCTGTTGCTTTGCATCTCCTGTTGCATAGGATGGATCATGTTTTGTATCCTAACAATTCTAAGAAATTGGCTGAGCTAAGACGAAAAGTCTTGGGCAAATTTTGTGCCCGGCATTGTCTTTACTGTGCAGTAATTATTGGTTTAATTTGTTTGTATATTTGTATATAACTTTCTAAAGTAGTCTGATTAAGTCTGTCTTGAACTCTACAGGTTTATGCCTGTGAGTTTTTTTGTGGTTTGGAGTTATATGAAAATAACAAGTTATTCTTTTTTGTCTCTTCTTTAAAATTGAAATGGCTTATTGGGACCGCTGCACTTTCATATAGTCTGGTTTTGTTTTCCTTATGTGAAATATTCCTTTGTTTTTTCTCTTAGTAATTGTCCCAAATCCAGTGGAGCCTCCTGGAGATAATTCTAATGAGATAGAGCATCCCGATTCTAGAGTCACTGCTTCCCAACCAAAGAAGGTGAGAGAAGGTGAAGTTGAATACCTGGGCCCTCATTTACCTGAGCTACCTTCCATGTTTTCTTTTTTCCAGAAAACGCCATTAAAGAAAAGCAATGAGGCTGCATCTCTGGTTCCTTTGGAAGAGGACAGTGGTGATACCTGTGCCATCTGTTTTGAAGAGTGGACAAACGCTGGGCAGCATCGTCTTGCTGCACTGCGCTGCGGGCATCTCTTTGGCTACAGCTGCATTGAGAGGTGGCTGAAGGGCCAAGTGGGCAAATGCCCCCAGGTAAAAAATTTTTAGCAGGAAAGACGCCTTTGTAATAAAAAGGAATTGCTTAAGAAGAGTGGTTGCAGGGAGTGACTTTTGTCAAGTGAAACAACAATTTTAGTCTTAGCTCAGCTACTAATACATTTGTATTACAATATTTTGGGTGTAGGTGACCTTTTCAGCTATTTTTTTCATGGTACATTTAAGCACAGGTAGTCCTTGACTTACAACAGTTCATTTAGTGACTGTTCAAAGTTACAATGGCACTAAAAAGTGACTTATCACAATTTTTTCGCAATCTTTGTAGCGTCCCCATGATCATGTGATCAAAATTCAGATGCTTGGCAACTGATTTATGCTTATGATCATAGCTGTGTCCCAAGATCATGCGATCATCTTTTGCAGCCTTTTGACAAGCAAGGTCAATGGGGAAGCCCGTTTCACTTACTGGGTTACTAATTTATCAACTGCAGTGATTCACTTAACAATTGTGGCAAGAAAGGTCATAAAATGGGGCAAAACTCACTTAACAAATGTTAACAGAAATTTTGGGCTCAGTTGTGGTGGTAAGTCAAGGACTACCTGTATCCACTGAGGGATGCCAGAACTTCAAGGAAGGAACTAGTTCTCTTTGTTCTGTTATTTAACAGAACTTTGCAGAGTTTAGGATTCTAACGGAAAAAGGTGCCCTTATCATTCAGAAGAATTGTTTATTCTGTGCAAATTGCAGCAGACAGTGCACACTGCACTTGGACTGTTGGCAGTGGAGGCTTGTTGTGATAAAAATCAGTTACCAAAGAAGAATTAAACAGATTACAAGGAGTCCCTGGTCTCTTGCATTTAGACAAATAAACAAGATTCTTTAAAAGTACTTTGCACAGACACTAGCAGAAGAGCCCAAACAAAGAAAAAATGCTTTACATTTGATAAGGAAAGAAAGTAACCATAAGCACATGTTATCCCTCATGATATGAAATCATTTCAGGCAATTTTCCTAAAAACACACCATATTTGATGTATTTGTTGACCCAAGATTGTAATTGTTACTTCTAATTCCGAGAAGCTGGCCCTGTATTTAGGGCAGGAAGTGATAAGGAGGGATAGCAGCTATATCCCCAAGACCTCTCAAGGCCTGAATTTTGGGACCAGTTAGTCACTAATAGGTAGAGTTGGCATACTAACAAAAGCTCCATTCTGAAGGATGATATATGAGCAATAGAGAGGACATATAGGAATGTAAAGAAAAATACAAGAGTGATAACTTGATGATAAGTAAACATACAAATTGATTCTGTGTTCTTACTCCAAACCACCACAGCTTAGCAATAGATTATTTGCCAGAAAGTGACTCACTTTCATTTTTTGTTTTGTTTTAGTGCAATAAGAAAGCCAAACGCACAGATATTGTCGTCCTTTATGCCCGTACTCTGAAAGCACTGGACACTACTGAACAGGAAAACATGAAAAGGTATTGATGCTGGATCACCTTCATTTTCCTACGTGAAATTGCATGTACATTTATGGTCAAGGATCAGGCCAAAATATTTTTTTATTGAAATGTGTTGTGCACAGACTAGATCAGCCGAGCTTCTTTCAGAATGTGTTCTTTGTGTTTCTTTGAGGGCCTGGATGGGGTTCAACAGGCTTCGACTGAACTCTGGCAAGACTGAATGGCTTTGGATGCTTGAGGCCCCGAGATCTGAGTCTTTGCCATCTTTAATTCTGGTGGGCTTGCAATTCCTCAGACAGATCCAGTCTACAACTTGGAGGTTCTTCTGGACTTGCAACTCCTACTCAAAGAGCAGGGGCAGTTGCAGCTAGGAGAGCCTTTGTGCAACTTTGGGTTCTGTACCAGTTGTGGCCTTTTCTGGATCAGGAGACCCGTCATTCAGGCCTCAGTCATCTCACGGCTGGACTACTGTTAATGTGCTGTACATGGGACAACCCTTGAAGAGCATTCAGAAGTTACAGCTGGTGCAGAATGTGGTGGCATAGGCAGTCCTTGAGGCCTGAAGAATAGCCTATCTAACACCACTGGTCTGTGATCTGCATTGGCTGCCAATTTGCTTCTGGGTACAATTCAAGGTGTTGGTAATGACCTTTAAAGCCCTTCGTGGCATGGGTCCAGGCTACTTGAGGGACCGTCTCATCCCACTGGGATTGGCTCACCTACCTGCACTGGTAGAGGAAACATGCTGCAGGCCTGATGAGCCCGATTATTCCGGCTGGTGGGATCCAGAAGAAGGGCCTTCTCTTCTGTTGCACCTACCCTGGGGAACATCTTTTCCCCCCGCCCCTGCCCCGTGTGTGGTCAGCCCCAACCCTCCTGACCTAAAGACGCTTGAGGCCCCCATGGGAACTTCATAGTGGAGGTGGTTGATTGATTAACAACAGATTCCACCCCTCCTGCTTCCCCCCTCCCATCTTGTAATTGGGCTGTGGTGTTCTGGATTTGTATTAACTTATTGATGTTTTTAGTTTATATAGTTTTTATTTTTTATGATTGTAAGCCACCCAGAGATATCTTGAAGTACAATGAGCGTCCTATAAATTTTACAAATAAATGTAACGTATGCATATAGGAACTGAAAGAATCTTGTACTGGTAGCCCTTGATTTACAATAGTTCGTTTAGTGACTGTTGAAAGTTACAATGGCACTAAATAATGTGACTTATGACCATTTTTCACACTTATGATCATTGCAGCATCCCCATGGTCACGCGATCAACATTCGAACACTTGGCAAGTGACTCATATTTATGACCATTGCATTGCCCTGGGACCCTTTTGTTTCAACAGGCCGGGCTGGCTTAGAAAATGAATTTTAATTGGGTGTTTGTAGTTTTTAATATAAGGGCCACATTTTAATATATTTTAAATTGTTTTTAAATTTTATGGGTATATGTTTGTTTTAATATGGCTGTACACCGCCCTGAGTCCTTCGGGAGAAGGGCGGTATAAAAAATTTAAATAAATAAATAAATAAATCCCCTTTTGCGACCTTCTGACAAGCAAAGCCAATGGTGAAGCCAGATTCACTTAACAACCATGCTACTAATTTAACACCTGCGGTGATTCACTTAAGAACTGTGGCAAGAAAGGTTATAAAATGGGGCAAAACTCACTTACCAAATGTCTCACTTAACAACAGAAATTTAGGACTCAACTGATAATAAGTTGAGGATTACCTGTATAAATGTATCAAATAAATGAAATTACTCACACTATTGCAAGTTATGTCTAGGAGATCAAACAAACCCAGTGATTTTTTTTGGTGCCTGATTAATCTGAGACTCTAGATCAGGCAGCAAAGCATGAAAACAACCTGGTATCCAGACTCAGAAAATGATTTCAAACAAAGTTTACTAACGATTGAGTGGGTGCATTGGCAGTATGTAAAGACTGGAGCTGAGCTAGGACAACGCTCACGTGCCACAGATATGGCTTCATGTGCCATTAAATCTTTTGCTGTGAATGCTGCACTGAGAAACGCCAGATTGAGGCCAAACATTTTCTATGGCAGTTGCAGTTGCTTTGGCAAAGTTTTTACTGTATTAACTGGCATATAAAGAAGAGTGGTGGTTTGATAAGTATTGAAGTTACTCCAGGTCAGATATGCTGAGGAGTATAATTCTTCCCCTCGGTAACAGCAACAATATTTCTGTGGGAACGATCCTGCTTCTGCAACTCTTCCTTATTCTGGAAAGACAATGGTTGCTTAATCATAAGTTAGCAAATAGTTGGGTTCAGATGACATGAAGAACATAAAAGTCAAGGGAGGTTTTTTTCTGGTCAGTTTTATAAACTTTGTAACTTGGTTACCTTTAACCTCTTCCACAAAAACTAGGTCACCTAGAAAACTAGAAATTGTAGACATTTCCTGTATTCTAATATCACAGCTCAGATTAATCTTTCCCAGTCTTGTTTGATCAGCTATTACATGTATAAAATTTAGATGTCTGTCTGCAGAAATGTTCTGTAAGTTTTCGATACTAAAGTGAAGCACTTTTACCCTGCTTTTAAGGCCAAAAGGACTTCCAGTGCATTTTTAAAGAAATTAGCTCTGCTGCCAGACTCATACTGTACTGTAAATATTGTAACACACAGTGAGGATTTTGGAGTCTCTTGGGTCAGGTTTTGTGACTTTGTGGATATTCCTTGTAGCTTTTATTTATTTCTTATTAATTTGTATCCCATCTTTATTTTTAGAAATAATTCAAGATGGCCTGCATACCTAATATTCCTCTTGTTTACCCCACAACAACCACCTTGTGAGGTTGATTGGGCTGAGAGAAAGTGACTTGCTGAAAGTCACCCAGCCAGTGCTCTTGCCTACCATGTTTCCCCGAAAATAAGACCCAACCAGAAAATAAGGCCTAGCATGATTTTTCAGGATGCTTGTAATATAAACCCTACCCCCAAAATAAGCCCTAGTTAAAACTGTCAGCCAGACAGGCGCATTTAGTACCATATTTCCCTGAAAATAAGACATCACCTAAAAATAAGCCCTAATGCATCTTTTGGAGCAAAAATTAATATAAGAGCCGGTCCTTATTTTTAGAAAACATGGGTAAGGCCAGACTAGAACTCACTGTCTCCTGGTCTCTAGGCCAGCACCTTCATCATTAAACCAAAGTAGCTTCCTTGGAATCCATCTTCTTCTTGTGCCATATCTGTTATTGGACGTTGGCGATCATGTTGGCAATCCTATTTTTGTCAACAGCTGTATAAAAAAGTGCTGCTGAGTTTTGTCCAAACCGGTCCCTAAGGTTTTGAAGCCATGATGTTCTTCTTCTGCCTGGACCTCCTTTGCCTTCAATCTTTCCCTGGAGGATTAATAGAAGGATGCCGTATTTTTCTGGGTATCGCATCACACGTTCAAAATATTCTAACTTTTGCTTTTTAATGGCTTTGATGATTTCCCTTGGCTTTCCCAGGCGGCTTATCCTCTCCTCATTTGTGATTTTGTTAACCCATCTTATACATAACAGCCATCTTTAAATCCACATTTCAAATGTTTCTAGTTTCTTCAAGTGGTTTTCTGTCAGAAACCAACTCTCTACTCCGTAGAGCATGATAGAAAATATGTAACATCTGACAAGCCTGATTTTCAGTTTTAGGCTTATATGTCGTGACTGCAGAAGATCTTTTTTATTTTGAAGAATGCTGCTCGAGCTTTCTCTATCCTTGTCTTTACTTCACTGATCATGTCCCAGCTTTTATGTAAATTAGAACCGAGGTAGGTGATCCTTTCAACTTTTTCTAGTGGTATTCCTTCCAAATTTATCAGTGGTAAATTAATGGGTTGTTTGCTGACGACCATGATCTTGGTTTTTGAGGTGTTAAGCTTCAAGCCATATTTTTCAGATATTTCTGAGACTGTTGATGAGGAGCTGAAGGTTTTCATGCTTACTGGCAAGCAGAACTGTATCATCAGCATATCTTAAATTGTTGATCTGAACACCATTTACTTTGAGGCCAGCATCAATGTTTTCCAGTGCTTTGTTGAAAATTGACTCAGAGTAGATAAATAACAGCGGATACAGCCCTGTCTGACCCCTGTTCGTATTTCTGCATCATCTGAGTATTTTTGGCCTAGTCTCACATTTGCTACCTGATGCCAATATAGATTCTTCATGATTCGGATGTCTTTGTCATCTAGTCCCACTTGTTTCAGGATTTGTAATAGTTTGCTATGTCTTATTTTATCAAATGCTTTTTCAAAATCGATGAATCACATGTAAACACTCTGATTGACATCTCTACAGTGCTACACAAGAACTTGAATGCTGAATAGGGCATCTCGTGTACCAAGATTGTGTGTTACTTAGACACTCCTCAATTTTGTTGTATATTCTTGTGTGAATTATTCTCAGGAATATTTTCAGGGCATGAAAATATTGGAATCCATAGGAAAATAATAATCTGTCACGGACTCCTTCTGTGATGTTTTCTCAGTTTTTCAATCCAGTCTACAGGCTGGAAATTCTTGGTGATTTCCCATCCAAAATTCTAACCAGATCTGTCCCTTTTTTATCACAGCTCTTTAGAAAAGGAACAAGTCCTGCGAAGGAAAGCAGAACTGGAATCAGCCCAGAGTCGCCTTCAGCTGCAGGTCATGACGGAAGAGTGCAGCAAACTGAAGCAGCAAGTACAGGTAAGATTAACTGCAGTCATTCATGCAGGACAATTGTACAGGTAGTCCTCGAATTACGACCACAATTGAGCCCCAAAATTTTTGTTGTTAAGTGAGTTTTGCCCCCTTTTAGGAATTTTCTTTCCTCAGTTGTTAAGTGAATCATTGCACTTGATAAGTTAGTAACCCACTTGTTAAGTGAATCTGACTTCCCCATTGACTTTGGTTGTCAGAAGATCGCCAAAGGGGGTCACTTGACCCCAGGACTCTGCAACTGTCATAAATTTGAACCAGTTGCCATGCATCTGAATTTTAATCATGTGACCATGGGAATGCTGCAACAGTTGAAAAACAGTGTGAAAAACGGTCATGAGTCATTTTTTTCAGTGCCATTGTAACTTTGAACAGTCACTAAATAGACTGTTGTAAATCGAAGATTATTTGTAGTCCATGTCTTTCTCACCTGCTCTTTGGGGGGGAAAAGCATTTGTGGGAGAGATTCTTTTATATATATATATATATATATATATATATATATATATATATATATATATACAAATTTTATTTTCATTTTTAAAAATACAGTACTTTACATATATACATACAAGGTTATTGCAACTAACGTACACAAATCTGTGCCTATATCACTAATACAATCCATTTCATTTCCCTCTCTTCTTTCACCCAATTATACCATAAATTCCAACATTTGTAATAAGCAGAATCTTTTTGGTTCCTAAGTAATTTCGTTAACCGGTCTGCCTCTGCGCATTCTGTAATTTTCCAAATCAATTTATTTTCTGTGGGTATTAATTCGTTTTTCCATCTTGCACATATAGTATCCTAGCTGCAGTAGTGATGTGGAGGATCAAGTACCATTTTTCCTTAGTTATTTTGTCTGGTTTCATTCCTAATAAAAAAATCTCTGGTTTCAGCTCTATATTATATCCTGTAATTTCCACTATCCAGTTCTGAACCTTGGACCAATATTTGCCTGCTTTGGGGCACGTCCGCCGCCATTGGTGGTAGTACGTCTCACAACCATTCTGTTGGAGAGATTCTTATGGAGTCCCCAGCATGGTTGCCAAGGAGCACAGATATCCCCAGAGATGTTCCTTGGGGTGTGCCTAACTAACTAACTTCTTTCCTACCTACCTACCTACCTCCTCCTATTTTCCCCACTAAAACCACCATATTAGAAGAATTGGACTGAGAGAGATTGACTGGGCCAAAGTCGTCCAGCCAGCTTTCATGCCTAAAGTGGGACTAGAACTCACAATCCTGATTTCTAGCCTGGCAGTCTAACCACCAGCTCCTTAGGAGAAAGTCAGTGGCATTCCAGATAAATGCTTGCCTCACAAGAGAAAGTACAAGTGAATTGAGTTTTAGAACAAATGAATGGAGGAGGGAAGGCAGGGGCTAGTGAATTGATAGGCTGGATTCAAAGTATCGAAAGAGATACTTTTAATAGTATCTCTCTAGTATCTCTCGAAAGAGAGGGAATCGCTTGCCATGGATCAATATTGCTTGATCAGTTTGTGAGAATGGAATAGCAAGACTCTGTAGAAGTTTGGAGAAGATGGCAGTTAGTCTGATTTTGCTACTTGGACAATCAGTGGCATTGAATTTTGAAATAACTTCTGAAATAGTACATGGAAATAAAAAGTTGTATTAGTTGACCCCATTATAAATTAAAATTTGTAACTGCTGGCCTAAAATAATTAGTCCAACGAAAGAAGAATGTTCATCTACAGCTTAACAAAATTGGTCTCCTTTGTTTAGGGCTTTCCTGGTTAAGCACAAAAACCTCCATCCTTTAAGATGATCATTAAAAGATAACAGATGTATAAAATATATGGCTCTTTATTTATCTGGAATTTACTCATGGGGAAAAAAGAAGACTATGTTTTACATTGATAATTTGCAACTATTTTTTTTCAAGGCCACAAAAGTTGAAGAAGTAGGAAACAGTCATCCATCTAGAAATTCACAAACGTGCAACTATGCAGACAGCTTGGGGATCCTTGATCTTAGCTGAGGTTGAGGGGAAAAGGCAGAGGAATGAACGGTGGTGTTTTATTTCTTGTTCTTTCAGAATTAAAATTTAGACAAAATATTGTTTAGTTGGGAGAGGGAGTTCAGTGGCACAAATTTAATAATATTAGTTTTGTTGGATTTGGGCTGGAGGGGGTTGGTTCCTTTAAACATGATCTGTTTCAGCCCATTCACTCTAAACCTTCATCTCCTAATGTTTTCTTAGGCTACACATCTGTCTTTCCTAAACTTGGAAGATACGTTAATTTCAGTGCTTTGAAGCCCTGGTTAAACTCGGTTGGAGTGTGATTTCCACAAACCTAGTCTGTATGGGATTTCTGAGAAATGTTCTTGAAAATACCTGGAGGGACCAGCCCTCCTATACCTAATCATACCTTTTATGTAGAACAGTGTTTCTCAACCTTGCCAACTATGTTGTGTGGACAAAGATGTGTGGACTTCAACTACCAGAGTGCTGGCTGGAGAATTTGGGAGTTGAAGTCTGCACACCTTGCAGTGGGCAAGAAACACAGCCAGCTCTCTGGGCTTGACTTAATACTCCCTTCTGTCTTTCCTTCTGCAGGAACTGAAGGCTTTGCTCGCCAGGCACAACGCCAGCTCCTCCTCTCAGCAGTCCAGCAGTGCTCGCTCTTGCTTTCCTGGCTGCCTCTCCTCCAGCCAGGGTCAGCACAAGTACCATTTTGAGAGAGCTTTTCTGGTCTCTCAGATGGGCAACTGCCGGGTGATGGCCTACTGTGACCCCCTGAGCTGCCTCGTGGTCTCGCAGCCCTCTCCACAAAGTACTCTTCTTCCTGGTGAGTCAGTAACCAAACCAAAGGCTAGAAAGAGAGGTGGGGATGCGTGATTGTTACCTCAATCAAATGAGGGATCTTCAGAAAGGGAGGACTCTGTGTCTGCTAAGTGGCCTTTTCCGTGTCTTTTGAGGTTATGGAATTAAGATGATGAGTGCTGTCAACCTGAAGAGCAGTCAGTATGTGCCCATCCACAGCAAGCAGATCCGGGGCCTGGCCTTTAGCAACCGGGCAGATGGCTTGCTCTTATCTGCTTCTTTGGACCATACGCTCAGGCTTACGAGGTGAGTACCCACAGTACAAAGTAAGATCCTGCATTTAGGGAAGATAAACCAAATGCATAGGCTGTATCTAGGTGACTCAGTGGATCACAGCTTAGGTATGAGCCAGCAGTGTGTTACAGCTGCCAAAAAAGCCAATGCAATCCTAGATGGCACCAAAGGAGGGATAGCAGTAGCAATGGCACTTAAACTTATATACCGCTTCACAGTATTTTACAGCTGTCTCTAAGCAGTTTACAGAGTCAACCTATTGCCCCCAACAATCTGGGTCCTCATTTTGCCCACCTCGGAAGGATGGAAAGCTGAGTCAATCTTGAGCCAGTGAGACTCAAACTGCTGGCAGCTGGCAGTCAGCAGAAGTAGCCTGCAATGTGGCATTCTAACCATTGCGCCACCACGGCTCATAGTTTCAAGATTGTGTGAAGCGATAGTACTGCTTTATACTGCACTAGTGAGGCCACTCTTGGGATACTGCGTCCAGTTTTGGTTACCACGATATAAAAAAAGATGTTGATACTGTAGGAAGTGTGCAGAGAAGAGCAACAAAGCTAATAAAGTTCTGGAGGCTAGATCGTCTTGATGAACTAGGTTTGCTTAGCTTAAGGAAGAGAAGGCTTAGGGGAGACCTGATTGCTGTCTTTGAATTGAAGGCTGTCGCAGGGAAAGGGGGTCAATTTATTCATGGCACCTGAAAGCAGGAAAAGCAGCAACAGGTGGAAGCTCATCAGAGAGAGATCCAAGCTGGAAATAAGGCAGTGAAGACAATGAATCAGTGGATCAGCTTGCCTTCAGAAGTTGTGGGTGCTCCAACACTGGAGGTTTTTAAGAAAAAATTGGGCAGCCATTTCTCCGGGATAGTATAAGGACTCCTACCTTGGGCAGGGGGTTAAATTAGAAGACCTTCAGGATCCCTTCCAGCCCTATGATTCTACTGGTAGTGAAGAGGCTTTTCCCTGCATGGCTCAGGAAGCTGGTCTATGGTTTTTTGGGAGGGGAAATGATTTCCTGCCTGGATGGTAGCCATTATTGCTGTTGAATGGTAATGGGCCAAGGGAAGAGGCACAGGGTAGGAATGGGGCGCAGATGCTGAGACGCTCTTCTCTCCTTTTCTCTCAGTTTAGCCACAAACAGTGTTGTACAGACCTATAATGCTAGCCGCCCCATCTGGTGCTGCTGCTGGTGTCTCGACGACACCAACTATGTCTATGCTGGGCTGGCTAATGGATCTGTCTTGGTCTATGATCTGCGGGACACAAGCTCCCACGTCCAGGAGCTGGCTCCACAGAAGTCCAGGTATGGCTTTCATAAGGTAACATTGCTTTCCGAACACTGACACCATGGAAGATTTTAAAATATCTCCGTAATAAGTTCATTTCTAAGGCTGTGTATTATTTGAAAAATCCTTCATGCTGTAGGCTAGGAACGTAAGTTTCTTGACAAAGAATTGCTTGGAAGACGTTGATACAGAATATAAACTCCTTGCTGTGATCCAGATAAATCTCCAAACTGGGGAGAGCAAAGGGGGTCAGACTAGCTAATGTCAGAAGTAATCTTGCCATAGAGGCATTTCCACTCCTTAAATTGCTGCAGATATTAGCTTTCTCATGGTGGGGAATTGGAGAGAATACAGTGGGGATAAAGTTGGGGAGGGCATTTATCTTGCTTGTAGTAGTTCCGCATTAATGAGTCTTCTGAGCAGTTATGAGTGATGTGAATCAAGTTATCCTTTTTATCTCTTAGGATGTTTAGTAAGGCTTAATCTGAAGTAAGCAGGGGATTTCAGTCTTAGCAACACTTGCAATTAAATCAGATGGTTTCTAATTTTCAACCCTCTTTGAAATCATTTTTAAACATCCCTATAAAGATTTTCATTTTGGGATGAGTAGGGAACCAGAGAGAATAGCTTGGTGATCCTGATTTTGCTGCTCTCACCAGGTGTCCTGTGGTGTCTTTATCTTACCTTCCTCGAATGGCTTCAGCTTCACTGCCATATGGTGGGCTGGTGTCTGGGACGCTGGAAGGAGCCTGCTTTTGGGAGCAGAAGTCGAGCAATTCCTACCAACCTCACGATCTCCTCCTTGAACCCGGAGGTTGCATTGACCTTCAGACAGAAGCCAGCACACGACACTGCCTTGCAACATTCAGGCCCAGTAAGTTGTCATCCGAGGATATTTTTTGCTCAGGGTTAGGATTGGCCCAGTGGATGCATAGAATCTGGACACAGAATCATCTCCAGGAAAGCATTCTGTTTTTCCCCCCCTCCCTTTTTCCTTTCCTTTTACCAGATGGTGTAACCTCCCTCTTGACAGTACTTGTTTATGTTGGGTTCCTGCCTGCTCCATTACTTATAAATAGGAGTGGGGCTTTGGATGGTTTTTCCTGTTGGATTGAAGGGCACTGCTGGTAGTACATTTTGGCCGCTATTCTGGCTGCCTCCTATTTGCCAGTTAAGAAAGATTTGAAGATGGAGGAGAGAATCATTTCAGGGTTCATTTAATGTATGTGCCTGGGCCATGGGCCCCTGATCTCTCCTTTTCTACCCCTGGCCACTGCTTCCACCTCAAAGACCACAGACATAATCCCCACCTTTTCCAACATAGCATCTTTCACAGTCCCAGAATCCCTTGTCAACATGTCTTTCTCACTGCCTGGAAATGTTAAGAATTATAGCTGTACCACACGGAGCTTTGTGTGAAATCTGACTTTTCTCTTTTGCCCCAGTTTGGAATGCTGCTTTACAAGCAAACTTACAGAAATTGTTACGAACGCCATTCATGTACTAGGTATTAAGCCCTACCTTGGTATTTAGGGTAGAGTAAAACAATGTTCTCAATCTGCAGACAAGCAGCCTCTTAAGGAAATCTGTCAAACAGGGATTTCATTTAAACGCGTCTGCAGTGTTGTGTGGTGATATTTTCGGACTTTGTCACTTTTTTCAATTTTGTCCTTTCACAGACCGAAACAGCAACTGCTTGCAGTGTGTGGTGATGGAGTTGACCTCTACTCTGCTGACAGACCGAGATGATGAAATTGTCTGTTCGTGCAACCCCATTCAAACTCTTACTGCAGGTCCAACGTGCAAACTCTTAACCAAAAATGCAATTTTTCAAAGTCCCGAAGATGACGGCAGCATCCTTGTGTGTGCGGGGGACGAAGCATCAAACTCTGCCATGGTATGGCCTGAATTTTGGATAACAACTTTCCCTTTTGTTGGTAGTGTTAGGTATTGATTGTTTTTCTTCTTCCACAACTGTTAAGTCACAAAAACCATGGAGTGATAGAGTGAGGATGCAGGTGTGTTGCAATTGCCACAGTACAATTGCCACTAGAGAGCCTCTTGGGCAACCGAACCTTGAGCTGGGACCGGAGCTGTCTGTCCTCTATTTATTTCCCTAGGGATAGGAGACTGGGAGGAAAATGATGAACTCAGCTGTGAGGCACACAGAGCCAGTATTACTCCATGCAATACTGTTTATTAGAAGTGAGAAGGGAGGGAGGCTAGTCCCTAATGTTTCTATTTTATTTGGTCTTTACGGTTCTAATCTGAAATCTTCTAAAAACCATTTATCACTGGACAGGAAAGGAAGGTAGCTTTATTAGGAAGTGTCAGTTCCTGTAAAACATTGTAGTTTGCAGAACCATGTCTTGCCCAGCGAGATATTTGGTGAATTATGGCCTTTTTCTCTTCATCCTGAAGCTCTGGGACGCAGGAAGTGGAACTCTGCTTCAGAAACTGCCTGCTGATCTCCCTGTATTGGACGTCTGTCCTTTTGAGGTGAATCGCAACAGCTTTCTTGCTACTTTGACGGAGAAAATGGTGAAAATCTACAAGTGGCAGTGACTGTCTCCCTTGCCTTCCAAGCCTGATTCCTGAGCAGACGTTTTGCTGCTAATTGGATGTTGGCTGTCTTGAAGATAGGATTATTCCTGAACCACCTTAGATCTGAACTTCAGGGTAATTTATTTGCTCCATCTCTGCTCCCCTTATGTCCCTGTTTTCCCCAATTTATATTTTTTTCAATGAAGACAGTTGTTTCAGTCATGCAACAAATCTTGTTATGGGTCTTGTCTTCTGGTTGCATTATTCTGAGAGGAAGTGAAGAAGAAACTTGGCTGCTATTTTCTTGATATAGTTTCCGGAAATTAATCATTGGTGCTTGCTAAGACTACCTTAATTAGCCCTGCTGTACAGTGACCTAGAACTTCATAATGTGGGTACTAGTAGATCACTAACCTACCACGTACAAAGCAAAAAAGCAGTTTGTATCTCTCTCTCTTTTGGTCTACTTAAATTCACTTTTTTTGCAGTGAACTATTCTAGCAAAATGTTTTTTGATCATGAGGGAAGATGGGGAAAAGGGTGATTGCAAATTCTGCCTGAAACTGGCTGCTGACATGCATTTTGAATGCAGTTTGGGGAGATGCAATGACTTAATGTACAAGCCTAACTGTTTGGACTGAAACCGTGATTTAGGAGACCTCCAGCCGATCTCCCAAAGCCAGACTGTTGCAAAAATGAAAAGTGAAGCCACTTCAGAACTTGATTAAGTCTGTTTGCAGGAGAAAAGGTTTTGCTTGGCTTTTCTTAAGTACACCGGTGATCTGTTTTCCACTCTGAATTAAAATGACATTGCATTTTGATTGCTGGCTTTCACAAAGCAAATTACTAGATTGTATATATTGCAAGACTCATCTGAAAACCTTTTTTTTGTATCTGAAAACTGTAGAAATGGAAGCTTTTTGCACTGCCTGTAGTGTGCATGGCAGTATAAACCTCAGAACAACATTCTTAAACTGAAATACTGTGACTTGTAAGTATGTCCAATTGTCCTGTTATGTAATTTTTTTAAAACTAGCAAGTGTGAAACAAACTTTAAAATCAGTGGTTTTCTCCAGTGGTCAAAACACTTTGCTGTTAGGCTATTCGAATAGCTTTAAAGTTAAGCATTAGTGCCAAGAAAGGGAAGGAGAGTGTGCATCTTAAAAGATCTGAAGGAAATGATACCTTTTGTACCTGATGTCAGATAGGAGTGCTTCCATGTGGCAAATTAATATATATGGGTTTTGGGAATATTTCCTTAACTTTTTGTTGACAATTACCAAGGTGCAATTTGTAAGGTAACTCTTTTCAAAAGTGAATGTTTATACCTTAACTAAGGTGAAAACATAGTTACTTTTTTTAATGAAATGTATTGAAATAAACTGTTATCTTGTGGGAATCTCTAGAATATAGAAACAGCAGTTCTGCTTTTAACAGTGAACAAGTCACTTTATATTAAAGTACATGATCACTATAATGTAAACACAGGTAAATTTGTGACATACGCCAGAATTGCAATTGCTTTAAAAATACAAGTTTCTGTATAATAAAGATACTTCTTTATCAAGCATTTATAAGGAATTTTGAGTATCCTATCTATGCAATAGATAACTTCTAGAGCACATTTTCAGTTTCAATATTTGAAACACCTGTTATTTGTAAAAGAGTTATAGGTAGTAAAATTTAAGCTAAGTACTATTAGAGATACTGCCCATCTGATAACAGGGCAGAGGTAAATGTAACTGATGGCATTGATGTGTTAGTCTCTCAATAGACAGATAGTCCTTGACTTACGACAGTTCACTTAGTGACCAAAGTTACAAGAGCATTGAAAAAAAGTGACTTATGACCATTTTTCATACTTATGACAGTTGCAGCATCCCCAGGATCATGTGATCCAAATTCAGATGCTTTGCAACTGATTCATATTTATGACAGTGTCCCAGGGGGGTCATGTTTTGCGACCTTCTGACAAGCAAACTCAATGGGGAAGCCAGATTCACTTAACCGTGTTCCTAACTTAATACTGCAGTGATTCACTTAAATAACTGTGGCAAGAAAAATCGTAAAATGGAACAAAATTCACTTAACAAATGTTTTACTTAGCAACAGAAATTTTTGGTTCAGTTGTGGTCGTAAGCCGAGGACTTCCTGTACTTCTCTTAGAAGACACATTTTGACAGTTTAGAAAAGAAGCTGTTAAAAATCATTTGACCAATGTGGGATGTAAACCTCATTCGGGGCTTGGATTATTGCAGCGTATAGCCTATTTACAGAATAGGGTTAAGATGGCATTAATACCAGCTCAGGATTGTTAGAGGATACAGTATTCTGCCTTCGAACACTTGCCCAATTCTTATATTGTGTGTTCATTTTTCATGTGTCATAGCCGAGAAGATTTTACAATTCTCTCCCTAAGTCAGTGTAAATTGGCATCCTTACCAATAAGGCACTGCAGGGAACAAAATGTACACCACTCAGTTACCTTCTGTGAGATGGGCAGCCATAAACTTGATAAATAAATAAACTGGCTGATCTCACGCAAAAGAAGGAAAAAAAAATAGGCACATTATGAGTTTGAATTTCAAATGATCAAAAATTACCAACACAGACAGTTTTTTTAAATTATGTCAAGCGTTTCCAGCCTAGGGTTACCGACTCCTCTTGAAATCAGTCCTGGCTGCTTCCGCTCCCATATAAATATGTATGTGTGCATCATACACATTTTCGTGTGCTTATATTTATGTGGATGTGTGTGACAGAAGCCATATTCTATCCAAGGGCAGAGTGGAGACAGAACAACCAAAATAACACCTTCTGGTTTGCCATAATTATAAAATAAATTATCATAAAATAATCGAGCCATCATTCTATAACAACTGTTCTTTCCCATCTCTCTTTTACATACCGGGCAAGCAGAAACACAAATCCCATGTATTCCCTGCTCATTTTGTGCTGCTTGGTATTAAACTAGGTCCCCCATCAGTCCACTAATTTCTGTGCCACGTGAAACTTAACTGTGCCCTCTGATCTTTGTGATCAGGTAAAGCTCCAGCGAGGCCCTGCAAGTTTTGCTGCCCGTAATAACACCATTTTGGGGGGAGGAGGAGGGTCCTCCCACCCGGAGGAGATTTTAAAAAGAACCTTTAGGGTAGATGATAAGGCTAGAGTCATAGCTACCAGCCAATTGACCCAGGTATTCTGAACTGTGTGTTGCATGAAAATTAACTAGTACTGACAGAATGCAAACATAGCTTGCCAAATAATAACATTGCCATATATGCAAGTCTTTTTTTTAAAAAAAATACATTCAAGATTTCTAAGGTCAAAATTTCTTAGCAGTCTGGTTTCATTTCACCTAGTTCGATATATTTTTGTGGTCCAAAATATTCTCAGCAATTTTCTCCTGCACGTATTCATTTTTCTTTTTCAGACTTTCTGATGATCTGCATTTCAAAATCATGTCACTACTGTTGAAACTATGACCTTGACAATTCCTACCTTTGTTGTCAGGATGATGCCTCTGCACTTCAATGTTTTGTCCAGATACGTCATAGTTTTGCTTCCCAAAGCAAGCATCTTTTTACTTAATACCTGCGGTTTCTGATTTTAAGAAGATAAACTCTGTTACTATTTCAGCTTTCTACTTGCACTGCGGTGGGCTTTTACATTCCCTTATTTCATCTTCCACAAGAAATCTTTTAGGTTTTTCTGCCTTCTAGCTTTCCACAGAAATCACCATCCTATCAGTTTGTTGCTGTTTTTTCCAGCAATATTAATCCCAATTTCTATTCCCATCATTTGTGCAGGTATTTTAAATACAGGTAGTCTTCGACTTAATGACAATTGAGTCCAAGATTTCTGTTGCTAAGCGAGACAGTTGTTAAGTGAATTTTGTCCGATTTTACGACGTTTCTTGCCACAGTTGTTAAGTGAAACTGCAGTTGCTAGTAACAAGGTTGTTAAGTGAATCTGGCTTCCCCATTGACTTTGCTTTTCAGAAGGTCACAAAAAGGGATCACATGATCCCAGGAAACTGTACCCCATCATAAATACGAATCAGTTGTCAAGTGTCTGAATTCTGATCACATGACCACGCAGGTGTTGCAACAGTCATAAGTGAAAAACGATCATAAGCCACTTTTTTCACTGCCATTGTAACTTTGAACGGTCACTAAGTGGACTGTTGTATGTCGAGGACTACCTGTATTCCATGTCTGCTTGCAAACCACAAGAAGTATTTTAGCTGCATCGTGTAACATTTTAAACGGTTCTGCTGGTAATACCAACCAGAATATGAAGCTTTGCTATTAACAATATTTCTCATTTAGCAATATGCTCATTTAATTTTCCAGATTGTCTGACAGTAGTTCTATGATTGAATCTTCATCTGTTATCAGTAATTTGGGGATGTTTTGTGTGCAGCTCTGCAGTGTAATTCGCACAGGTTTTTTTGTATATCACTTTCCCCCCCTCCCAGATCTTTGCCTTCTGTGCCCATCACTCCATGAAAAGTTTCCTTGGTTTCTGTGTCTTTCTTAAGAAAACAACAACTCTTATTCCTCCCGTGGTGATGGTGGCTATGGGAATTTACACGGTGGCCTAACTTTGGAGGAAGGACTATGTTTACATTATCCCTGTTTTTGTTTAATACACCTCTGAGGAACGATGTGCTTGCATTGCAACGTAATTGGAGAATAATTGTTTGAGTGTTTGCATTGTAGCCAGTTGTGTTTGATGGTGCAATGTTGAAAGAGAATGTGTGCTTTTGTATTTTAAATATTTGTATATTGGTGGCTTTTAAATGGAGTGTTTGCTTTAGAATTTGAACAGTTTGGGTGTGTGCTACTGTAGCTTTTGGTAATAATGAGCCATTTCTCTTGACACTGAAATCTGCTTATTGTTTATTTCTTTGAGGCTTCTTTGCAGCGTGGGCTGGAGTTGGGATGTGATTCGGGGAGGTTGTGTAACTGTGCAGTGTCTTATACAGATAGTCCTTGAACAGCAGTTCACTTAGTTACCTCATCACTGAAAAAAGTGACTTTTCATAGTTACAACCATTAACAGGACCCCCATGGTCATGTGGTCAAGTTCAGATGCTTGGCAACTGACTCATATTTATGACAGTTGCAATGTCCCAGGATCATGTGATCATCTTTTTTGACCTTCTGACAAGCAAAGTCAATGGGGAACCCAGATTCACTTAACAACCATGCTATTAATTTAACAGTTGCAGTGATTCACTTAACAATTGTGGCAAGAAAGGTCGTAAAATGGAGCCAAACTCACTTAACAAATGTCCCATGTAGCGACAAATTTTGGGTTCAATAGTGGTCGTAAGTCAAGGACTACATGTATTCGTGGTCATTTGTGGGCTGTTCAGTTTTCATACTTAAATTGCAGCTTTGGGTGGAGAGTTGATGGATAATCCCCTATATACCTGAACCTTTATACAGTACAGGTATATAGTCCTCAACTTACAAGAGTTCTTTTAGTGACCGTTCAAAGTTTCAACACCACTTATGGCTGCTTTTCACACTTACGACTGTTGCAGCATCCCCATGGTCATGTGATCAAAATTCAGACATTTGGCAACTGGCATGTATTTGTGAAAGTTGCACTTTCCCGAGATCATATGATTCCCTTTTGCGACCTTCAAAGGTCAAGGTCAATGGGGAACCCAGATTCACTTAACAAACGTGTTACTAATTTATCAACTGCAGTGACTCACTTAATTGTGGCAAGAAAGATCATAAAATAGGGCTAAACTCACTTAGCAACTGTTTCGCTTAACAACAAATTTTTGTGATCATACATTGAGGACTACCTGAAGTTCAGTGTTTGTGGGAATATATTGATAGGATAGGATTTGCATAAAGCAAACATTACATATGCATGAAAAGATGTAGCAAAATTTGGAAAGCTACATACCACTATTGTCTTTCTGCTTCCAGGCCATGAAATTTCCTCTCTGCAATAGATCCTATCTTTAAGCTAGCAATGGTAATGAAGGAAAGCAGGGATAAGGTTTAGCTCAGTTCTGGGTTTTTTCCCCTTTGCTTCTAGAAATGTCAAGGGTGCCTTGTGTATTTGTTTTTCCATCACCATTTTAATGTTTCTTTACAATTATGCAGGAACTGAGAACATTTCCAAATCCTGCCTGGGGTTATTTGTGAAGAGAACATATTTTCTCTTTCCGTTCTGGGCAGGCTGACTTTCCAAGATGTGATTGTATTTAGTGCTAAAAGGTATTGGACTAATGCAGATTCAAGTTCATTCTTGTGCATAGAAACTTACTGGCTGATTTTGAACCAGTTACATTTTCTCAGCCAAACCGACCTACTTGAACTCCAGAAATAAATTAGAAGATAATCCAAGAAATTTAAAAAATAGTTGAACTCAGGACCACATTTTTTTTTTAATTTGATTTATATGCCGCCCTTCTCCGGAGACTCAGGGCGGCTTACAATGCGTTAAGCAATAGCCTTCATAGTTTTGTATATTTATACAAAGTCAGCTTATTGCCCCACAAACTGGGTCCTCATTTCACCTACCTTAGAAAGGATGGAAGGCTGAGTCAACCTTGAGCCTGGTGAGATTCGAACTTGCAGTAATTGCAGACAGCTGGTGTTAATCACAATGCTATCAGTCTGCTGAGCCACCAGGCCCATAACATAGTCTCATGTCAAGTCGTATTAGAGTATTACGAGAACGTGCCTTCTCTGTGTAAGGATTAATCGGAATAGAACTGGAAGGGACCTTGGAAGTCTTCTAAACCATCCCCCTCTCAAGCAGGAGACCCTACATTTCAGACAAGTAACTGTCCAGTCTCTTCTTAAAAATGTCAGGAGTGCCCATGATTTCTGAAGGAAACTGTTTCACTGGTTAATTGTTTTCACTGTTAGGAAGTTTCTCCTTAATTCCAGGTTTCTCCCCTCTTTGATTAGTTTCCATCCATTGTTTCTTGTCCAGCCTTCTGCTTTGGAAAATAAGTTAACCCCCTCCTCTTTGTGGCAGCCCCCACCCCGGAATACTGCTATCATGACCCCACTCCCCAGTCCTTCTTTTCTCTAGACTAGCCAAACCCAGTTCCTGCAACTGTTCTTATGTTTTAGTCTCCAGGCCTTTTAATCATCTTAGTTGCTTTTCTCTACACCTTTTTTCCAAAGTCTCATCATCTTTTTTGTAACAGGACCAAAACTGGACACAGTATTCCAGGTGTAGTCATGCTAAGGCTTTGTAATACTTTGTGTGATTTTGATCCTCTGTTTATACAGTTATACAATCAAATTATACAATAAAAATATAAGTGGATTCATTGTTACCTTGATCAAACAATGCTGATGATAAGAGTGTCTCACCTTTAACTGAACTATTTATGATCATCTATGTCCATCCTACTTTGTAGGCTTGTTGTGAGGGAAGATGGAGGGACCTTTGAGCTCAAGGAGAAAAGGTGAGATTTAACCTGAATGAATAATTTGTCCGACCCTTCAGTTAATACTAGATCTGCAAATAGAGGTGGGATGACAGTGGCAAAAGAAAACAAACATAGTACCAATACTAAAGGTTAAGCTGTGTGTGCAAACTCAAAAACCTCTGGAGCACCGCTTGAATACCATCAGCATCGACAAAACCCCCATCAGTCAATTGCAAAAAGCAGCTTTTCTCAGAAGAGCTTACATCCTGCGGTGATCCCATCAAGTAACAGGTCCTTGGGAACGACTCGAAAGAGATAAAAATGCCAAATCCAATGTAAACATCTAATTGACTGTAACCAACCATAATCACATAGTTTTCAGAGCAGATTCCATTGGCCGGGAAGAGACACTTAGGTGTTCTCTCTTTTTTCCAAATAATAGAGTTGGATTTATTTATTTATTTATTTATTTATTTATTTATTTATTTATTTATTTATTTATTGGTTTGATTTATATGCCGCCCTTCTCCGGAGACTCAGGGCGGCTTACAATGCGTTAAGCAATAGCCTTCATACTTTTGTATATACCTGCTTAGTAGGGCTTTCAGCCCCCCACAAGCGGTATTCTTTTTTATACAAAGTCAGCTTATTGCCCCCACAATCCGGGTCCTCATTTTACTTACCTTGAAAGGATGGAAGGCTGAGTCAACCTTGAGCCTGGTGAGATTCGAACTTGCAGTAATTGCAGGCAGCTGGTGTTACTTAACAGTACTTTAATCTGCTGTGCTACCAAGGCTCTTGGATTGTTTCCAGATCTGTGTTTTCTTTTCTCTAGCTCTCTTAAGGCTAGATCCCTTTTCATTGCAGCATCCAGCAGATGAGCCAAGCCAAGCCAAGTGTATTTGAAAGAGCCATGTATCAAGAGGCAAAAATTAATTTTGAGTTTCGGGTTGCAGAAATGGAAGTTGTTTAAAATCCAGACTAAAATGTTCATGGAAGAGAGAAAAGCAAGATATGTACATAGAAAAGGCATCCAACCAGGTTACTCTGTAGGGAGAAAAACAGCTCTATAAATAATATAAACACTGAGAAGACCTTTAGCGTTGCTACAAAGACCATCATTTCTCAAATATTTACGGAGTAAAGAAATCATATTAGCCCTGGAATGAGGAAAGAGCTATACTCAGAATGCAAATCTTACCAAGCATTGAAGTATTTATATAGAGGAGAAACCGTGTAAGTGCATGAAATGTTGCCTTAGATATCTGAAAGAATGATTATTATTTCTTATTATTTATTTAAATTTATTGGCTGCCCAATTCCAATGCGGTGTTCTTTCAGTGAATTCATACAGAAGAGAACATATAAATGCCACTGGACTCAAATTTTGCAGCCTCGGGGCTTCAGAAATTCTATTGTGCTGAATATTAATAGTCAACACTAAAGAAAGCATGTTTTAAGGAGAAGCAGAAAACTATAAATCTTTACTTAGGCATAACTCAGAGGAAACTCGGCCTAATCCCTCTGCAGAAACGGAGGAAAGTCTTAGAAATCTCAGCTTTCTCCACTATTAATTAACCCAGCCAATGCAATTATGGATGTTGGTCATCTCTTTCATGAAATCAAGTTGCTGAGAACATGAGCTGCTGTCCTGTTGTGACCATGTGTTTTATAAAGAAGCCTTCCAAAGACAATATTTCCCAATTTTGACTCCTTTAAATTAAGTGGACTTCAGCTCCCAATATTCTCCAGCCAGGGGAATTGTGGAAGATGGCAAGCATGTAAGTTGTGAACTTGGAAAACCTTGCCCAAAGGCTTCTGATAGCCTTCCAAACACTTAGTAAAATGGAGCTCTTTTGGAAGAATTTGGTTTAGTTTTTGGGATAGTGCTGTCTTGTGTTATTCTGATGGCCGTACTAATTCCTGTATTATGAAAATCAAGGAAGTCACTATATATGTAGTTGCCCTTGCCACCTATGAGCAGATTGCCTATAGGTGTTGCCTTTGTGTGGACAAATTAATTGAGATAGGGGACTCATTTGTATAAAACACACCTGGTTAAAAATTCAATTACGGTATATAAAGGTGCTAGAAATGAAGTTGTACTTGAATAATAATTACAGGAGCTAACTATATATGGACTTGTAACTATTTATCTTTTTTTTTTTCCATTTAAAAAGCCCACTTTCTATGTATTTTTCCCTTTAACAATGTATGTGTTTTTATCTTTGTATTTTGTTTTGTTTCTGTTTCTCTGTTATTTTAAAAGCACTAACGGAATAAATTTTAAAAATACGCAGGAGGTGTCAAAGTTTGCAGTGTTGCACTCTCCAGCGCCAATTAATTTGGGCAACCTCCCCATGAATCAAACTAAATAATACATACCATGTTTCCCCGAAAATAAGACCCTTATTTTTTTTGAACCCTGAAATAAGTGCTTGGCCTTATTGCCATGCGCTCAAAAGCCCGATTGGGCTTATTATCAGGGGATGTCTTATTTGGGGAAACAGGGTACATACATACATACATGCATGCATGCATGAACAGCTGCTGGACTTAAGAGGTTGAGCCCTCCCCCCACCCCTGGCTTCTCCAGGTAAAGCCAAGGACAAGTTTGCAATTGTTCCCATCTTGCCTGCGCGAGTCTGTTAAGCTTTTGTGTACACGCATACACACACCCCTCTCTAAGTTGCTAAGCATGGGAGTGCCTGCTGACTTTCCTCGTCTCCTCCCTGCCCCCCCCCCCCAGGTGATTTGGTGCTTCCAAGTATTGTGTAAGTCTTAAGTGGCTATTGAGAGGGGTGCTGCGGCTTGAGGATTCCTTTCCTGTCTCTGCAACCAGCCCTTGGTAACACGTCCACCCTCAAACAAAGAGACTGGTTCAGCTGATGCCCCCTCCCCTTTTAATAGGCTGGTCAGATCCTTGCACAAATGGGGAGTTTTCCCAAAGGGGTCACAATAGGTAGATTGCAATTTGCTTTTCGGCAAGAACAACAAAGATAGAAACCCGGAGGAGAACTTGCTTTGTTTGCTCATGAAAGCTGATGCCTTGGAATAAAAGGTGAAGGTCGGAAAAGGGGCTAACAGGCTCCTGTCCTCAATCTTCACCTGCCAGTGACCAGCATTTTCTTTGCAGCTTCTCCGTGCATCCCTTTTCCTTATGGAGCTTAGTGCCCTTGGAAGACAACCCCCTCCCCACCTCAATCTCAATACCCGATTCTGTGACAGCTTTGTTCCCTATGCCATCCCTCTGCTAAACTCGCAAGGTTCCGTTGTCTTGCCATGCACACTAGACTGGGTTTGTTTTTCTGTGTCATATATGTGGGCGTATGCATAATCTTGTATTTATTTTGTCATGCTTAGGTAGTGTATATTGGAGGTAGTGACCCTTTGAGAGCTGAATGCAACCAAGTTTCATTTTAATGTATGCCGATTAGTGTACATTCAAAGTGACCAGAAAGTATTCTATTCCATTCTATTTTCTATTCTATTCCATTCCATTCCATTCTGCTATTCTATTCTAATTTTCTATTCTACTCTCATTTTCTCTTCTCTTCTCCTCTTCCATTCTATTTTCTATTCTATTCCATTCCATTCTATGTTATTCTCTTCTCATTTTCTCTTCTCTTCCATTCTATTTTCTATTCCACTCCACTCCACTCCATTCCATTCTATTAATTATTTCATATTCTATTCCGTTCTATTTTCTCCTCTTCTTCCATTCCATTCCATTCCACATTCAATATTGCCCATGTTTAGGAGTCCGACTTGGCTGAGTTAGCAAACCAGGACAAAGCTGCGGGGAGGGTTGTGTGCTGTTCTCATTCGGCAGCCTAGAAGTCCAGCTACCCAGGATACAAAAAGCGATCAACGTGCGATGCGCTTCATTCTGAAACAGCCCCCCCCATTGTGTTTTGTCCCCCCCCTCCTTTCGGCTTAAGGCGAACCCAGCCGTTGTGATCTGCAAACAACACAGTTCCACAATAAACCATGGTTAGAGGAGAGAACGGCTTCTTGATGCAACCCGTCAGTAAAGAAAGCTAGCGGATGCAACCGGTTCTTCTGTTGCACGGACGATCGGCTCGCAACCGGAAGCAGCGGCGCGCGCGCGAACCGGGAGAAATCTCTCGGCGGGCCCAGCGGTTGCCCCGGCGACGGGGAAGGCGCGGCCCCGCCCTCCCGAAACGGCCGCCTCCGCCCCCGTGCGCAAGGTACGCGGTGGGCGTGGCGCCGCGTCGTCGTCATCGTCGTCGCGGTGGGCGGGGCGGCCCGAGCGAAGGAGTCGCATCCAAGATGGCGCCGTGCGGACGTGTCGGGGCCCGGGGCCTCCGCGGGCCGGGCCCTCTGCTCCTCCTCTTCCTCGTGGCCCTCGGGCCGGCGCTGGCTCAGCCGGCCGGGGCCGCCGCCGCCGCTTTCCCGCCGCAGGGGCAGCCGGGACTGGGGGCCCAGCCGCAGGGTCAACAGCAGCAGCAGCAGCAGCAGCAGGCGCCTCAGCTCGGGCCGGCCGTGGGAGGCGGCGGGCGGGTGTCCCGCGTTGGCTCCTCCGGCGGCGGCTGGAAGCTGGCGGAAGAGCCGGTGTGCCGCGAAGACGTGATGCGCGTCTGCCCCAAGCACAGCTGGGCCAACAACCTGGCCGTCCTCGAGTGCCTGCAGGACGTGCGCGAGGTCAGCGGGACCCCCGGGCGGGCGGGAAGAGGAGGCGCGACCACCGGGCTGGCAGGCCTTCCTGAGGCGGCCGTGGATGATGGGACCTCGCTAGGCTGACTTAGGCAGGCTTGACGGGGCCTCGGCGGGCGTTCCTGAGGCAACCTGGCCGCGCATTAGGCTCCCTCCCTTTGGGCTTCCCTGCCCATCCTTACTGGCCGAGCATTATGGGACACTTCGTTATCCAGAGGGGGGGCACAAAAAAGGTCCTGATAACGGCTTTTTCGGTTCTGTGGATTTTAGGGTGCAGCCCCATTTCTGTATAGGGGTCTCACCCCCCCCCCCCGGGCTTCCTGTGCTTCCCAGAGCTTTGCTTGGGCGGATCTAGCTTAGGGGTCCAGGGAAAAAAAAAGCTTTCCTAAAAGCCGGAGTTGTTTCCTCTTTGATTGTGCGAAGTTTGTCCCAAAAGAACTGATGCTTGACAAAGTCAGGTGGGCGCAGCTGGGCCAGAAACACTTGTGGATGTTCATCAGAACTTTTGGAAGTTCATTCAAGCAGCAGTAAGGAGGAAGATTGGTTCCCATCTCCCTGGTGAATTAAAAAAAAAGTGGGGGACCCATTATCCCGCTGATAAACAAATAAAAAAGAAGAAGAAAAAGTTGGATTTTATAAAGGTTATTTGCAGTATCAGCTTTTCCAGTTTTTAGTGGTGTATCATCTGCTCCTTGATCCTTACTTGACTAGGTTCATTTTTAACTTTGGTTAGCCAAATAGACAATTGAATTTAGGCATTTAAAACCACAGGTGTCTGCTACACAGATTAAATTGAAAGGTATATTATTTGGATGTTTCATGATGCTGTAAGAAATGATTGCGGCTAAGTTTCAACCTTTGTGAGCTCTTCTGAATAGAAATTGCTTAAGATTTTTATTCTTACAGTGCCCATTCATAAGGATGCAAAGTATGGCAGTTTGTGAAATGGGCAAGCAAATAATAAGCTCTAGATTAAAAGCACAAACCAGCCAAGTTCGATAGGTTTTACCGGAGAAAGCTGAAATTTACCTTTGTGCTGTCTTTGTTGGTTTTTTTTCTCAAATATTTGAATAACTTCAAAACTGTTGGGTGTTGTGAAGTCAGTAAGATTATTATTTATTTATTCAATTTGTATGCCGCCCCTCTCCGAAGACTCAGGGCGGATGGTACTTTTAATAATAATACCAACATTGGAAAAAAGTCTCAGTGAAAAGATTGTAATTGATCCTTTTTGACTGAGTGTAAGAATGGGAAGACATGCTTAACTCGAGGTGGAGGTTTACTCTTCCCCCCAGTCTGTCCTCAATTTTTTGAAAGAAGTCAAGACATTCTGTGGGGCAAGATACCATGTTCTGCTTAAAAAGGACACTCACTACTTGATCACATCCTGTGTTTCCCCGAAAGTAAGACCCTGTCTTATATTTTTTTGAACCCTGAAATAAGTGTTTGGCCTTATTGCCATGCGCTCAAAAGTCTGATTGGGCTTATTATGAGGGGATGTCTTATTTTGGGGGAAACAGAATAGAATCCTGAGTTTGGTTAAGCAGGAGAAAAACGTCTTTGTTTCATTGGGTTTACTTTCAGGGATCACAGTCACAAAATTGTAAATTCAGGTGAGATGGTGCTTCATGTAAGTATTGGCAAGAGCCTGATTACCGCATATAAGGTAAAGGTTCCCCTTGCACATACGTGCTAGTTCCTGACTCTAGGGGGCAGTGCTCATCTCCGTTTCAAAGCCGAAGAACCAGCGCTGTCCGAAGACATCTCGGTGGTCATGTGGCCGGCATGACTCAACGCCAAAGGCGAATGGAACGCTGTTCCCTTCCCAGCAAAGGTGGTCCCTTTTTTTCTACTTGCATTTTTTTACATGCTTTTGAACTGCTAGGTTGGCAGAAGCTGGGACAAGAAATGGGAGCTCACCCTGTTACGCGGCACTAGGGATTTGAACCGCTGAACTGCCGACCTTTCTATCGACAAGCTCAGCATCTTAGCCACTGAGCCACCGCGTCCCTACTGATTAGCACCAAGGACCACTTAATTTAGTTTTCTTTTGAATTATGAAATGAAAAATCCTCCTAGGAAGAAAAATAAGGTTTACAAACAGGTTTTTAACTTAGTGTGAACCAGGCCAATTGTTTCTAAATTCTAGATTCTGATGTGGAATTGTTTCCTATCTGTTTGTTCGGTTAGAAAAGTGTCCAGTACTAACAGTTACAATAGTGTGCTGACAACTTTTATCTGCACAGACTACTTTGGGTTTTCTTTCATTGCTATTGCAGGAAAGCTGTGCTAGTCTACAGTGACCAAAAAACAGGAGGAGTCTGAAGCGTTTTTTCTAACACATTTTATTAAAAGGCTTATTACAAAAGCTTAGCGCCTTTTAGTCAAATTTGTTGGTCAGAAAAGGTGTTACCAGATTTCTCCTGATTTTTTTTTCATTTTAAAACCATGAATATGAAAACCACTGGGGGGGGGGGGATTTCTGAAATCGGGAAATGTCTCACTTTCTGGCTGAACTATGGTAAAGGAAGCAAAAGTGATATGGAAGGAATCACTAGTTACTGAGGAAATCAATGTGAATGTGTACTTGCAGACAGCTAGCTCCCTTGGTGTCCACCAGCCTGCCTATCTTCCCAGACTTTAATATAGTTGCTGGGTTTTCTAATTTAAAGCAGAGAGACATTTAAAGCGATTTCTCATAAAACACCAGCTTCTCTCATGTCTCTATTTTGAAAATGCCTCAAGTGGGCCTCAAAATGTCCTTAGGAAGTAAAACCAAGTTGTGCTTTAGCGTATCGTTTGGAAGGGTGGCAGAGTGGGTTTGGTAGACAGCATCTCAGGAGGCTAGAAAGATGAAAGAAGGCAACCTCACCAGTTCACTGCTTGGTAAATGGTGGTTTTGTGATTGGTCACACACACTGTGGGAGCTCTTTTATGAATTGTCAGAAATGGGATGGCAGTCGCTATTTGAACACTCACTGTTTTGTCTTAGACTTCCAAATGATCCCCTCGCCCCTAAAAGTTGCAACCTAAGTTTTAGATTGTTCTCCTGTTTGTTCAAACAGTAGATCTTTGTGAGCTTGTAGTGAATTTTAATATTTATTGTGAATGACAGTGATAGAGCCAGTGGATTGTGTGGGTTTTTTAGATTGTGGGTGTTGTTTTAGATTTTTAGTTTACAATTTGTAGAGTTGTTTCAAAAGAACAGCATTATGTTTTAGATGTACCATCATCAACTGCAATCTTAACACGTACATAATATAAGGAAGAATATTGCAGAAGATCATAGCAAATGTGGGATGATGTAAGACAGTAACGGTGGAGGGTATGAGGTCTCCTTCCTTGAGAGATTGGGTTGGAAACTAGAAGACCTCCAAGGTACCTAGGATTCTATGATAATAAGAGACAGGTGCTCTGGCTACCTAAATCTTTTAGGTAGCCAGAGGAATTCTTGAGGAATTCTGGTTTTACAGTTAGTTTTCTAGATATGATACTTCCATTTAAACCATGAGCACAGATATGTCAGCTTAAGATATTTCTTGAGTTTCGGAATTTGTTCTTTTGCTTTCTTATTGTCAGAAAGAAAGTTTAGAAGGAACTTGAATGGTTAGGGAACTGATTGCACTGAATTTTAGGGAATGCCCTAGTATTTAAAGGATACAATTGTGTAACTCTTTTTGTGACCTGGAATTCTTTATGAAATGCCTCATCTGCTGTACTGTGTATTCTAGAATATTGTAGAAGCCGTCAAGTTTGTTCTTCTAGAGTTAAAACCAGTAACACAATTGCATGTGCCATTGGAATACTGCATTGGTTGTCTTATAGTTTTGTGATAGATTCCTGGAGATCTTTTGAAGATGCCTCCTCCTTTCTCTCCATATAGAGTATAGAGCCACCGGGGTGTCAGACCTGTGACAACACGTCGTCACGTGATGTATCACAACTCCCCTCCCCCTTTGCTAAACCAGGGGTGGGCGTGGCCAGCATGTGACACATCCGGCCCGTGGGCTGCGAGCGTGACACCCCTAGTATAGAACTTCGATTGCACCATCCATGGCCATCTTGACTTTTTTTTTTTTTAAACACCATATTCTATGGATATTCCTGCTGGCTGTATTATCAGAAAAAACAAAGTTTTAAGATAGCAAAGTGGCAGCATCAAGTGAATTTTGATTATTTTGATGAAGCAGAATTAGTGGACCTTCTTAATACTTGGAGAAAGACCAGACCCTCCAGTTACTAGTCCAGCATTCAGAAAGAAGCCTGGAGACGCCACTTCTCTTTGTTTCCAAGACCTCAGAGTAGGCATTATCCTTAACAAGTTGAAATGAGTCCAGTCCTTCAAAGTATTTCTTATTAGGATTTAATATGAAACGTGCTTCATGTAGGAAATCTTACATGTAATGACAGTTTTATGAGCTGAAGAGAGAGACTTCAACCCTTCTGTCATTCTACAGCTGAAGCTCCAGAGAATGGAAGAGCGTTCATTCTGATGTTGGTCTTTCCAGCATTTTGTAACATATAATCCAGCTGTCCATAAATTGCAACAGTCAGATATGTTGGACAACAACTCCTAAAGCCTCTTGCTGTTAAATAGGGATCAGTAGCAATCTTTGCATGAGAAAAGGATACAGAATACAGAATAACAGAGTTGGAAGGGACTGTGGAGGTCTTCTAGTCTATCCCCCTGCTTCGTGTCAGTTCCATGTCATTTGGTTCCTACAAGGTGTTCAAGAAAGGATTATGAAAAATCTGAAAAAGTTTAAATATGCTCCTATCTCATTATATTATATAAACGTCAGATATTAAAGTGAAATAGATCTCTTTCATCTCTACACATGAGGTTGGATCCAGATTGAGCCCTCCCTAAAGTAATCCCTCTGAAATAATTGGCTCTAGATTGATAATTGAATTATAGCTCATTTATTTAACAATAATATATTATTAAACTTGTATGCTGCATGAACTGAACAACTATATGAGTCACAACAACCAGGCATTAAAAATTACCAGTAAAAACAATAAAAGATAAAAGATGGCAAGCATGAGGAAGCAAGTGGTCTCCCTCCTTCTCCGAAGGGCCAGATCTTCACAGCTCATTTGATCAACAGCAGAGTCAGAGCCATCTGGATTGAGAGGGTGGGACGGGGGGAACAGGATGACTTTATTCCAGAGGGCAGGCACTGAAGGTGCACTTCTGGGGTCCTGATAGATGACATAGTTTAATTGAAGGAACCTGAAGCACCCTAATTCTGCAGGATTGAATCAGTGTGGTAATATACTATTGGAGATGTTAGTCCTTTCAGGAACCAGGCTCTGTGCCTTGTAGTGCTTTGTGGGTAACAACACCTTGAATTGTATCTCATCCAGTGCAGCTTGTGAAGCTGCCACCTTCTGGACCAGTTGAAGCTTCTGGGTGGTCTTTAGGGACAGCAACTCTATTCTGAGTTTGCAAATCAGTCAAATCCAGAGAATGACTATTTACTTTGTTGTGGATTTATGATTTTTGAAACCTATGCAAGACCTTTGTTTTAAAATTTCCCCCTTGATTTTTCCAGTATGACTCAAGTTATATGTTAACACCGGTTTGGGGGTATATTAGTTTGTATTGCCTTGTATCTTTTTAAAAAGTTTATTATATAATAGTTTCCATCTTTTTTCGTTATTCAGTAACTTTTATTGAATTCAGAAATTACCTGGGAGTAATTAATCTTATTAAATGAAAATTCTCACTAAATATTTATACAGTTATGCTTACCTGTTTCTGTTCCTGTCATCTTCCATGCCCCTTATTTTTAATTGTTACGAGTTAAGATATTAAAACTTTTTCCATGATTTTGAAAACTTCCAGAGAGGTGTTATATCACCATGCAGGAAGGAATGATACATTTAGATGGTCTTAAGTTGGTGGGATAATTGGGATAAAAGCATAAAACATGAGTTTGATTTCTTACCTGCCTGGATACAGGACTTATTTTTGTTCAGATAGGATTCAGTATCATACTCCGTAACACACGTTACGCCCAGATTCTGCTCCTTCTAATCTCAGGCCTTAGTTCATTGTCTTCTGTTTTTTCTCTTCCAAGTTAGGAGATGCATTGGTATTCTCAAATTCTGATGGATAAGGAAGGCACTACCTAAATAGTTCAATTTTTATGGCTTCTGGTCTTGTCCCTCATGCTGTGATCAGTTTTGTTTGTAGTATTTGGGAACAGCTGTAGATTAAATTAAACTTTAGTCTTGCAGGCAAAACAGGCAAAGGTTGGAGTCACCATTTGAATAATAACAGAGTTTGCAGAGCTTTCTTTAATCTGCAGTTCAGGTTATGAATGAGGAAAAGCAGCAAGATTTAGAGACTGCCTCTTTCCCTGCATCCAACCATAGAAGAGGCCACCTGGTTCCTTAAGCCTGTTTCCGAGTAGACAATTAGGAATACCTAGACCATGCCTTCTGTGCCAAGAGGAGGGGTGGGGAGGAATACCTCAGTTCTTAATTCCTTTTCAGTTCAATAAATCTCAAGTTGGCTTGAATCAAGAATGCAAACACTGAATTAGATCACTGTTGTCCCCTGCTACTGTTTGTAAAAATGCTCATTAAAAAAAATCCTTTTCTGTAAATAATATGCTCTTTTAAAATATGTAAAGTCTATTAACCCTTCAAACTATTGTGTGGCTGGCATATAGTTCTTGATTGTGGCTTGTGTGGTTCTGGCATGCTTTAAAGTTTAAGTTCTACTTGCCAGGATAAATAGCTAACTGAAAGACTAAAATGGCAAATAACAAGGAAATGCAGGGAAGCTAAAATAACAGTGAAGCATATAGAGCTTTAGCTAAAAAAATACAAGCTGAGAGATCAGAATAGAAAGGCTTTGTTTAATAAATAAAAATACCAAGTTTTCAGTTACCACACTAGATAAAGTTAATAGATCCAGTTTTTGTGAAAAGACTGAAAAATATACATTGCTATAGTGGAGTACAAGTAGTTCTCGATTTATGTCTGATCATTTAGTGTCCATTTGAAGTTATGACAGACTTTCCGTGAATATCTATGACCTGGTTGCAAAGTTCTGACAGCATCTTCCCCCTGTGGTCTCCCTTTCCTCCCCACCCTCTGAGCATCTGATGTGAGTACATGTTGGGTGCTCAGCAACCAGCCTGCATATACAACCATTTGCAGCAACCAGCTGTCACATGACTGGGTTTTACAAGGTTTTTTTTTGTTTTTTTTTTTTGCTGAAAGCTGGTATTTATTTCCTATTTTTGATCAAAACGGCCCACAGCAAACAATGGGTTTGCCTTACAACTGTGACATTCACTTTACAACCGATGCAAAAAAGTTCATAAAATTGAGCTGACCACATGGGTGACTCATTTTTATGACTGTTACAACTTACAATCATAATGGGCAGACTCCATTACGGTTGTAAGTTGTGGACTATCTGTATTCGTTGATTTTGTATCTCCCCCCCTTTTTTTTTTTAAGTTTTCAAGGCAAGTTTAGTATGGCTTTCTCTTTTATCTACATAACAGCAGTTTTGATCCCTTATCGAGTGTATATGGTGCAGCAGGGAACTAGAACTCACAGTCTCCTAGTTTCTAGTCCCAATATTTGAACCACACTGCCATGCTGGTTCTTGGGCTGAAGGGAGTGACATGAAGATAGATTGCAACTCGAGTCCCTCTAATCCTAATCCTAATCCAACAATTAATACAGATACAATAAAACATAATGGCCAATGTGTTTCATTAGAAATCTTTCTTAGTGGTATATTTCCTCTAAATGTTACGATTTAGGATATTTGTTGAAGCCTCTCCTACTGATTTTCTGTAACCATTTGGATAGTTGTTATGTTCATCTATAATAAACTTAGTGGGTTTTATTTCCTAGGAGACAGGTATAGGAATTGTTTGTGTTACCAGATAGGAACGAAATAGTTGGACATTAAAAGGGAATGTATATGAAATGTCTAGACAAAAATATTTAACACTAGTTCACATTTAGATTTGACTTTGCACTAGTAGGTAAATCCAGATGTCAATCCCAGCCAGTGTAGCTGGTGGCAAAGGATGGTTTTACTTGAAAACATCTGGAGGACACCTTGGTGTCTAGCTCTGGTTGAGAAGAAAGCGCTCTGTATCCCTGATAAATTTTTAGGAGATGGGCTGTTGATGAGAATTGAGTCTGTAAGTCTTCATTTGATCTTAGATCAATAAACATGCTGAGCCTGAAGGCTGTTTGTGTAATTTATAGCCGTGCAGGTGTGAATACAATGGAGGACTGTTAAGGACGCTTCTTTTCCTCGGAGGGAACCAGCATAATGAAGTATAAGTCCTGAAGAGGTTCCACTGTCCTCCCTCCGTTGGGAAGATCAGAAGCATCGATGTAGAATTAAAAGGGCTTTTTCTTTTTTTGCTGCATTTCGTGTTCGGCTTTGTGCAGCAGAGACAGACAAGATTTCTGGATGAGCTCTTCTCATAGAAGTGTCCTTATTTCAAAGCATTACTGACCCAATGGAGGAGTTACATATTGATCACAGATGCATAAACATTAACCTAATGAAAATAATGAAGATGATAACCCGATGTGAAACAACAATAGGAACTTCGAAAAGTATTTATTGCATTTGTGCTATCTCTTTATCCTGTGATCTCTTTCCTGCTTTACAGTTTGTCTTTCAGCAACCCTCATTCCACCCTAAAATTTGAAGATTGACCATTAGCTGTGATCTTCCTACGCGTGGAGGGAGCATTAAGAATAATACAAAAGATTTCTCAGTTGCTGTATCAGACAGGAACGTCTCATTTTGGGAATTGTCGCTGCGGAAAAAAGTTCTAGAAGGGTTAAGCAAAATTGGGACCAGTAGCAGCATTCCCAAATGTGGGATGTTCCCAGATGTTTACATACTGTACTTATACTTTCAGCTGAGTAGAAAGTTTGGAAAATCCTTGTATGAGTCCCCATTGTTCTTTTAGAGCTGGCATTTTGTTTATTTGTTGCACAAAGAATGCTGGTTCAAAATGGTTTGTGGGTTTATTTGCTTTTTAAAACAAATACTTCGGCTTTCTTGCGCACTTTGTGATCAGACAGGCATTATCATTTACTGTCTGCCTGGAAATTGCGGTGAGCAGATGGCACCTGGAGTTCTTCAGCAATATCACTAGAATAGTTTCAGTCATTAAGCAGTTAGTACAGCTGTTTAGCTCATTAGTTAAGGCTCATTAATGAGTACCTCCCAATAAAAATGTAGTAAACAGGTAGTTACCTATTTCCAACAGAGCCTGAACAGGGTGTGGGCAACCCTGCTGGAGCTGTTGGATCTCAAACCAAGATGGCTGAGGCTTCCCAAGTCTGCTTCTTACACAGACTCTGATTGGGCCGGAAGGTGGCCTCAAACAGGATGCCTTCCCTATCTCTCTCTCTTTTTTTTAAAGAGAAACTTAGTTAAGCAGATCATCCCTACCTCTGCATTTTTGTAACCAGAGTGTAATAAATAGCTGCGGTGATGAGTCATGCTTATGTTTTAACTGCGGAGCCTTGAGCGCCCGAGTGGTTTTATTCCAAGCTAGCTGCACTTCCATTATATTTGCATATTCGGTTTTTGAATACCTATCTTAGAAACTGCCGTTCATGGACTCAGTCTTGCAATGCAGGGGAGCCTGCTTTTGCTTCCTGGACCTGGCAGGGGAGGCAAGCAGTTAAGATCAGAGAGTCTCGACAGTTTGAGGAAATAGGCTGAAAGTAAAGGCTGAGATTATAGTTAACTACAGAAAGATACTGGCATCATACATACACATACGTGTCTTTGTTCTGTGTTCTGTAACTATCACACTGTTCCCTTTTGGGGTAGGCAATATTATGCAAAGTGCGGAAAGATTGTCTGAAATAATAAACACACTAACCTTAAGAAAAAGTTGGGCTGCTAAATCTAATTTACATCAACGTTATTAACTGTGCATACTTCTTTCGATCCTCACAAACCATCCTTGCTTCCACCGTGCTCACGCAGCACTTTTTTAAAAAAGAGATGTCACGCTTGTCATTATACATCTGTATATATAGAAGATGCTCCCCAGAAAGCAGCCAGACTCGGTTGGCTTTTTTGTTTTCTGCATTATTAAATGTGCGTGTAAGTCTTTGGAAGTCTCAGCCTTCGTTATTGTTAACAGAGTTTTAACTAGACGGTAGTCCCTGCACACACTGTCTGTTTTGTCCCCCCCCCCCCCCAAAAAAAGAGTCACTACAATAGGAGCCTGGATAGCTCAGCAGACTAATGCATTGTAATTTAACTCCAGCTGTCTGCAATTAAAGTAAGTTCGAATCTTGCCAGGCTCAAGGTTGACTCAGCCTTCCATCCTTTCTAAGGTAGGTAAACTGAGGACCCAGTTTATGGGGGCAATAAGCTGACTTTGTAAAAATATAAAAAAGTATGAAGGCTATTGTAAGCCACCCTGAGTCTCCGGAGAAGGGCGGCATATAAATCAAATTTTAAAAAAAAAATTGCCTGGGATTCTGGCCTGGCAGCATAAAATATTTCCGATTTAAGCAAAACTTTCAAATTAAAATGAGGATGCAGAGAATGTGAGGTGGTGATCTGGTGGTTGAGAAAAGGCTTTTTGCTGGATGCACAATTGCTTAATTTCCCTTCTGCTTCTCTTTGAATAACAGCTATATCTGTATCAAAAAGCACAGAATCGTAAATAATGTATCTCTTGGGCTGCAGCCTGGTGTTCAGCGATGAAATAGGCTTAATTTTTCCTTCAAAGAGCAATTTCAGAGCTAGCAAATTCTTTGTACTTCTGTCTACTGAATATTTCCACCTGCATTTATCAGCCGGTTTCTCATGTTCCTCCTAAACAATATCTTAAAATTTTGAGAAGCTAAGTTACAGCTTTTACCTAAGTTCTGCATAATTGAGAGAGGGTTGGGTTTTTTTGGTTTTTTTTGCTAACATAAACTTTCTAAAGATCTTGGAGTTACTGTTAGCTAATTGTTACTGTTCTTCTGAAAGAGCTGAGGTGTGAAAAAAAGTTTTGCAATACGGTTCAAGTCTCTGCCTGTAGTTATATCCATTTCCTGTCGTTCATCTGGTATTTACTTTAGGTTTGCTGGAAGTAGGAGGAGTTTCTTGCAAAAAAATGGGAGAACTACAATTTTGGGGAAATTTTAAGATGCAAAACAAGTAGCTAAATATAGGAAATCTTCGACTTATGACCAAAATTGAACCTGGAATTATGGTTGTAAGTTATTGTGTTCATTAAACGAAATGTCCACGTGACTGGCCCATTCATCCACTGCAGTCCCAGCTCTCTTTGTGCTGGCTGTTAAGCAAATGCATAGGTCATTAAGCTGAGCGCAGCTGCCTGGAGGGTGGGAAGGCCCGGTGCAGGCCCAGGCCACCGCTCTCAATTGGGCTATGCTGGGTCTCCCCACCCACTGAGCCCCCCCCTGCATAGCTACCCACCCTGTAGGGTCCCACAAGCCTTGGGCTTGCTTCTGGGTCCCTTCAGGCCTTGGGTCTCCTCCCTGCCCCATCACACTTTGCTCCACTTACCAAAAATCGCCTTTCTGAAAGAGCCACCCAGTTGATGCGACATGCAACCTTGTGCCATTCTGGAAGTGGACACCATTTGTGCATTTTCTCAGAAGGACATCATCATCATCATTCCAAATTGTGCGATTTGAAAAATTGTGCCCTTCTGAGATCAGAAGAATTGTGGATGGATCCAGAATTTCGTTCATTTTTTGGGATAGTATGAGGGGCTTCTCTGGAGGAAGGCTGTGCATTGCGTTGGCTGGACGTGCTTTTGGAAAGGCAGTCTTCAGAGGAGTTAAGTAGAGCAAGGCATGCCGAGGCAGGAAGGAGGCCCAAGGACTCTGTGACCCAGATGGAGGAGAGTTGCAGCATCACTGAAAAGTAGTCCTCGACTTATGACCACAATTGAGCCCCAAAATTTATGTTGCTAAGTGAGAAATTCGTTAAGTGAGTTTTTGTTGCCACGTTTGTCAAGTGAATCACTGCAGTGATTCAAAGAGTAACATGTTTGTTAAGTGAATCTGGCTTCCCCGTTGACTTTGCTTGTCAGAAGGTCGCTAAAGGGGATCACATGACCCCAGGACTCTGCAATCGTCATAAATGTGAGTCAGTTGTCAAGCATCCAAATGTAAAACATGTGATCATGGGGATGCTGCAATGGTCATAAGTGAGGAAAATTGTCACGTCACTTTTTTTCAATGCCGTTGTAACTTTGAACGGTCACTAAGTGAATTGTAAGTCGAGGACTACCTGTAGTCGTAAGAGCAAGGGGATAGCCAAGTGCCTGAATTTTCAGTGTGTGGCCTCGGGGGCACTGCAGTGGCCATAGCGTTGAGTACAGGCCATATGTCCCTTCTTTCAGCACCATCACAATTATGAACGGTTGCTGAATGAATGGTCGTAAGTCAAGGACTACCCATAGAAGAACGTTGAGCAGGTAGACAGAAGCACACTGCTTCTCCAAGGCCTTTGTTCCAGTTTCCTTTAATCTCATCATTCCAGCCATCCCGAAAATCGTGCTGTCGGTAAACGTTGGAGTGAGTTACCAGGCTTTAACAATAATCTTGTGTTTGTTGATGACCAGGATACAAAAATGAATCTTTGTTTTGCTTGCCACAGTTCATTGGCTGATATTTTGTGGAGTTCCATCTTCTACGGAAAGAAATGCTGTGTGAAATGTTCTCCATTAGCTCAGAAACCCCGAACTATTTCTTGGCTGCTTTGTTTTTCTGCTTCATCAGTTGTGGACTTCAGTTTAGCTTCAGATTCCCGGTTTTAAGTGTTGCTGGGTGAGGAGGAATAATAGCAAAGGCATAGAGGTCTAGGACAATTCGGTGATGGTTTACTTGCCACGGCCAACTTGCTGCAGGACTATGGTTCCAGAGTGACATTAATATCAAAGAAATGGTGGCATAGAATCATTAAAGAAAGGATGCCAAAGGAGGGACAGAATTAAATGTGAATGACAAAAATTAAAATTATTTTTAAATTTATTTTGAATAATTAAATTGAATTGTTAAATTGTCCTGTGGCAAGTTGTCCCATTCCAGAGGCCTAGTTCTTCCCTGGTGAGAGTCTTTTGCCCTTCTGCACCCAGAGTTTTCATCTCATCCTCCAATGAAATCCTTGCCAAAACCTTTATGTTTGAACCAGAACAAAATATATAGTTTCTTTCCTCTAGAACAGCGGTTCTCAACCTGGGGGTCGCGACCCCTTTGGGGGTCGAACAGCCATTTCACGGGGGTCGCCAAAGCCCTCTCTCACCCCCCTCCCCATGCCTTCACTCACCCTCTGCCTCTGCTGGATCGCCCGGTCGCTGTTCGCTTACCCCGCCCACTCCCAATCTATTGCTGCTCCGGAGTCCCAGCTGATGGCTAGAGGGGAAAAAAACTTTAAATTCTTGCCGCGGGGCTTCAAAGAGCCGCCCTACTCTCAACTGTTTTGCGGAGGGCTCTGTTGCTAGCTAGATGCAAAGAGGTAAATTCCTGGAGCAGATTTCCCCCCTAGCTATGCTCAAAAAGCAAAATTGAAAGTAAGCAGGGTCTTGGCTGCAACGTGACAAAATGAGGCAGAGAGATTTCTTTTTCTTTTTCCTCACCAAAAAAGGTAGGTGCAAACTGCAAACAATGGGAAATTTAGGGCAAAAGAGGAGATTCAAGATTTTAAAACACAGAAGAAAAAAAGCTCTATTTAACTAGGGAATTGTAATAATTGAGATACTGTTAATTGCATATTGTGTTGAAAGCAGAAATGGTTAAGTTGTGGTTTGGAGGAATATGGGGGGAAATTATTTGGTTTATTATTATTGGTAAATATAATTAATTGATTTGTAAGAAATTGGATTGCATGGAAATAATTGGAATATTCATGTTCATATTGATTAATATACAAAAAAGGTAGTTATATAACTAATTGATTTATATTAAAATGTTGAATTTGTATTAAACAACTGTATTATATAATTAACCAATGTGAGGATGGATATAAAAATAGGTGACAATGGGAAGGGGTATAATATAGAATAGAAGGGAAAAATTGAATTTGATTAAGATTAGAGATGAGGATGAAGGGTAATATTGGTTTTTTAAAAAAAATAGATGAGGAATAAATATGGTAAAAAGGAAATATAGAAATTGTAAATTTAATTGAAATGACTAAATACTGTGTTGGAAGAAATATCCTTCTGGGTTCTGCTCCAAGTGGGGAAAAAGACACTGGAAACAGGGAGACTGCTTGGAAAGATGGTTTAATGGTGGACAGGATCACATGGCTTGATGGGGCCCATTGTGTTAGTTTCTGTTGCTATTGTGTTGCAAATGTCCTTTGACAAAGGATTGACTTTCTGCCTCTGGCCCATTAACAAAGGGTGGGGGGCAGGAAGGTGGGAGTTGCTTTGTCTGTAAAATATGCTTCTCCATTTCTCATACAGGTAGGGAAATATAATATTTTGCCTTTTTAATATTTCCCAAAATATTTCATTCTTCTAGGAAAGGGGTGGGTGCTAACCTCCTACAACTGTTTAAATTTGTGGACCAGCCAAATACTCTGTTCAAAGAAAATACGTTGTATGTTTGTATGTGTGTTTCTAATTATTACTATTTATTGCTATTTGTTCTCTTTTATTCTTTAAAATTTAACAATTCATTCTTTATCTTAATATCTTAATATTTGTTTGGGGTTGGCTTTCTTCCCTTTCATCTTTTTTATTGTACAGCAATCTTTCTCCTCAAACCTACCACCTCTGTCTTTTCTTTCTTTCTTACTTTCTCTTCCCCCCCTTCTTCTTCTCCCTACTTCCTCTTTCTTTCTCCTTCTCCTCCTCTCTTCCTCCCTCTCTTATCTTCACTCCTACTCTAATTTCCCTTCCCTTCCTTCATCCCTCTCTATTGCTGTATCCTTTTATGCATATGGACTACTCAGAGGGCTGAAAAGGTTATTTTTGACTGGTCCTCGCACTTTTGACCAGTCCTCGAACTTACGACTGTCCTCACAATTTACATTTTTGCCCTATCTTATACCATGTTGAAGAGAAGCAGTTGTGAAATGAGTGACATGGTTGTTAAGAATGCTGCACAGGCATAAATGTGAGGATGGTCATAAGTGTGAGGACCAGTCAAAAGTGCAAGGACCTGTCAGAAATGACTTTTTTTAGCCCTCTGAGTAGTCCCTATACACATAGCCATGGCCACTCGGTCACATGACCAGCTAGCCACGCCCACTCAGTCACATGACCTCCAAGCCATGTCCACAAAATAAGCCACACCCACAGAACCGGTAGTAAAAAAAATTAGAACCCACCCCTGGTTGGGGGTCACCACAACATGAGGAACTGTATTAAAGGGTCGCGGCATTAGGAAGGTTGAGAACCACTGCTCTAGAACCACCCACAAATGGTTTTGAACACAAAGTGTACTATGTGGGTATTTGCCTATCTTGGTCTTTGATCTTAAAGAGCTTGTGATTAAGAGCACTTTGCAAGTGTGAAAGTCAAGTGTGAAGGTCAAGGATCAAAATAATGTACCAGTAGTCGTTGACTTATGATAGTTCACTTAGTGACTGTTCGAAATTACAACGTCACTGAAAAAAAATGACTCATGACTATTTTTCACACGTATGACTATTGCAGCATCTCCATGGTCATGTGATTTATATTTGGGTGCTTGACAACTGGGTCATATTTACGACGGCTGCGGTATCCCGGGGTCAGGTCACTTCTGTGGCCTTCTGACAAGCAAAGCCAGGTTCACTTAACAAGGTATTACTAACTTATCAACTGCAGTGACTCACTTAACAAAAGTGGCAAGAAAAATTGTAAAATGGGGCAAAACTCACTGAACAAATGGTCTCACTTAAGAACAGAAATGTTTGGCTCAACTGTGGCTGTAAGTAGAGGACTTCCTGTGTTTGTTTCATTTGTACTAATTAAGCATTGGAAGAATAAAACATAGTGAATCTGTTTTCTCTCTTTTCTTTTCTCCGTCCTAGCCACAATTTATCACTGATTGATACATCTTTGGTTAACCCACATTGTGATGATTAAATTTCCCATTAAAACAATGAATATTCAGTAGGAAGGAAGTGTGACAGCTGGACACCAGTCTGGATTCTCTCCACGTTTCTAAGCTGCTCCAGGACTATTTTTGCATCTGAACCAAATCAGCGATCTGCATAACATTGTCCTGGTGAATCAGAAGCTAAGCCTGTGTATTTGGGGACAGATAAGAATGTGTGCTAAGAGCCACTGGGGTGGAGTGAGCAATCATCTGCTAGACAAAGAGAGAGAACTCACCACATTGGCTGGGAGCACAAGATGACACGGAGAGGCAAATGCCATTTTGGGTTGCTGAGGTCCTGAGGACCTCTGGCGCTTGGTTTGTCCACTCACAAGAAGGAAGATTTTAAATACAGTTAAAAGTTAGGGCTCTTCTTTCAATAAGTAGTTTCCTTTTTCTCTGTTCAAATCCATTGAATGCTGGCCCTTAGTATTACTTTTGGATCGTTACCTTTCAGCTCATGCTTAAAGTTTGATTGAAAATGAAATGGACAATATTTTGTACACATCAGCAACTCTGTTGTTTGTAGAGGGACTGAAGGCTGAACTGTATATGAAGGGAACTTAACACATGTACTTAATTCAATCAAAAAGAGAATGCTGAAAATAAGTAGAGAAAATTGCTTTGTCCTGAAGATCAGTGTCCCCCAACCTTTGGGCCCCAGGGACCGGTTCCGTGGAGAGGGGCTTTTCCACGGACCACAGGAGGCGTGGTTTTGTGTGCTGCCTGCATCCAGTGGATGGGGCTTTGCATGTTTGCGCGGACCGGTTTCTGTCATTCCACGGCCCAGTGTAGGTCCACAGTTGGAGATCTCTGCTGTAGATTATTGATTTGCAAACTCATTGGACTCACCTCTAATATAATTCTATTATTTACTATCCTTGTTATTTTGGCAGGATTTATTTTTGGCAGGTTTTATTATTTATATTGCTTTTTTGTTGTACTCATTTTTGTACTATTGCCTTGGATTTTAAGAGATAAAACAGGTTATAATGATTTTGAATTAGTTTTATATCCCACTGATTAAGTCTACGGGACTTGTAAAAATCTCAGAAACAGATGGTCTTCAGTACTGGCTAAAGATTAGGAAATTCTAATCCCAAATCTTCTGGTTTTGGTCAGTTTTACATTAAAAACATACAAATTCCTTTTGATAAAAATCAGTTTGGGCTGCACAAGTTGTTAGACTGAGCATAACTGGGGATGTGTCTGTTTTAGGCAGAATTACTTTATATTTCAAGCCAGCTTGTGATATTTCTCATGCATTTGAACTAAAATGTGGTTCAATTGGTATTTTTAAATGTATCAGTCTGCTTAAATTAGATGTTTTTGTCTGAAAAGATTCCAACACTGCAACCCGTATTAATCAAGCCATTGTTGCCTTTTTTACAAGCTATAACTGGTCCCCAAGGATTGACAATTTAGGCCAGGCTGTCTGAAAGTACTGTGGGCTGTCAGGTTGGATCCCCCTCCCCAAATCTTCCCAGCAATTTGTGCTTCTGGGCTTGGCATCAGTTGCCTTGCAAAGCTTCCTTATGGTTTAATTATGCAGAGACCTCTGGTGTCCCTGTATTGCAGCAACTAGCCAAACAGGCTTACCAATTACAATTTAAATTAATCTTTCTTCACCTTGACCAGGGTTACAACATTTTGGCTTGTTATGTGAAGCAAGTTGTGTTTCTCAAAACTATTGAAAGATTAAAAAGCCATCATGGCTGTGAACTTTTTGCAAGCCACAACACATTTGTGATATGGCTTGCAAAAATAAGGAATAAACTGCTTCAGTTGACCACAATCTGACAAATCACAAGGCAAGAGAGAAGGGAAGGGAAAAACAAAGCCACTGAAGTTATAACTGAATCCTGCCTTCCTGCTAATATACAGATCGGACCATCTTTTTTTCTTTTTTCTGACTATATCAACTTCTTTCTGACTATATTTTCCATTTTTTAACAGACTATATGTTAAATGTTTCTCTACATTAAGATTTTCTTTCTCCTTAATGTATAGTTTGGTTTGATGAAATTGAATTGCATTCCAAAGGTTGATTTTTCTGTTTGTTTATGCAATTTACATACCACTTGGTTACAAAGTTATTGGATCACAATAGGACACAAGTAAAACAAAGGGGAGAGAGCAAGGAATAAATCTAGACTGGTGGACCTATTTACAAATAAAATCCAGGTACCAGAAAGACAAAGAACAATGCGGCATAGAACTAGGATATAACGGGCTGGATAAAGTCCTGATGGGAACAGGTAAAAAGATTTTGGCTAAATTATACAACTATCTATTAGATGAGGACAATGCTGAGGATATAACTAAAAACCAAATGAGTGTATGGGAGAAAAATATTGGACATAGCATAAATTTTAATGAATGGGAAGAGGCATGGAATAAAAATTATAAATTGACCAGAGCTGCAACGTATAAGGAAAATCATTACAAAATGCTCCACAGGTGGTATTTAGCCCCTGCTAGGCTAGCAAAGATATATCCTAATATACACCCAAACTGCTGGAAATGTGGCTATGGTCAGGGTACCTTCTTCCACATGTGGTGGACATGTTCTGAAGTGAAAAGATATTGGAGTAAGATTAGGGGATGGTTACAAGAAATAATTGGAGAAGATATTGAATTGACACCGGAAATATTTCTCCTGGGAATAGTAAAGAGGTCATATGGAAAGAAAAAGAATCACCTAATAATACATATAATCACAGCTGTTAGACTGGCCTACACACAATATTGGAAAGAGAAAGCTCTGCCACCAGAAGAACTTATAATTAGCAAAATACTGGAGTGCGCAGAGATGAGTAAACTAACCCATGAAATAAACAATGACGAGAATTCAGAATATAATACTGTGTGGGGAAGGTGGGATGAATGGATGAATGATAAAATGAAAGAAAGAGAAAAAGGTGTGTTAAATAAAAGGAAAAAGTAGCCTAAGTGACACCAGGTATATATTTTGTATATATGTATAAACACTGCGCATCCAATATTAATGGAAATGTTATTTTATATTTGTGTACAAACTCAATAAAATATTTTTTAAAAAAAGGTAAAACAAAGGGGAAAAAACTAATCTCCAAATCTCACTTTATCTGTATATTTATGAAAGCCAGTATGATTACACTTTTTAAAAGGGCAATAAGGTACTTTCTTTAAAAAAACAAAACAAAAGCCTATCTAAAGTTACTGTGATGTATGCAAATATGATACTCTTGCAAAGGTTCCCCCCAAAACCTGGGAAGAACCGCTGAATAATGTCCCTTTGTTATAACTAAATAGCTTGGAATAGACAGTGTGGCTTCCTTGGATTCTCAGCCTTAAAAGGAAGAGAACAATCCTGAAACAACTAAGAAGACATTGTAATTGCTGTAACAGGATGAGAGGCTTTTGGCATCCTGGTTCTGTAGCATTTTAGATAATTTGAATTCCTGGGTATTTTCCAAAAGGAGCCTAGCTATGGGCTCACTTCATTTGTGTGAAGGAACTAAATGAAAATCCTTCAGAGAAATTGAGACCTATTTGGTGGGGGTGAAATTGTGCTTGCAAACAGATATTCAGAACCCCAAGAAGAATCAGTAATTGTCGCCTGGCAATCATGCAGAAACATATTTTTGCACTATATGAGAAGAAAGTTAACTGTTCTTACTTCCTGCAGATAAATGATTAACATAGAGGTGATCAATAATAGGCCTAGTTATGTAGCTGAGTTAAATTGCAACTGATGGCTTAGCTTTAGATCTGAAATCATAGTTAATATTAGCATACATGTTTTTTCTTTATCGTTAAAGGGTCTAAGTTATCTAACCATCAGAATGTAAATAATTTCCAGTAAACAGTTTAGAAAAACCACTGTATCCAAATAATATAATGTGTAGGGTGATTCTTAAATATGACAAACAAACAATATAAAGAGGAAAACATTGCAAATGATAGTGGGATAGAACTGAAATAATTTACAGGAGAGAGGGCTGTGTTCCATTATTTCCCGTCTGGATTACTGTAATGCTCTCTACATGGGGCTCCCCTTGAAGAGCACCCGGAGGCTCCAGCTGGTCCAGAATGCGGCCGCGCGGGTGATTATGGGGGCGACTTGGTGCTCCCATGTAACACTGTTCCTGCACGAGCTGCACTGGCTCCCAGTGGTCTTCTGGGTGCGATTCAACATGTTGGTTGCCACCTTTAAAGCGCTCCATGACATAGGACCTGGATATTTACGAGACCGCCTTCTGCCTCCAATAGCCTCCCACCGACCAGTACGCTCCCACAGAGAGGGTCTCCTCAGGGTGCCGTCGGTTAGATAGTGTCGACTGGCGACTCCCAGGGGGAGAGCCTTCTCTGTGGGGGCACCTGCCCTCTGGAACGAGCTGCCCCCGGAGATTCGTCGGATTTCCGACCTCCGTACCTTTCGCCGTGCCCTTAAAACGCTATTATTCCATCAAGCAGGGCTGGGCTAAAATTTTATTGGAATGGGTTATTTTATTTTAGATGATTGGCCAAACTATTTAATAATTTTAAATTGTTTTTAACTTTTATATTGTTGGTTTTTATTTTGGCTGTACACCGCCCTGAGTCCTTCAGGAGAAGGGCGGTATAAAAATATAATAAATAAATAAATAAATTTGGGTGTTAACTAGTTGCCCAGTGCCCACGGCCAGAGTACCAGACACCGAAATTGGACTGGGATGAAAAGCTCTAGACAGAAACACAAGATGCCACTTAGTCAAAGAAGTGGTTGGCCATATTTTGCTGGCCATATTTAGACAGAAGCCGGACAGTCATCCATGAGGGATGCTTTGATGTGGTTCCTGCCTGAAGAATGGACTGGACTTCGTGGCCTCAGTGGTGCCTTCTAATATTGGCATTCTGTTATTTGTTTTTTCCCTCCTGTGGGTTTTTTTGGGTGGGAGGGAAGTTCTTAAAAAAAAATGGCTTGTAATATTTCGTTTTATATGAAATTGTTAAGACATCGGTTTAGATGTACCAGTAAGTATTTCTATTCTTGCCTCAGCATAGGAAAACAGTTTTTAGAAGTCTATGAAAATGATAAGAAACTTTTTTTAAAAAATAAGAAACGAAAACTGCTGAAAGTGATAGTGTTTCAGATTCAGTTTTTGCCTCGTGTCTCAACATTCGTATTCTGAGCTTTCTTCCCCTTCGTTTGTCAGCTCACTTCCTGTCCGTTTGGCACAATGGGGAACAAAACTAAAAATATATAACTTACAGTGTTCACTGTTTCTTCTTTTTTTCCTTGATAACATTTTGACTGCATGTTTCTTGTGAAAGGCAAAAAGGAAGAATTCTTTTCCTTACAATTCATCATCTTATAAATTCTATCAGCAGATTTATAACTTTTGTGAATTAAATTAACCCTTTTAATTTTAAGCAAGCCTACTTATTCTCCTATAGTCAGGCACGGCAGTCAGGATGGGTGGAGACTTGGTTGAGTTTCCATTGGACCGGGTCTGCAGAAAGAAAAGGGAAGTCCCTCCTCCTGACTGTGCCTGTCAGTTTTTCGACTCGGTCGAGTCCGGACCAGTCGTATCTAGGATAGCTCCTTAATATAAGAGAAAAAAAATATTAATTTTAAAAGGAAAGATTACTCCTCTTCGGTCTCCCTGCCTGCTGTCAGCCCAGCGAGAGGCTTAACTCTGCTGAGGGCTGAATAGAGCTCCATTTGCTGGCTGGCAATTACATCGGCCACGCGCACGATTTCGCTCCGTCGCGTTCGGCCTTAATTACATCGGGCGGCTGCAGGGACAACAGGAAGAGGACGATCAATCGCCCGGCGGCGTTTTTTTCGGCGCGACGTGCCTCCCGCGCCCTCTAAAGTGCTGTAGGCCGGCTGGCTAGCACTTTAAGAATCGGCCTGTCTCGGAGCGACTAATTGAGGCCAGGAGACAGCGCGGCCTTGCAAATCCATCGGCCGGCTGTTCTTTAGCGCGAGGGAGATTCCGCGCTTCTGGGGGTGCTTCGACCGGCTGGCTAGCACTTCCCAAGGCCTTCTCCAACCCGTTTCAGCCCATTACTGTGAGTACGTTTCTGGCGGGCTTGAAGTGGGCCTGTGCATTGTTGGACATTGGGCGGCCATTTTATAGCTCTCTCATAGCCCTTCAAGATGGCGGACGCCAGGGCTCAGGTTAAAGGCAACAAAGGGAAACGCCCTCAGTCATCAAAGGATCCAGAAGAGGGTACTTCTGCTAGTACCCAAGCAAAGAAGCCTAAGATCCAAGCTTCTAAGCAGGCCCCTATGTCCAGGGAGGAAAGGAGAAGGCATAATGCAATAGAGAAGGCCTGCAATAAGGCGGCCTCTTCTTCGAGGGATCAGCCTGGGCCTTCTAATTTGTCATCAGAGGCTATCACTCAAGTAGCTCCCTCTGTTTCAGTAGGGGATCTTGCAGAGTCTTCTCTGGTACCAGACCTCTCCCCTGATATATCAGTCACAGATGATACTTTACCTCATGTGCCAGAGGCTGTATTTCCTTCAGTGGATACGCGGGATCCCACTCCACAAGCAGTTACAGATCCAGATCCTAATTCCTCTGGAGACCATAATAACCAAACCTCGCAGGGCCAAAAGCTTGATGTTACTCCGGCTTTAGCCCAGCTGATTGCTAATTCTATAAGGCAGGGGATTGCCCAGGGACTTCAGAAGAGAGCTTCTTCCAAAGTTTCAGATTATTTGAGCCGCCACACCCCTTCGGTAGGCTCCCAGCCCTTGCAAGCCTCATCTCAGGCCCCAACGAGAGCAGTTTCCCCTTCCAGGGATAGCCAGGGCTCCCTCTCAGGAGAAGAGGAACAGGCCATCATTGAGCAGGATTTATCCGAAGATGAGGGCTTGGAACCTGATCAACCCCCCTTTGTTGGCTTGTTTTGCCCTCAAATGTTCCGTTCTTTGTTATAGAAAGCTCAAACCACCACCGGCCTTGGCCTTCCAGAGACCAAAGACCATCCTCAACTGGGTACATCGGCCTCCTCCTCTTCCTTATTTGAGGTTCCTGCGGTTCAAACCGAGATTGTACCAGCCCCAAAATTATTTACAGATGTGTTACAGAGGCAATGGAAGAATCCCAGTACAGGTCCAATTCCTAACAGCCTTGATAGGCGTTTATATAATTTGGCGTCGGAGTATGCTTCTCTCTTGCAGATTCCCTCTGTAGATGCACCGGTAGCTGCCCTTTCATTGCCTTCACCGTCTTCAGGTCCAGCAGAGGAGTCCCTACGACCTGAGGAGAGAAAGGCTGAGTGAACACTTATCAAGGGTCACCAAGCAGCGGCCTGGTCTGTCCAAGCGGCTTCGGCCGCATCCTTTTTTAATCGAGCATCAATCCTCTGGTTGAAGCAACTGCAAGGTCGTATTCCCTCTTCTGATGTGAGAACACATCAAGATATTAACAAGATTCTAGCTGCAGTAGAATTTTCAGCTGACGCCACCTTGAACGCAGCTAGATTTTCCGCCAAAGCTATTGGTTCTGCAGTTACTTCTCGAAGGCTGTTGTGGTTAAAATATTGGCAAGCTGACGTGCGTAACAAGTGGCATCTTGCCTCATCACCTTATGCGGGTGACAAGCTTTTTGGGCCTTCACTTGAACCCCTTCTAATTGAGACCAGGGACCACCGGAAAATCTTGCCAGCCTTGTCTCGAAGGGCAGAGGGTCGTTCGTCTAGCTCCTTTCGCTCGCAGTCCTTTCGAGGTTCCGAGTCCAGCTATTTCCAACAGAGGCCTCAGCGTTCGTTCCAACAACGGGGGACTTTCCATCAGGACAATCAGGTCAGACAGGGTCCTAGATACACCCCCAGGAGATCCCAGAGGGGTGGTAGAGGCCGTCCCTTCCGAAGATCTCGCTAGGGGTCTCAATCCTACCCATCTGGGAGGCCGCCTGGCTCTTTTCTCCCAGGCTTGGGAGAATACTGTTACTGATGAGTGGGTTAGAACCACCATCAAGTTCGGCCTTTCCCTGGAGTTTTCATCTACCCCTCCTAATAAATTTATTCGTTGTCCAGTCTCCCTTAACAGAAGTAAGCGGGCTCAGGTGGAAGCGGCTATCCGTCATTTGTTGACCATAAGGGCCATCCAGCCGGTTCCCTCTTCTGAATATGGCCAAGGGTTTTACTCCCGGCTTTTCCTAGTACAAAAGCCATCGGGAGGTTGGCGCCCTATCCTTGATTTGAAATCTTTGAACCGACACATTAGGTATCGTCGGTTCAAGATGCATTCCTTACAACAATTTTACTTTGTATTCGGGAAGGGGATTTTTTATCCTCCGTGGACTTAACTGAAGCATACCTCCACGTTCCCATTCTTCCCAGCCACCGTAAATTCCTCCGTTTTTGTTATAACAACAAGCATTATCAATACTGGGCCCTTCCCTTTGGTTTGTCCTCAGCCCCCAGAGCCTTTACTAAGATAATGGCTTCCCTCATGGGATACGTAGCCACTCTCCCAATTAGGGTGTCCTTTTATTTGGATGATGTTCTAATATTGTCACGCTCTTTGCACCGGGCTAAGTCGGACCTAGCTACTACCATCCAGGTCCTCCAGGACCACGGGTTCTCAGTGAACTGGTCTAAGAGCCATTTAACCCCCTCTACTAGGATCCGTCATCTAGGGGCAGTTATTGATACCTTGTCCTCGGAGGTCTTCCTTTCACCAGACCGAGTTGACAGCCTAAGGGTTTTAGCTAGCCGTATACAAGGTAGGGGGGCCTCCTCCGTCCTCTCCCTCTCTCGTCTTCTTGGCAAGATGGTGTCTACCTTCGGGATAGTCCCTTGGGCTCATTTACACTGCCGGGATTTACAGTGGCTACTACTACCTTTTCAACGTTCACATAGGGACAGCTCGACTTCGCGGCTGATATTGCCTCCTCCGGTTCTACGGTCTCTCTCCTGGTGGACATCGGAAGCTTTGGTCAAGGGGACCAAGTTCCGAGATCCTCAACGTCTACTTATCACGACGGATGCCAGCTTGTCAGGGTGGGGCGCTCATCTGGGTCCCCACCTAGCTCAGGGCCAATGGTCAGAGAACGAGCGGCGGATGAACATCAATGTGCTAAAACTGCGGGCTATCTTCCTCGCCTTAAAAGCCTTCAAACCACACGTCCTTCACAGGGATGTTCTAATTTGTACCGACAGTGTAACAGCCAAAGCACATGTGAACCGCCTCGGGGGTACGCGCTCCAAGGCTCTGATGCGGGAAGCTCGGTGGTTGGGCCTATGGGCGGAAACCCACCTAGCATCGGTGCAAGCAACTCACATCTCCGGAATTCAAAACCAGATGGCCGATTCCCTCAGTCGGGCGCCGATAGACAACGCAGAGTGGTCCATTTCGCCTCAACTGTTTCGGGAGATAGTCCACTGTTTTGGACGGCCAACCGTGGACCTGTTCGCCAGCACATCCAACCACCAGCTTCCTCGGTTCTTTTCCAGGTTTCCCAGTCCCGGGGCGGAAGCGGTGGACGCTCTGCAGTGCCCGTGGCCAGCCAACCAACTTCTATATGCCTTTGCCCCGATCAACCTCTTACCCAGGGTAATTTGGAAATTGCTACAAGAACAGGCGGAGATAATACTCATTGCCCCATCCTGGAACCGGCGACCTTGGTTCGCAAATCTCGTGTCCTTGTCAGTTCACCCTCCTTGGCGGATACCGGACGATCAGGTGACACTTTTTCAGGGACACCTACAGCATCCGGACCCTCTCTGGTTCCAGCTCACCGTCTGGCGGTTGAGCGGGAGTTGCTGACCAGGCTCCCCTTATCGGAGGGGCCATCTCAATGATGCAGGCAGCAAGAAGGGCCTCGACTACTCGCATTTATGATTCCACCTGGCGGGCCTTCTCGTTGTGGTGTAAAAGACGCCGTCACTCTCCTACGTCAGCCTCAGTTCTCTTGGTCATTGAGTTCCTTCAGGAGGGGTTTGTCGCTGGTCTCTCTCCGAACACACTCTGGCGCCAGGTGGCGGCCCTTTCCACAGTGTTGTCCAGCTCATCGACGAATCCGTTGTCCAGGGATCCGCTAATTCGACAGTTTTTACAAGGTGCAACGAACATCCGGCCCCCCGCAGTCCATAGGTACCCCACGTGGGATTTACCTAAAGTCCTACAGGCCCTCACAGGGCCACCCTTCGAGCCTCTACGAGACAATTCCTTGAGGCACCTTTCTTTCAAGGTGGCCTTCCTAGTGGCAGTGACCTCGGCCTGTAGAATTTCAGAGATGGCGCTTTCGATCCAGAAAGAGCTCTGCATTTTCCACCAAGACAGGGTAGTACTAAGACTGGATCCTTCCTTCATCCCGAAGGTTAATTCAATATTTCACCGATCACAAGAAGTGGTTCTCCCGAATTTCTGCCCAGCGCCTCGCCACCACCTTGAAAAGCGATGGCATACCCTGGACGTTCGTCGAGCGCTTAAGATATATATCTCCCGCACTGCAACGTTCAGACGTTCAGATGCTCTCTTCGTGTCATTCTTACCTTCTTCACTGGGATCTAAGGCCTCCTCTACCACCTTGGGCCGATGGATTCGGGCGTGTATTTCCACAGCCTATGAGGCGTCGTCACTTCCAGTTCTGCGCAACATAACGGCCCATTCTACACGAAGTGCAGCCACATCAGCGGCATGGTCTACCCGGGCCACCATCGATGAGATTTGTCGGGCAGCCACCTGGGCTTCGCCTTCCCCTTTCGTCCGTCACTACCGCCTGGACAAGTTTGCATTGGCGGACGCTGCCTTTGGACGAAGGGTTCTCCAGGGTGTCCATTCATTTTCCTGAGTGCGGGACCGGCCTTCTCCCTCCCGTCTGGACACTTCGCTTTGGTATGTCCCATCCTGACTGCCGTGCCCGACTATAGGAGAATGGGCGTTGGTGCTTACCTGATACGCCTCTTCTCTGACTGTCGGGCACGGCAGTCAGCCCCTCCCTGTGTGGGGTAAGCCGGTCCCTGCACATCTTCTCTGGAGTGGGCTGGGGTGTTTCTAATATTTTTGTTTTCAATTCCTAGATACGACTATCTGCACAAGCTCCCTCGTCTCAAAACTGACAGGCACAGTCAGGAGGAGGGACTTCCCTTTTCTTTCTGCAGACCCGGTCCAATGGAAACTCAACCAAGTCTCCACCCATCCTGACTGCCGTGCCCGACAGTCAGAGAAGAGGCATATCAGGTAAGCACCAACGCCCATTTTATAAATAAAGTGAGGGTTTTTAAAAACAGAAGCACGTGCATTTAATTTCCCCACCACCCCTCCCCCCATGTGATTTTTCATTTCCTTCAAAATTTCCAAAAAATGGCTTCTGTATTTAAACAAACAAACAAACAAACAGAAATAAAAAAGTAATGCAAGTCAGTAATTAGCCTTCCTGTGGTAGTAAACTGTTACTTCAGTTTATCTTCCCGAGTATTGAATATGTAAATATTAAAGGAAATGCTGATCAATAAATACCTGGGGAAGATATACTGAAGTAACAGTGTTAAATACCCATCTGAGCTTGCAGAGCAAGGTGCTGCAAGAATTATTAGTTCAGGGGGTTTCATCTTGATAATCAGGCAACCATTTTCTCCCAGAGCAGCTCAAGTTGATTAAAACGAGAGCTCCAGGTCTCAAAGGCAAGAAAGGAAAGAAAAGGGAACTGGAGGGAAAAATGAGGGGAAAAAAGAAATGTTTCCAAGTCCAGAAGAAGAGGGCAAATCAAATGCTGGTATTTATATATAGGTAGTCCTCAATTTACGGCCACAATTGAGCCCAAAATGTATGTGTTATTAAGTGAGAAATTGGTTAAGTGAGTTTTGCCTTATTTTACTAACTTTCTTGCCCTAGTGGTTAAGTGAATCACTGAAGTTGTTAAGTTAGTAACATTAAGTGAATCTGGATTTCCCATTGTGTTTGTTTATCAGAAGGTCGCAAAAAGGGATCACATGACCCCGGGACACTGTAACCCTCATGAATATCAGTCAGTTGTCAAGCATCCAAATATAAACCACGTGACCATGGGGATGCTGCAATGGTCACAAGTGTGAAAAGTCATAAGTCGCTTATTTCAGTGCTCTTGTAACTTTGAAGTGTCACTAAGCAAACTGTCGTTAAGTTGAGGACTACCTGTACATCCAGACTAGGCTGCCCTTCTCTTGACTTTCTGATTGAGAGGGCTCAGGGGTGGGTGAAGCCAGAGGGGAGGGGGCACCTTTCACACTGCAGACCTAGAGAAATCTGCAGCAGGAACCCAAGTTTTTCATTTGGCAAAGGGAGCTGCAACCATCCAAGTAGATCTGCTCAGGATCTATCAGGATATTTCTTTAAAGTGGTTGTAGTGGGACCCTCTGGCTCAAAGGCCAATATAAGCATTTGCAAAGCCTGTCTGTGGGAGTGAGTCGTAGCCCTCCCCCCCCCAGGGGTCTGTGCTGACCCTCATCAGGCGTCTTGTGAGAAGGAGAACCATCTCATCCAAGTCCAACTTTTCAGAAGAAGGTGGCTGTGCTGGCGTTTGGCATTTTGGCATTATCTTGTGGGAGGAAGACTTAATTTAAGCAAAATTGATTTAGATCATGGTTTAAAGCCCTGCTCAGGAAAACTCAATGTTAATGATTTAAGTCACTGTCGGAAGGGTTCTATTTAATCATCCATTCCGTAAAAGAAAGTATTTCTTGCCTGATATAACCTTAATGTATATTAATTATTTTTCTGTGATTGATGTAGATTTCAATTTCAGAAGGTAGGCGCGCACATTATGCAGTAATTGTTAGCTCAGATGTTTTGAGGTGATAGTAGAATAACTTTATTTGGTACCAAAGCAGATACATGCTTGGCATATCATTAGGCAGCAAACTGGCTCTTGTAGTAATAGGGAAACTATCACTTTAATCACTAAAGAGGCTTTTATGTGTGGCAATAAGCTTATCTATTTTGACAAGCCTTTCCTCAACAAATCACCAAAACATTATTTAAACAACACGGAAGCATTTCTCTTCTTAACCATGGCTGTACATGAATTGGGGGGAAAAATGAGTACATTCCAGGATAATCCACATGGGAAAACATACATGAAGTATTTGGTGCCTGTTTGTAGGGGTGCAATTTTACTATTCTAACTCTGCAAAATAGAGATCTTTTCCTTTTCAGTTCCGTACGTTTTTTCCCAGTTGAGAATTTAGGAGTCCATGGAAAAGGAAACATTTCCCTTTGCATCTTCAGAAGAGGCAACTGTGGTGGGAGCCAGATTATCGTTTCAGTAGACTGCAAATTTGAGCGCTTAAGTGACCGGAACTTCATTAAAACAATCCCAGAAGGGGATCCTTTGCACTCTGATGTGAAAGTGTTCTATTCAATAATTAATGATGGACATTCAGTCTTGCTTTCTCCAGGGCTGCCGGAAGAAGTCCTCCATGCTCTTTTCCCCAGCCTTCCCATTTATATAAATGTCACTTGGATGTACTCTATCGTCAAATCCCGTATTCACCGAGAATTGGTGGTAAAGGCTGGACCCTCCGTGCTTTGCTTGTTCATCCACCTGCACGAGGATAAACCAGCTCAGTTAATGAGCATATTCACAGACTGTGTGTAGATGTTGTGATTACGATTTATTACATTCTGGTGCTGGGTTCATTATCCCCACAATGCTTTAAGAAAATGGTAAAACCCAATTCAAGTGATTGAAATTGCAATTATTGATATACTTCAAAAAAAATCAACTTTTATCTGTCTTTCTTATGTCCTTGGAATTGAATTTTAAGGTAATTTCAGTTATTCCTCTGGGTAAAAAGCAGATTGAATTTACTCATATATAACCTGAATGAATGGCTGCCTACCTTGAGGGGAGGAGAGGAGGGGAAGGAGTGTATTTTAATTAGGTTGCCCTTTTAACTGATTTCACTACATATTTTCCAGTGAATCCGAAAAACTAATGGGATTATTGTGACGTAAATATTTGAGAACTGTTCAGAATAATCCTTCATGAAGATAAATTGATATTCCTTAGGGCTCATTGATAGAAAAGATTTTGTTCTTTTGTTGATCAGATAGTCATGCTTTTTTCAGAGAATTTATCATACCATAATATCATATAATAAAAAACAACAACTAAACTTGATAGTTTGCAAATTTCATTGATCCTTCACTTTCTTGAGGATCCTGAAAGGAAGCAACAGCTTTTCCTTAATATTGGAAGATAAAGTTGTTTTTAAGCTGAATTTGAGTTATGTGGCAATAAAGAAGGCATTGACTATTGCCTTTTTTCCAGAATGTTCTGTTTTTGAATAAAGAACGTTCAGTTTTCCAGTCAGATTCTTTCCTTCCTTCCTTCCTTCCTTCCTTCCTTCCTTCCTTCCTTCCTTCCTTCCTTCCTTCCTTCCTTCCTTCCTTCCTTCTCCCTCCCTCCCTCCCTCCCCTGTTTAGCCTCTTTCAGGGTTGGCTAGGTGCTGCTCTCTGTTGCAGCCCTGATAGGACAGGATAGAGCAGGAGTATCAAACTCAAGGCCTGTGGGGTGCTTAGATCTGGCCCATGGGGTTGACCTGGAAAAAGTGAAGGACCGGCTTGCAGTGCCTCTGCCAGTGAAAACGGAGCTCAACCCTCCCAAGCTCCCTTTCCGCTGGCAGAGGGTTGCAGGAGGCTGTTGCGGTCGAAAATGGAGCTCGGGAGCCCATTTTCGTTGATGGAGCACTCGGGCTGCCACAGGCGCTCCTGACACGAGTGACGAGCTGGCCACGCCCACCCTGTCTCCCCCGAGGTCAAGTACAACCCTGATACAGCCCTCAATGAAATTGAGTTTTGACACCCCTAGGATAGAGAATAACTTCATCTTTGTTCTTTTCCTAATTACAAGCAACTGCCTTGGATAGTGCTGGGCTATTATGGATAGTTTTTCAGCAGTACGTCTGATTTAAGTGAACAGAGACATGCAACTTTGGGTAACCTCCACTTTTTCAGCTGTTCTAGTTCAATAGTGAGTCAAAAAAAAATACTGGTACTCTTTGGAAGGTGTTCCTAGATAGCTGTTGAAATGTCTTTTAAAGATTTAGAATCCCTTTTACTACAACTTTTCTGTATATTTACCTATCACCCAGTGGTGGGTTGCTGCCGGTTCGTCCGGTTCTATAGAACTGGTAGTAAAACTGGCGGGAGGCTCCGCCCACCCGCCACGACGTCATCATGGGTGATCTGCGCATGCGTGCACGGAGTCCCGTTGCGAACCGGTAGTAAAGGTAAGTAGAAGCCACCCCTGCTATCACCTCTGATGCCATTGGGCCTTCAGTCAAAAAGAGGGAACGCTTCTCCCCAGCCTTTATGGTGCAGTACTGGGGATACATCAGGCAGTGCTTTGCCAAGATTGAATCTGCTGATCTGGTCCACTCCTTTAAGGAGGGGCTGTTGTGCACCCCTCTTGTGAGATTCATGAATCATGGATTAGGCCAGCAGTCCCCAGCTATGGTGGCTTCCTTTTTATGGAACCCTCTTTCTCGAGCGGTAAGGGTGGCCCGTATTCTAAAAGCCTTATTTTCCAGCTCAGTAATTTTAAGGTACCTGGCCGCCTTCATTTTCCACAGTTCCCCAGCTAGCATGTTGTACAATTATGGTTGTTGAAGGCCATATGTTTTAAAAGTTGCCAAGAGATATTTTAAAAACAGAGCAAAGAAAGCTATTGGCCTTTAGATTAAGTGAGTGGCACTTAAGTAGGTGATTTTTAAGTAGGTGATTATTATTATACTTGATGATATTTATTTATTAAATTTGTTTGCCGTCCATCTCACCATGAGGTGACTCAGGGAGGTTTACAGTGTTAAAAAGAATAAAATGCTATAAAAATGCAATTTATCAACTATAACTAAAAGATGGGGAGGGAGGGAGGAGGAGGAGGGGGTGGGGGTGGGGGTGGGAGGAGGAGGTGGGAACTGTTGTTAATCTACCAACCATTTTCAGGGTGATGCTTCCCCATTTTTGTAGAGTGTTTCACCCTGCCCATATCAGCTAGGATTTGAGTGGGCTATACATATTGTAAAATAAATGAAATTAAATACTTTATTCTCTGCAGGACATCAGCTCTTCTTTTTCTGTTAAGACATGAAATGCTGTTTAGCTTGCCTGGTTTCAGCAAGTCTTGCTTTTCTTAAGTATCTGGAAGGAGATACCTCCATCTTCAACCATTTTAGAAAGCCCTGAAGCCTATTATTACAGCCTACTAAAAAGTGACCTAAATTACTAGCCTTGGATACTCTGGAAGTGGTGGCAATTTCAGGAAGCAGATTGGCTGTTCTGGAGACATCCTTCATAGGTCCTTCTTATGAAGAGAAGCCAATTTTTATTGCCGTTCAAGGCTGCTGCAGCAGCAGCACAGCCAGATTTATAGTTCAGGGCTTTTCATTCTTGTTACCTAGGACATCCTTTTCCTAGATTGCCATTGGAAGCCAGTTTGGTCAACAGTTCAAAATGTGTATCAGTGATATGGGCTAATTTAGGATTAAAATTAGCCCATAAGTTAGATAAGATAAGATTATTGTCATTTTTTACTGTGAGCATACTGGCACACATTAAAAATGAAATTCTGTTGCCCGCTTTCAAAAGAAAACACACACACACACACACACACACACACACACACACACAAACTAGCTGGATACCCTGCTTCACTACGAAACTATGTGATGGGGCTTGATAAATTGACACTTAAAGTTTGAAAATCAATGAGTAGTTAAAAAAGTGACTGTATTATTTTGTTAGGGATGGTAAACTAAGTTTCTGTTACAGATGACATAATTGTAAATTTAACAACAATAAACTGAGGAGGAAAATAAAGGGGGGGTGGGGTGGAATTCTGCCTCTGCCTACCAGCTTCTATTGGTATTCATCTGGCTAGCGTCCTGTCAGTATGTGAGAGAGTTGAGGGGTGTTTGGAAACACAAACAGTATTTGTTGTGTGAGCAGGAAGGAGGCTGGGCGTAGCTTAGCTCAATTGTTCTGTAGTAAAGCTGCTTGCTGCTGTGAAAGTAAAACTGAAACTGAAACTCCTCTGCTTGTGCTTTTGCATTTGGAACAGATTTCTTTTCAGGTGGGGAGGGGGAGTAGAACTCCTTAGCATCAGAGCGTGTTAATAATAATAAAATAGGAAATACTAATGCTCTGATGGTCATTTCGAAAAATCCTTTCTTAGTGAGCACCTAGAAGCCAAGAGGAACATACGTGGCAAATTTCAAGTTCGTAGGCTTTATGGTTCTGGAGATTTTGTGATGATGCATGAATGGTATTTCGCTTTTACACATACACACACTAATCTCTGCCCATTTTGAATACATAAAGAGGAAACTTGAGAGTTCAGAAGGTTGATTCTATATGGAACAAAATTGGGACTCAATCTAGTTGTTCTGCTTCGGATACCACAAAACCCCCTCCTGGAAGGTAACAAGGAAAACGGGTCATGGTAAGGATGTGTAGCATCCCAGATAATTCTGCGGACCTTGCTCAAGCGTCGCTTATATGCTATGTATTGGATAGAAGGAAGTGAACTTCCAATAATCTTTTCTGCCGTCCTCACCACTCTCTGCACTGCCTTCCTGTCCAAAGCTGTAATGCTTCCAAACCACACAGTAATACAATACGACAGGATGCTTTCAATCATCCCTCTATAGAAAGTGGTAAGGACAGGGGAAAGAAGATGTGGTCTTCTCAGGTGATGCAGAAAATGCAAGTGCTGCCCTGCCCACCTTGCCAGCGTCTCACTGTTGAGCGAGCGAGCTAACCTGCCTGTTAGCTTAAGTTAATATTAAGGTGACGTCCTCACTTAAAAGGAAGAGTTCATAATCTGCGGAATCCAGATTGAATGATATTCCTGGTGGCTATAAAAACTTGGTTGTCATGTTCTTTTTTTTTTTTTTTCTTTTTTTTTTTTTGTTCTCCTGATTTTGCTCTGCCAGCATCCAGGGTCGAAGTTTCTTATAATCCTTAAAATTGCATTGCTGGTGTGGTCGCGACCCCTTGTTCTGCATAAAGCAGACTCGCCCCGGATCCGGAGCACTGAAGGGTTTTCAGAGAGCTCTCACCCTGCAAACCCCAGGCTTAAAAAAAAAACCTGGGGGTCTAGGGGAGCTCTACCCAGACCCTTCTGCTCTTCTCTCCCCCTTTTTCCCTGGGGGAGAGTTTCGAGCCACTAGACAGCTGATTTCCGCTGTTCTAGCGGCAAACGGAATCGCGGGGCTGGAGCTCCTAAAGGAACGTCCATCGGGGATCACGGAGCCATCGGAAGTCCCAGGTTGTCATGTTCTTTTTGAAGTACAAATTTAGCAAGGCACTACAAGAACCCAGGAAGAGTCATTTTTTTTGACCAATCGTGTATGGACAAGTTAGTAAGGCTAGTTAATTTCTAGGTGCTTGGTGGCTGAAGCTTCTAATTGCTACTGTGAGTGAGTAAAAATTCTGAATATATTCCTCCATAACCTGCACTTAGTCTTTGAAGCAAGAACCAAGAGCTAAATTATGGGTAATTGATTTACTGTTACCTTAATTGTAAGCTTTTGCTAGATGAGCTTTAAAATTGTTGCATAAATAGCATTATGCTGATATAAAATCATAACTGATTAGTCTTTGAAGAAAGGACAGGACTGAACACTTATTCACAGAGGGAGGGAGGGACGGGTTTGCCTTGTGCCAGAAGAGAGATACCCTTCAGTAGGTCTGTCAAAATTTAGACCGGCAGTTTCTTTTGCTCACAAACTATATTTAATAAGCGGTGGCAAAATTGTTTATGGAGAAGTGAACTACTTTGCTTTTATAAATATCACATCCTGTTTGCTGGGATGTGGATTTTATTGAAAGACTATATAAAGCATGTCTTACTTCACTCCCTAAACTGGACGTAGAAAAGTAAAACGAAATATAACCTTGCATTTCTCTTTTCTCTAGAATGATGGCCATTGTCCCAGAGCCGAGGTCATAGAGCAACTATCTGGATTCTTAGATATACAAATGGTTAACAAGTTAAAATGTTTAAGTGAAAGGTGACATGATTAAATATAAGCCCGGATAGCACTCACATTTAAGTAGTTCTTGTCCTTAGACTTATTTCTTGGGTTGTGGTTCTTAGATTTTGGTCATCCAAAGACTCTTTGAGGAGAAAAAGTTGCATGCTTTTGTTTTGAATACTTTATGTTGATGTAGTTTGTAAATGGAGCTTGTTCCCTGGTTAAAATGGGGAAGATAGGCTGATGATCCCCACAGTGTGCATTGAAGCATTAAACTAAAAATAATCACCTTGTGCTTCATTTACAATATGTCAGAGGTCTTCAAACTTGGCAGCTTTAAGACTTGTTGGTTGTCAGTGTTTCTCAAGGTTGAGAAACACTGCTCTAAAACCTGTACAGGTAGTCCTCGACTTACAACGATTCATACAGTGGCTGTTCGAAGTTAGAACATCACTGAAAAAAGTGACTTAAGACCGTTTTTCACACTTACAACCATTTGCGGCATCCCGTGGTCATGTGATCAAAATTCAGCAGTTTGGCAACTGGTTCATATTTATGACAATTGCAGTGTCCTGGGGTTATGTGATCCCCTTTTGCGACCTTCTGACAAGCAAAGTCAATGGGGAAGGCAGATTCACTTAACAACTACGGTACTAATTTATCAACTGCGGTGATTCACTGAGCAACTGTTGCAAGAAATGCCGTAAGATGGGGCAAATTCACTTAACTGTCTTGCTTAGCCACATATGTTTTGGGTTCAATTTTGGTCATACCTGTATACCGTTAAACTGGATTTCCTCAAGATGTTTTGGGTTGAGCTCCCACAATTCTAAATTGCTGACCCTGTTGGTTGGACATGGCCTGTGCTCAGTCATTCAGGCCTTGGTCATCTCATGGTTGGGGTATTGTAACATGGGGCTACCCTTGAAGAGCATTTGGAAGCTACAGCAAGTACAGAATGCGACAGCTAGGGTAGTTTTGGGGTCCCCAGGAATGGCACCTGTAATACCACTGCTCCGTGAGCTCCCTTGGTTACCTGTCTGCCTCTGGGTACAATTCAAGGTATTGGTGACCACCTTCAAAGCCCTTCATGGCATGGGTCCAGATTACGTGAGGGACCACCTCACCCCACTGGGATTGGCCCACACCACTCGTGCTGGCAGAGGAGGCATGCTACAGGTCCCGTCAGCCCAAAGGATCCAGGAGGAGGGCATTCTCTGCGTTGGCTCCTGCCCTCTGGAACATACCCCCCCCCCCTTTGATGTGGGGTTGGCCCTAATCTTGCTATCTTTTCCTAAGGACCTAAAGACGTGGCTGTGCCAGTTGGCTTGGGGCACCAGTGCAACACAATGGACGTGGTTGATTGAGTAATAACAGATCTCATCTCCCTCCATTCGTTCCCACCCTCCCTGTGTGTCCTTGATTTTAATGTCTGGTTTTAGTTTTTTCTGTTTTAACTGTATTTTGTAACTGTAAGCTGCCCAGATTTACCATATGATAAGATGGGCGGCCAATAAATTGTAATAAATAAATAATTCGGAAAGGGGGAGGCCTGGGAGTCAGGGCAAACTTCAGTGGGCTCCTGAGCTAATAATTGGGCTGTTTGTAGACAGTATGCTTCCTCAGTATGATGCCCTCCAGAGGTTTCAACGATAGCTTCAGTTGCAGTCCTTGTCCCATGACCCACGTTGACAGGGAATTGATGGAGGTTGTAATCCAGCATTAAATTTATAAACATTTTAGGGTGTCCTTTGCCCAGGAATGTGCCTAGTTGACGAAAGGAAAAAACATAGTAGACATAAGAAAAATGAAGCATATCAAGGGGCAAATGTATACGTTTTTAAACATGGTTGAAAATATTTCAGGGTAGTGAAGTGGTACCCCAAATAGACAAGGAATATACCGTATTTTCCGGTGTATAAGACGACTTTTTAACCCAGGAAAATCATCTCAAAAGTCAGGGGTCGTCTTATACGCCGGGTACCCGAATCTGAGTTGCTGGCGCTGACCGATGACACTTTGGGAGCGCCGGCAACATTGAGGGGAAGCTGTACTCCAAATTAGTTCCAACCTACAAGAGGTGCCAGGCAGTGCACGGCCCACGAGAAAGGAACGCGTCCCCACTCTACCCCAGAATTCGGGTCACCTTCCTTTCTTTCCCAGCAGTCCACGGTGAAAGCAGCGCCGCGGTTGACCTGGGCCAGTGCCTTGCACGCCTGGCTCTGTGTCTCCATTATGAGAAGCTCCATGCGACTTCGCATGTCTCCGCCCCAGTCGCGCAGCTCTCGCAATCTGCTCACTGGAGGAGCCATGAAGTGCTCGCACTTCATGGCTCCATCTTCCTCATCCTCCTTTCCCCATGGCTTTTCCAGTTGTAATTGCTGCTGCCGCCGCCGCTGAGGCAGCTCCTTCATCTCCACCTGCCGCACCAGACCCAGCCCGGGCAGCACCGCCGTGGCTCCCGCAGTCCAAGCGGATCGGCACCCGGGCTCGCAGGTGAAGGGTGGGAGTGCGCAGCGCACTTTCCTGGCTTGGCGCTGATCCGGATGGCTGCAGAAGGAACTGGGCACCGGCTGTCATGTCTTTTCTGCTGTGCGGCATTTGGCACCTGGGCTCCTGGGGTTTAAGCCTCCAGGCCGGCCCGCACTGCTCCAGGATGTTCACTTCGGGCTCCTTGGAATCGCTGCCGGGCGGTTCTTCCCGTTGGGGCGATGGTGGGTGGCAGCGATCGGCGTTGCTTGGACTGCGGGAGCCATGCATGGAAGTCGCATGGAGCTTCTCATAATGGAGACGCAGAGCCAGGTGTGCAAGGTGCTGGCCCAGGTCGACCGCGGCGCCGCTTTCACCGTGGACCTCCTTGGAATTGCCTTGGAATGCTGGAACCAGCTGGTTGCTGCGCGGAGCTTCCCCCAGGCATCCAGGGAGAGATTACCGACGCTCTGACTTCCCCAGACCGGTGGAGCTCGCCATCAGTGGGGGTCAGCTGGGGAAGTCGGAGCGTCGGTAATACCCCCCTAGATGCCTGGGAGAAGCTCTGCTCAGCAGCCAGCTGGTTCCAGCATTCAGCAGCATGCAGCCTTGACTAAATCGGCACAGCTTTCTGTCAATGTTGTCGGCGCTCCCCTAGCGTCATCAGTCAGTGCCAGCAACTCAGATTCATGAAGCTGTGCGGATCTCGACAAGGCTGCATGGGTGAAGGAAAAAAACCTGGTACAAAATAGCCCTCTTGCCACTACACGTAGCGTAGCCCATTACCTTTCTCTACAGTACAGCAACAGTACATACAGTATAGTATACAAATATAACAGTCAAGACCCCATCATGGCTCCACCAGCAAGAAGAAAGAAATATGAAGCCAGTTTTAAACTTAATGTTGTAAACTTTGCCATGGAACATAATAACTGTGCTGCTGCAAGACAATATGGAGTAACAGAAAAGATGGTTCGGGACTGGAAAGCAAATGTAAAAGCGTTAAAGAGTATGCCAAGGGGTAAGTGTGCATTAAGAAGAGGCACCCCACATTGGCCAGAACTCGAAAAACATGTAGCAGACATGGTGAATGAGCATCGCCAAAATGGTTATGTAGTGACATGAAATAAAATACGTTTGTTTGCACTTCAGTGGTCCAAATCTAACCCAGATCACAGCAACAGATTTAAGGCCACTGTATCCTGGTGTACTAGATTCTTGGAAAGGCATAAGCATTTGAATTAAAATTACCATATTGAAATCAAATCTGATGTTTTTTAATTTTTATTTGGTGTGCGTTGGAAGAGGGGTAGTCTTATACGGCGAGTATAGCCCAAACCCTATATTTTAACAGGAAAAGTAGGGGGTCGTCTTATACCCCCAGTCGTCTTATACGCCGGAAAATACGGTAAGCCAAAGGCATATGAGAAAAACTTGTTCTGCTTCGGTTGGGTATGTGTACAGTGGAATCTCCTTGAGTTTGGTCCTTTGTTTCAGTCACATCTGAGAGGGGGAGGAAATAATCCATTTATCTTAAGATGCTTGTTGAATTGAGATGATTTCTTGGCTTTTGCTTAGATCGGGTCAAAAGCAGATGGTGTGATGCTCTCATCATTGTCAGTTTTTCTCCTTCCCATAAAACGATAATTCGTAATTGCAATTGTGACTGATGGTCAGGAAAAAAATGTGAAGTGTTCCACCATCTTAAGAACGGCTGAAGCTTTATTAGCGAAATCCTGCTGGCCTTTATTGCTTAGAGCTCCAGCTTGTCTAAAGTAGATTGCTTTGTGAAATAAGACTTGTGGAAAAGCAACCTAAGTGGAACATTCGGAAAGGAAACTTAGTTGATGCCTTTGCGTTGAAGCTAATTCTGTGGTGGTAGCCATTGATTAGACAAGATAAACCGGTATTTAATCTGCGGGCTGCTCACTTTGGGAGAGCAGTTTGCCAGGTTGGTTAGCTCATGCACATTACTTTGAGACAATAACATTGGCTGATTTGCGGGGAAGGAAAGCAAGGTATCCTGACCTCTGAATTAATACCATTTTGTTTTCTTTTCTATTTCTAGCCGGATAACGAAATCTCTTCTGACTGCAACCACGTAAGTGTGCTTTTTGAAAAAAAGGCTTGGCACATATTGTTTCAAGAGCACTGAGCCCATTTGTTTTGACAAAAGGGAAGTTCATGGGATCCTGACTAACTCCTCCAAATGGAAACGTAAAGAAAAGTAAAGGAACGGCTTTCTTTTACTTTTCTATGGCTGCCTATCTAGGCAAGTCAGAATTCTGTTTCTTGGGAAATATTGTTGGAAAGGCATTGTGCTCGAAAGGCAAACCTTTCCTATGCGTACAATCAATCATTATCGTTTTCCTTTAAGCTTCTGAGGGAAATGCAACCGAATAAACTTCCCTGCATTTAGCTCTAAACAATTTGTGCTCTAAAACAATTTCTGTTCAGTCAGCTCATTGTTTTGTCATTTCTCCTTTTGCTGCCCTAAACTCTTGCTCCAGTTTACCTCTGGTCTCTGCTACTCTATGCTGGATGCCTTTTGGAAGAGGTTCATGTAAAAAAACAACAACAAAAAAAAACAACAGCTCCCTTATCATCTGTATTTAGGGGCACAAATTGTTCCCCTAAAAGTTCTCTATGCTAATTGTCATTGACTTGCCTGCAACAATTACTAAGTGGCTTATAATAGTAAAACCTATTAAAGCATATCAACAAATAAGGAATGGAAATACATATACACCAATGTTTGTCAACCTTGTCAACTTTAAGATGTGTGGACCTCAACTCACAGAGATCCCAGCTAACATCGCTGGCTGGGGAATTCTGGGAGTTGAAATGTACACATCTTAAAAGTGGCCAGGTTTGAAAAAAAATACTCACATACTGGTAGTCACAACTTACTACCATAGTCACTGACATGGCAATAAGATGGAATAGTTTTCAGTAGGGACATTAATACAAAAGCTTAAGTCTTCATCCAATTCACACTTTCTTTGCTTTTGGATTCTTTTTGTCATGTAGAGACAAAGAATAAATTTCATTTACCTTCAGAAAGAAAAAAAATCTGATCTACATGCTGCCTTATTCTTAAAGATCAGAATGCAAAGTTTAATATGCAGAAAATGTTGTTTTATACAGTACATTTTGGAATTGCCCAGAGTTTTTTAAAATACATTTTGGGAGTTGCTCAGAGTTGGCAACTACATAAATGTTTTCAATAAATTAATCTAAATTGAAGCCCTGATATCGCAGGAAAAATGTTGTCAGATTTATGTTAGATCAGATTGAGCTATTGCTTTAAAAAAAGATCCCAAAGCAGCATTTTTAAAAGCTAAGTTTTGTCTTTTGTTTCTTGTTTTCCCTTTAGCTGTTGTGGAACTACAAATTGAACCTGACTACAGATCCAAAATTTGAATCGGTGGCTAGAGAAGTTTGCAAATCCACTATATCAGAGGTAATTTGATTTCGGAGAGAGGTGGGCAGAGGCTGAAACCTGACTATCTTTTTCTGAAAAAGAGAGAGTAAAAAATGAAAGCATTGAGTTATTCTTCCAAAAAGTGTATGTACGTACGTACGTATGTATGTATGTATGTATGTATATATATATATTAAGAATTGTCCTAAAGATGCGAGTTCCAGGTGTAGTTATAGAAGAAGCAATTTCTCCGGAGACTCAGGGCGGCTTACAATGCGTTAAGCAATAGCCTTCATACTTTTGTATATACCTGCTTAGTAGGGCTTTTAGGGCCCCCCTAAGCGGTGTTCTTTTTATACAAAATCAGCTTATTGCCTCCACAAACCGGGTCCTCATTTTACCTACCACAAAAGTATGGAAGGCTGAGTCAACCTTGAGCCTGGTGAGCCTGGTATAAATATCTTCTGAATTGATTTTGTTTCTTTTTGAAACATATTTTAAAAAACCACTAACCTCCATTCTAGATTTAGCCTATGCTTTTTTGCTAGTTATGAAAAATGTGAGAGCACTGCATTAAAAAGTAATGGGAGTTCCAAGCTCCTTTCTCAATCTGCAATTCAGGATCTTTGTCATTAAATACGGTGCATTTATTTCTTGTCTGACTGTATCCCCAGTGAACGCAATTAATTTTATGCATTTGGGATGGAGGGAATAGGAGTTGCACAATTCATTTATCATTTTTGGAGGAGTCAATATTGAGAAGCTCTGCTTTTAAGATGTATTATAGTTTTCTTGGACCAGTATGGGTGGTCATGGAGCTTCAAAATCTGACAAAATAGGATAACTTGCCACGGCCAACTCACCGTGGCCAACTTCCCAGAACAGTTCAACAATTCAATTTAATTACTTGAAGTAATTTAAAAATTATTTTAGTTTTGGTCATTCTGGTTTCATTTTGTCCCTCTTTTGGCATCCTTTCTTTAATGATTTTATTCCACCATTTCTTTGATATTAGTGTAACTCTTGTCCCGTGGTGAGTTGTCATGGGACAAGTGGTGAGTGGGCCGTGGCAAGTTGTCAAGTAGACCCAAAATCTGAGCCAAAGAATTACGAAGATTCTCCTTCAGACTTTAACAGAGGGTTAAATGCCAACTGCAAGGAAGAGAGAAAGAGTTGAAATCTCTTCCTGGAACATTAGTATTCTGCCTGCAGGCTGCACCTTTCTCTCTTTGTCCTTATCAGGGTTGATAATGTCTATTTAAGTGTTGGAGATAATGAGGGCTTGCTAAGAAAATGTACTGGCTACCTCAGAGGAGGCAGTTGTGAGATCATGTTTTTAAAAATATCTCCATGAACCATACCAGATTTTCCAGCTGGTACTGTTTACAAACTGCCCTTCTTTGGCATGGTGCTTGAGTGGATAACTGGGTACATCTAGTGCTGTGCCAGTGTGTGCCACTGATGACACTGGAATGCTGTGCTGAGTTTGATTTTGTTTTTAATTTTCGAATTGCAGCCATCTTGAGTAGTCTGCTAGGGAAAGTAGGGAACTTATTCTCTGAAAGGGGAAGTGGAATCAGTGCAAAGCTTCTAATTGCTTGGATTATTCAGAAGTATGTGGTGCCACTGATCATAGTTTGATGGAATCTGGGAGGTGTGAGGAGTCTTTTTGTTTGAGTTTGGCATCCAATATAGGTGTCAACTTGCAGGGAAGTTGAAGAAAAAAGTGATTGATTGATTGATTGATTGGTTCGATTTATATGCCGGCCTTTTCTGGAGACTCAGGAAGGCTTACAATGCATTAAGCAATAGCCTTCATACTTTTGTATATACCTGCTTAGTAGGGCTTTCGCCACCCCCCCCCCCAAGTGGTGTTCTTTTTTTATATAAAGTCAGCTTATTGCCCCCATAATCTGGGTCCTCATTTTACCTACCTCGGAAGGATGGAAGGCTGAGTCAACCTTGAGCCTGGTGAGATTTGAACTTGCAGTAATTGCAGGCACCTAAGTGCTACTTAACAGTACTTTAGTCTGCTGCGCCACCAAGGCTCTTGATTAAAAATATGTGTCATTTATCCATGAATGCTATAGGGCTCCATCTTTTAGCATTTGTGTGAAATTGCTGGGAGGGTCTCTTAAGATGAAGATGAACAGTATACCTATTTCTGCTGTTTAATTGACACTAACGTAGTAGTGAATGAAGCTATTCCAATGAAGCCCCTCTGGAACTGAACAGTCACTTTCATAGCCTCCCCCTAGAACAAGGGTGTCAAACTCTCCGCGGTGCGTTGCTGTCACGTGACGTTTCGCAACATTTATCCCATTCATGGAGCTGGGGTGGGCGTGGTCTGCATGTGACTTATCTGGCCTGTGGGCCGCCAGTTTGGGACCCCTGCCCTAGAAGAAAATATACAGACAGTCACAAAAGAGCATTCGTCAATAGTTTCTAAAAAGGAGGCACAACCCAGCATTCCCGCGACAGGAAGAAAGTATTCCAGACTTTCCTAGGGGAGGGGGAAAAGGCAAATATTGGTGATAGGAAGTTCAGTGCTTAGGGGAACAGAAACTATAGTCTGCAGACCAGGCAGTCAACCTGTAGCAAAAATCAAGTACCTTCCTAAAATAATCAACCCCACAGATTACTACCCCTTTCTTCTCCTACACGTGGGGACCAATGACACAATAGTGAATCTGAAAACAATAACAAGAGATTACGAAGAGCTAGAGAAGAATGTTAAAGAATTAGGAGCACAATAAATAAAAGGCCAACAATCAATGAGGCAACCACAGTCTCAGCAGTCTTCCTCCATGGTGATCATTGTCAAGGGTTATGAGGAGGCTGGGAAAGGATTGGAAGAAAATAATTGTAAACAATCAGGAGGCAGAGGCTGGGTCAATCAACACCTTATCTCATTAGTTTAGCACAGGTGGCAAGAAAGCCGAGAAGGAGCATTTCAGATCATTCAAGAAACGTCATATTAATGAACTCCTGGAGGTAGGAAAATCCCCATACAGCTTTCTAGATTTTGTATTTACCTCCAGACCAGGGGTGAAATGCTCCCGGATCGCCTGGTCTGGTAACGATTTTGGCCATTGGTTCGGTGATCTGGTAGTGATGGTGGATCGAAGCTCCGCCCACCCACTTAGTGTCATTACTTCCCGGTTTTAACCAGGAAGTAATGTGTTTTTTACCTTCTGCGCAGAAGGTTTTGCGCGCACGTGATGCGTGTGTGCTTCCAAACTGGTAAGGAAGGTAAGTAGATTTCACCCCTGCTCCAGGCTAGCATTAAACGAGACCTTACTCAAATCTGGGTAGCTTTCCTATCCTTGAGCTTGCCCAGGTGCATGGCAAGCAGGTCTGCCAAATTTCAAGGCTGTTGGCATGGCCCCTTCTCAAATGAAGGCACTGACTCTCCCAGTTCACTCTGTTAAAGCCCTGTCAAGAGCCACAATCAAGTCCGTAAATGGCTGTAGACAACCACAGAAACAGCCATTCTACTTCATCATAGGCCACAGACCAGAAGGAATTCCAGATAACATGGCCAGAGGTCTTAATCACCTTAGCAGAAACCTTCTGTTTTGTGTTCTGCCTGTTCCTTCTGGCTATTAGTCAAAGCAATTGAGAAAAGAAATTAGCCAAGTAAGCCATACCTAAGTCAGTGACTCTGGCTTGTTCCAGAGCCATGGTGGCTCAGTGGTTAGAATGCAGTATTGCAGGTAATTTCTGCCGACTGCCAGCAGTTCAGTCCTGGCCGGCTCAAGGTTGACTCAGCCTTCCATCCTTCTGAGATAAAATGAGAACCCAGATTGTTGGGGGCAAGAGGCTGACTCTGTAAACCGCTCAGAGAAGGCTGTGAAGCACTGTGAAGCGGTATATAAGTGCTATTGCTATTATTCAATGAACGATAATGAAAAATCCTGGGCACAGATCTTTCGCACATGCCTGCAACTGAATGTATGAAGAACTGGAAAGCAGGATTTAATGAAAACTTACACACAAAGCTGCGATCCTCTCAACAGTACAAGTGAAGTTTCTAAGAGTGCTCCAGATTCTCCAGTAGCTGCTGATGGAAGAGGATATCTATCACCTGTTGCAAAATCTTTAATTTGGATCTTGCACGGAGCCAAGGGTTGGTTTTGAAGGCTAAAATGGCTCCATGGAATTACCAGTCTTCTGGTAATCATTTGTATGTTATAGTTAGCTAATTCTCTTTTGTTTGGTCCAATAAATTAAATATTAAGTCATAAAACAGTGCCAGTAGCTGACCACTAAGTTGACCAAAGGTTGTACTGATTGTTTAAGTCTCGGCCATTTCATGCCATCACCCTCGAGTTGTTTTTAGGCTATTTGTCATCAGATAAAATACCCCAGGAGAGATTTTACTCAAATATTGTTTACTGACTCTAAGCGAAAAACTTCTCAATGCGAAAAAGACAATTGAGGATTTTAGTTGGGTAATGCTTTATGCAGCTTGTCTCTAGTGGTGAGACAGGCGTTGACAGCAGAACCACCAGTAAATGATTCTTTAAAACTGCACTTGGATTAGCAACACCAACTGCACACAATAGTTTTATTTGATTAATTTCCCCGCTGCAAGAATAGTCACACACATAGTTTTTATTAAAGAGGAATTGTAAGAGAGGACTTGGTGTTCAGCTTTCAGTATAATAGGTGGGTTTTCCCCCCTCCCCGCCCTCTGAACATTTCTTCCTTCAGGGAACCTATTCTGTATTGTCTAGTAAGAAGATGGAAAAATAGCTTGTTCTTTTTGTGTTTGTTGCAGCTATAAAATACTCCAGACATTCAATACATGACACCACCTAATTGAAATTTCTGCAATCACAGCATTCCATCTGAGTTGGCCCCTGCATTTCTTTTGGAACTACTCGTTTTTGAAAAAAGTCTGTCCTTTTCCAAGAATACGTTCACTTGCGTGGTTACCTTTGCAACTAAGGCACGAGTACAAAATAGATCATTCTTTTTTCCTGGTGCAAATGGATAAAATCTGAATTTAAACAGGATAGTTTAAGAAGGACCACTGCCTCTTCACTATATAATGCAGCAGCTATGGCCCCAGCATTTTGGGTGCCAGGGACCGATTCTATGATGGACGGTTGTGGGAGGGAGGGGTATGGTTTATCCTGAGTCCTGCACATCTGCAGATGGGGCTTTGTTCGCTTGCGCGGCATAGCTCTTGGCAGGCCGCAGGCCGGGAGTTGGCAACCCCTGATATAATAGGTTTATTTTATAGACAAATTAGAAGGCTATTGCGGATCAGGTTTCTTGCCTTTGTGTAAACCCAGTTCTGTATAATTAGAAATATTTCTTTTAAAATTGTAACACAAAAAGAGTGATTGAATGTAATGATTTTGTTAGGTCAAGGTTTACTTGATAAGAATTAAAATTATCATTGTTTAAACAAGTGTTCCAATTGCAGACATTTGTGATGCCTCATTACAGTTGTTTTAAGGGTGTGATTCCACAATTAATACCTATTTCTAAATATTCACTAGGACTAGGTAATCCATTTGTGGTTAAGTAGTTTAGATAATCCTTCTGTGGTTAAGTGGTTCTACTAGTCACTCCTATTTACTCTTGGGCTTGTTCAGTTGTACCACTGGGGATTTGCTCCTGACTTTACTCATCAAGGCAATTGCCTTGAATCTCTGGATTTGGTTGAATGGCTTCAAGGTTCCTGGTCTGCTCTGGTGCTTATTTCCCTGCCTTGGAGGAGAACTGTGATATTTCCCCTTGGATTTAGTTCATGGACAGTAATGATAAAAGCCACCAGTCACTCCAAAACTACCTCTGCGGAGGTTGCTCATTCTAGAGCAAAGATGTCCAACCTGGGAACTTTAAGATCTGTGGACCTCAGCTCCCAGAATTCCCCAGCCAGCATCTCTGGCTGGGGAATTCTGGGAATTGAGGTCCACAAGTCTTAAAGTTGCCAAGGTTGTACACCCTAACTCTGGAGTTTCATCTTGGCTTCTCAGAGTGAGCAACCAGACTGACATGTTAACATTTCATTCTCTGAATACTTGTAGGGAATCCATGACTGCTGAAGCCTTAATATCCGTTCTAGCCCTTTTCTCTGAAAATTGGAGTCTGGGTTTTTACTCTGTACTGAAAACTAATGGACCGGGGAACTTGGGAAACTAAATTCTCCACAAGACCCAGGCAAGGCATCTGTTCATTTTATCATGGATCTTTCTGAACAGATCAAAGAGTGTGCTGATGAACCAGTTGGAAAAGGTTATTTGGTATCCTGCTTGGTGGAGCACAGAGGAAACATCACCGAATACCAGTGTCACCAGTACATCACCAAAATGACAGCCATAATTTTCAGTGATTACCGCCTGATCTGTGGATTTATGGATCACTGCAGGTCTGATATAAACCTCCTGAAGTGTGGCAGTATTCGACCGGGAGAAAAGGTAATCTATTTGAAAATCTATTTTGATTCTTTATCTATTAATTTTGGGGAAGAGCATCATTTCTCTAAAGAAGGAAGTTCTCTAACCTGCTTTGAAGAAGCCAGTTGGAAGATCATGGCTAAGAGTCTGTAGAGATTCTCAGTCATCCAGATCACGGTTGTCCCAAAGGTGCTTTTTTAGGAGGCAACTGGACTTTCTTGTTATTTCTTTAAAGATGTTTCACTTCTCATCCAAGAAACTTCTTCAGCTCTGACTGGATGGTGGGGAAGGGAAGGATTTAGCTATCCAATTTGGATGAACACCCTTGGAATAGTGTGGGAGTATGAATGGATTTCCAGAGAAAAAAATTGCAGACTACAGGAACCATTTGCACCACTCAGGTGACCCTGAGGACACAGATAAACCTCCCAGTGCTTCAATGACCCTCTAAAAAGATGCAAATGACCAGCTGTCTGCAAGGAGTATAAATCCTTCCATTTGCCACCATCCAGTCAGAGCTGAAGAAGCTTCTTGGAAGACAAGTGAAATGTCTTCAAAGAAAAAATCAGAAAGTCTAGTTGTCTCCTGAAAAAGCACCTTTAGAAAATAATGGCTAGATTTCTTATTTTTATATGGAATTTGTGTTATTATCTGGACATGTTTATGGCAAGAGTCAGTTAGCCTTTGATTGACTGAGAATGCCCTTAGATTGAAGTTATCATTGGGATTGGTGTTCGGTTTTATTTTCAAAACAGGTAGTTCTCAATTTATGACAACAGTAGGGATAAAAATTTCTATTGCTAATGATATGGTCATTAAGTGAGTTGCCCCCAATTTTATATTTTTTTTTGGCCACCATATATTGTTAAGCAAATCACTGTAGTCATTCAATGAATCATATAGTCACTAAGTGAATCTAGCTCCCCACATTGATTTTGCTTGTCAGAAGCCCTCAGGGAAGATTACAAATGACGATCACATGATCCCAGGATGCTGCAGCGGTCATAAACACATGCCAGTTGGCAAGCACCCAAAGTTTGAACATGTGACCATGAGGATCCTGCGATAGTTGTAATTCACTTTATTTCAGTCCTGTTGTAACTTTGAACGGTGGTTAAATGAATGGCCGTAAGTCAAAAACCACCTATAAATTGTACCAAATATTTTTTTTGCTGTTGAACAATTTCATTCTCTGCGTGCAGGATGCCCATTCTCAAGGGGAAGTGGTAGCCTGCCTGGAGAAAGGGCTGGTAAAAGTGGCAGAGGATAACGAGCATCGCATCAAAGTCTCAGAGTCATGCATGAAAGCGATTCTCCGAGTGGCGGAGCTGTCATCGGATGACTTCCACCTGGACCGGCATCTCTATTTTGCTTGCCGAGATGATCGGGAACATTTTTGTGAAACTGTAAGTTTCTGCTTAGCTTTCTTGTCCTCCTTAGCTAAAATGTCCCCCTTCAGCAGATCTGGCTGGCTTGATGACTCCCCCCACTCCCCGGAAGCTTCTCCAAATACCTCTCCAGATGTCATCTTGGGGGAGGACGAACCAGTTCCAGGCACTTCAGGAGGGGATTTGGTCAATGGCTCTGAGCAGCCATCTGAGAGGGATTTGGCTGAAGCACAGCTGCAGCAGGGCAGCCCTGGGGCTTCAGGTGGGGAAAGCATGCAGCTGCAGCCAGTCAGGGATGAGGAAGAGGAACTGCCTTCTGCACCGATCCAAGAACAGTAAGGCAGAGAAAAGGCAGGAGCAGAGAAGGTCAGCCAGATTACTTGCAAGGAGACAGCCTTGCACTTGCTTGATGGGCTGCAGCAGAAGCTGGCTTTTTAACACAGCAGACAGATGGAGGCAATGCTGGGAATGACGTCTTCGTTTCCTGCTGGTTGTGATTTCTGCCTTGCTTTGGATTGACAATGTGACTTGACTTGGATTGTGCCTTGTGAACTCTGGGTTTGTTTGTTTTTTTTGTCTTGTCAACCTTCTTATGTTGTGGATTTAATTTTGTCTGGTGAGTTTATCTCATTTGGGAAACTTTCAAGTGCCTTGTGGACTCTTTGGCCCTTGCTCTGTGGACTAGCATTGGTCTGCTTGTGGCTGCGTTTTTGGTGAAGGGAATTGCTGGAGAATATTAATAAGCCCACTAAACCATGGTTATGTGGTTTGGAATGGCCTGTTTTGGGATGGGATTCCTCCAGCCCAGCAATGAACAGAAAAGAAAGAAGAGGAAAAGGCCCATAATATGGTCTGCATTGTTGCCAGGGAAACTTATTGGACACAGTCATGAAGGCAACAAAAAGTCAAGCTTGATTTAAGGAGATTACTTCTTACTACAAAATAACAAACAAACACTACAAAATAACAAACTTGATTCAACATTGATTTCATTTTTACTGATAGAGAGTACAGCATTATAATCAAAAAGCATCAAAAATACATTAGTAAAATGGAGCGTAGCTGATGCTGTAAGCTCCATTTGACTTGGCTTTGACAATAATGGTGTTTCACTCTGTCTTCGTGAGTTTATTGGAACAGTATATGGTGAATAACCATGTGTATCAGATCTTTGGAAGTGACTATAATATAAATATATTTTTAATTATAAATATATTGGTGAAACCTACTAAAAGAGTTGTTGCTTTATTTCACAGACTCAAGCAGGCGAAGGCAGGGTATACAAGTGTCTATTTAACCACAAGTTTGAAGATGCTATGAGTGAAAAGGTGAGTGTCCTCCAAGAGAAAATGCTGAATTCAGCCTTTTAGTTGCTGTCCCCTCCTTCACCCAAGGATTGGCTTCTCAGTCACCTCTTGGGTTTCTCTAATCTATGCACCCAAGAGAGGACAAGCCGGCTGACTAACTAGAGTTATGAGTTCACACACTGCAGTTGTTTATCCACATAAACACACTGTATTCAACTAAATCACCTTATGGCTTAAAGAGGTAAGGTAGTTCATGCAATCTTTGAGACCACGGCTGGATTCCTAAAATAGGCTGAACCACAAACTTCCCAGTTTGTGTTAGGCACTCAGGCAGATCTATGGAGATCATATTAGCTGGGTGGAAGGACAGTGGAAAGGGGAGGAGATTTAGGTGGAAGGATGGGGTTAGTATTAAAGCATCTCTGTCCGTGTTCTGTGGCCCGGGGGAAAGTTGCTCTGAATTGCATAAGAACTTAGCACAACAGTCCTTGACTTACGGTCATAATTAAACTTGGAAATTACATAGTACATTTTTTTCAGTGTACTTTTTGCAGCAATCATTAAGCGAATGTGGCAATTATTAAGTGAACTTGGCAGTTGCTAAATTAACCCATTGGCTATGGGCCTGGTTTTGCCTGAAACTGGAAGTAAACACTGGTTTTGGGCAAAAATGTCATCTAGTCAACTTGTTGGACAGAGCAAGTTCAAAGGGCACCCTGTGCTAGTCCGTTGGAATACTTCTGTCATTGGTCTAGTGAAAGTCAAGATAATTTCTGAATGACAAAAGTGGTGGTGTATTGATATTAAGTTTGCCTGTTCTGGGGAATAAGAAAATGTTCTGCTTTCCTTCCAGATACATACTGATTCAGCCCTTCCAGGGTTGGTCTACATATAAATCTTTTGGAACAGGAATTCATAGTTTCTAAGGACCACTTCCTGCTCCAGAAGATTTATAACCAGAAAAAACTTTGGACCATTCCCAAAAGAATTGGATTGAGGTGATATAGAAAACTGGAACCAGGGAACATTTTGTAATCTTCTAATTCAGATGCGTTTTCATTTTTAATCGGTACAAAATTTTAATTATGTCATAAATCAATATAAAGCAAAGATGAATTGTCAGTTGACTTGAATTCTCGCTTGCCCTCTTCAGTGTCGGGATGCATTGACAACTCGGCAAAAGTTGATTGCCCAGGACTACAAAGTCAGCTACTCCTTGGCAAAATCCTGCAAAAGCGATCTGAAGAAGTACCGTTGCAATGTTGAGAATCTGCCTCGTACCCGGGAAGCCCGTCTCTCTTACCTGCTCATGTGTCTTGAATCTGCTGTGCACAGAGGTAGAGTTTATCCTTTTTGCTGTACTGTCAAACCCTAGTTGGTGAACAGAACAGAAAGAAATCTGTGGGTGCCACACTTGTCAATGGGATGCATGCAAAATCCTTAGATACCATAGGGGAAAAATACACATTAAATGATAATATATTTTTAAAGAAGTATAGCAGTTGAAATGTAAAAAAGACTTCAGAATTTTTTTGCATGAGTTCTTGAAAATCATGTCAGTCTCTGGAATCTCTGAAGGAGAGGAAGCCACAGAGAACTGACACCCCTCTCCCTCCCCCAACCGTGGAGTGGTTATCTGTCTCTTCTCTAGAAAGTGCATTTAGTTTAGCAAAATTCTTGTAAACAGGTGAGTTAAAAAAAACATACCATTCTGATCCACTATCAGTGTCGTCGTAGTTCCTTGCACCTGACAGGTCAGATATTGACATTGGTCAACAAAATATTTTCTATCAGCCTTTGTCGGAAGGTTGAGCCCTAGGCTATTTAGAGAATTAAAACCAATGTTATATTTTGAATTTAATTTGGAGCCAACCTGATTGCCCCTGAATTAATATGTATAGTGGTGACACCAAAGTTGGGAAAATTTTAGTACAGCATTTTCAAACTTGGCAACTTTTAGAGGTGTGGATTTCAACTCCCAGAATTGTGGGAATTGAAATCCACACAATGCTTCTTTAGATCCATCCGTAATCCTGTAGAATTGTGACCTTCAAAACAATCCGAGCTTGATCTAAAGACTATTAATAGATAAAGAGAAACTGACTAAAGAGGTAGCTTAATTGAACACTTTGAGCCAATATCCACTGTCTTTGTTGGGAAGTGTAGACAAAGTCATCCATCAGAAGACAATTGTGAGTTTCGGGGCACGTTTGAGCAGCTCGAACTTCTCTTCGTAGGAGAAAATAATGGCAATAAATCATGTCACGGTTAAAAAAGAGTCCCGTGGTTTTTGGAACACAGGCTGGTGATGTTCATGAGGCTGGAAAGAGCTACAAAGCTATTTCCAGAGATGTTGGATTCCAGTCAGGCAGATGATGCACAAATAGAGCACCACCTTGTTATTCTTCCGAGAACAGATCATCGAAGATCAAGGGGCCCAAAGAACCCTGAGGTAATGATAAGGATCTCCTGGCCCTTGTGTTACCTTATCTCAGTGTTCATGAGTCTACCAGCAGGACAACACTGAAGAACAGTCTGCATCGGAAGACATTAAGGATAAAAACACTGCATTTCTGTCTGTCTCAGGTTTGCCAAAGACGCCCTGAATGACCCAGCAGGCAGTTGGAACAATATTGTGTCGGTAGCTGAGATTGACAAAGCAGGACTTTTGAGCATTAATGAGAAACGCTGTGTTTGGAGACAGTGAAACATTGCATTTCAATAAAAGAGCCTCACTCAACTGTGAAGCATGCTAGTGGGAGTATCATGGCTTGGGGCTGCTGTGCAGCTCTCAATGGCTGAGTGAGCAATTGATTCTGGATAATACCAGCAAATTCTACAGGAGAATGTCAGGCTGTATTTCTGTGAGATGAAGCTTATACAGATGTAAGTGATGCAGCACAACAACAATTCCGTGTGCACAAATGAATCCATGACAGTTGCCTGGGCCAAAAGAAATTTTATGTTTTGGAAGGGCAAGTTAAAGCCCTGACTTTTAACCCACCTGAGATGTTACAGTGTCACTTGACATGAGCAGCCATGCAAGATAAGCTCCAGATATCAACGAATCAAAAAATTTCTATAAAGAGGAATTGACCATAATGCATCTATGCTAAAATGCAGGATGGAGTCATTGCCAGTTGCAGGAAGTCTGTCCAGTAAGCAAATCTAAAATTCCATGCACTTTTCCCAACAAAGGCAGTAGAAGTTGGCTTAGAGCGTTCAATAAAAGAGGTGGCAGACTCAAAACAAAATGTGCTCGGATATGTATGTAAGTAATTTAAAGAAAGGCTCTACTAGGAAAAGGCTTAAGTGAGAAAACACTAAAACTGCTGCTAGCTGGGTTGGTGCCTGCTTCAGCTCCATCCCTTTCACTCAGTGGAATCATTCTTTTTTTTTTTTTTTTTTTAATTTTTAACAGCTTTCTGATGCTGAAGTAAATGTAAAATTTTCAAGTGGAAAATCCTTTCCCAATTTTTGTTATTGCAACAAGAATGTCTGTGTAATACATGAGTCACAGCCGGAGCAATTCTTCCGACCTGTCATTCCAACAATCCAAACTTGTCTGTGGCTGGGATTCTATTCCACCTTACCTGAATCTCCTCTGATTTGCCCTAGGCCGGCAGGTAAGCAGCGAATGCCAGGGAGAAATGCTGGACTACCGGCGGATGCTGATGGAGGACTTCTCCCTGAGCCCAGAAATCATCCTCGGCTGCCGCACTGAAATCGAGCACCATTGCTCGGGGCTGCATCGAAAGGGCCGCACTCTGCACTGCCTGATGAAAGTAGTTCGGGGAGAGAAAGGCAACTTGGGGGACAGCTGCCAACATTCAGTAAGCTTGGCGGGGGGTGGGGGGGAGTCTTCACCTACCGTTTCCTCACAACACATGCCTGTTTGGTGCTTGTTGAATTTTAGCATCTTGGGCATATCCCGTCTGGCTTCTGTGGACAAAGCAGTGGGCTGTTTGGCAGGAACTCTGCCCCTTAAAGCAACCATCTCCTGACTTTGCCAACTGCCGGGAGGTGGGGGGAATGGGATGGTTCTGACAAGCAGCGGGCAAGCACATGCAGCTCCATTTGAGTGAGCGGTGGACACATGCACCCACCACTCACGCAAGTCAAGCAGCAGACACATCCGTGCTCGCCTTCCACCTCTGCAGCCTGGTTCTGAACAACCCTTGGCCCAGTAGTGGGCCACAACCTGGGGGTTGGGAACCCCTGCCTTAAAGGACCCAAGTCCATTGAATTCCTAATTCAACGCAGTGGCACAGTGGTTAGAATGCAGTACTTCAGGCGACCTCTGCTGACTGCCAGCTGCCTGCAGTTTGGCAGTTCGAATCTCACTGGCTCAAGGTTGACTCAGCCTTCTGTCCTTCCGAGGTTGGTAAAATGAGGAGCCAGATGTTGGGATTCACTATGCTGACTCTGTAAACTGCTTAGAAAGGGCTGGAAAGCACTAAAGTGGGATATAAATAAATGCTATTGCTATTGCTAATTCCTTTCCAGTTGCCACAGTGGCAACACAGTGAACAGCTTTCACTGAAGCTGACTTGGCATTTTAAGCTCCGTGTGTGTGCTTTTCTCCCTCCCTCTGTCCCTCAAACTCACCTTGTGTTGGAGTCTTGGCACTGAAAGGGTCATGGTCTCTGAATGGTTTTTCAAGAAAATGAATGGGCTACAATAGTAAGATAAGGGAATGAGAACAGGCAGAGGACAGGAGAGGAAAGGAAGTCTTATCCTCATAAGAAGCAGCAGCAGCCGCCAAGAGCTGCCAATCTTGCAGGCTCTCCTGAAACGCCATCCACCTCTTCTTCAGCTTTCTCAATTCCAGCAGCATGGGAAACAAAAAGAACTCTGGTTAAGAGGGCAGCTAAGATGATCAAAGGACTGGAAACTAAAACATATGAAGAACGGCTGCAGGATTTGGATTTGGTAGTCTAGAGAAATGAAGAATTAGGGGGGACATGATAGCAGCATTCCAGTATTTGAGGGGCTGCCACAAAGAAGGGGGTCAAATTATTCTCCAAAGCCCCAGAGGGCAGGACAAGAAACAACGGAGGGAAACTAACCAAAGAGAGAAGCAATCTGGAATTTAGGAGAAACTTCCTAACAATGAGGACAATTAACCAGTGGAATAGCTGGCCTTCAGAAATTGTGGGTGCTCCATCACTGGAGGATTTTAGGAAGAGACCAGATAGTCACTTACCTGAAATAGTATAGGTTCTCCTACACTAGCAGGGGGCTTAACCTGAAAGACCTCCAAGGCCCCTTCCAGCTCATTCTATTATTCCATTCTATCCCTGTATCACAGCGGTTCTCAACCTGGGGGTCGCGACCCCTTTGGGGGTCGAACGGCCATTTCACAGGGGTCACCAAAGCCCTCTCTCGCCCCCCCCCCCCACGCCTTCACTCACCCTCTGCCTCTGTTGGATCGCCCGGTCGCCGGTCGCTTACCCCGCCCACTCCCAATCTATTGCTGCCTCCGGAGTCCCAGCTGGTGGCTAGAGGGAAAAAAAAACTTTAAATTCTTGCCGCGGGGCTTCAAAGAGCTAGCTGCAAAGAGGTAAATTCCTGGAGCAAGTTTTTTCCCCCTACCTATGGTGAAATTGAAACTAAAGAAGGGTCTTTTCTGCAACGTGACAAAATGAGGCAGAGAGATTTCTTTTTCTTTTTCCTCACCAAAAAAGGTAGGTGCAAAACTGCAAACAATGGGAAATTTAGGGCAAGATTTTAGGGCAAGATTTTAAAACACATACACAAAAAAGCTCTGTTTAGGGAATTGTAATAATTGAGATACTATTAATTGTATATTGTGTTGAAAGCAGAAATGGTTGTGGTTTGGAGGAATATATGGGGGAAATTATTTGGTTTATTAGTATTGGTAAATTAATTGATTTGTAAGAAATTGGATTGCATGGAAATAATTGGAATATTCATGTTCATATTGATTAATATACAAAAAAGATAGTTATATAACTAATTGATTTATATTAAAATGTTGAATTTGTATTAAACAACTGTATTACATAATTAACCAATGTGAGAATGGATATAAAAATAGATGACAATGGGAAGGGGTATAATATAGAATAGAAGGGAAAAATTGAATTTGATTAAGATTAGAGATGAGGGTGAAGGGTAATATTGGTTTTTTAAAAAAATATATGAGGAATAAATATGGTAAAAAGGAAATATAGAAATTGTAAATTTAATTGAAATGACTAAATACTGTGTTGGAAGAAATATCCTTCTGGGTTCTGCTCCAAGTAGGGAAAAAGACACTGGAAACATGGAGACTGCTTGGAAAGATGGTTTAATGGTGGACAGGATCACATGGCTTGATGGGGCCCATTGTGTTAGTTTCTGTTGCTATTGTGTTGCAAATGTCCTTTGACAAAGGATTGAGTTTCTGCCTCTGGCCCATTAACAAAGGGTCGGGGGCAGGAAGGTGGGAGCTGCTTTGTCTGTAAAATATGCTTCTCCATTTCTCATCCAGGGAAATATAATATTCTGCCTTTTTAATATTTCCCAAAATATTTCATTCTTCTAGGAAAGGGGTAGGTGCTAACCTCCTACAACTGTTTAAATTTGTGAACAAGCCAAATACTCTGTTCAAAGAAAATACGTTGTATGTTTGTATGTGTGTTTCTAATTATTGCTATTTATTCCTATTTGTTCTCTTTTATTCTTTAAAGTTTAACAATTCATTCTTTATCTTAATATCTTAATATTTGTTTGGGGTTGGCTTTCTTCCCTTTCATCTTTTTTATTGTACAGCAATCTTTCTCCTCAAACCTACCACCTCTGTCTTTTCTTTCTTTCTTACTTTCTCTCCCCCCCTCTTCTTCTTCTCCCTACTTCCTCTTTCTTTCTCCTTCTTCTCCTCTCTTCCTCCCTCTCTTACCTTCACTCTTTCTCTAATTTCCCTTCCCTTCCTTCATCCCTCTCTATTGCTGTATCCTTTTATGCATATGGACTACTCAGAGGGCTGAAAAAGTTATTTTTGACTGGTCCTCGCACTTTTGACCAGTCCTCGAATTTATACCATGTTGAAGAGAAGCAGTTGTGAAATGAGTGACATGGTTGTTAAGAATGCTGCACAGGCATAAATGTGAGGATGGTCATAAGTGTGAGGACCAGTCAAAAGTGCGAGGACCTGTCAGAAATGACTTTTTTCAGCCCTCTGAGTCGTCCCTATACACATAGCCATGGCCACCTGTCACATGACCAGCTAGCCTTGCCCACCCAGTCACATGACCGCCAAGCCACGCCCACAAAATAAGCCACGCCCACAGAACCGGTAGTAAAAAAAAATTAAAACCCACCCTGGTTGGGGGTCACCACAACATGAGGAACTGTATTAATGGGTCGCGGCATTAGGAAGGTTGAGAACCACTGCTGTATCATCTATCTATCTATCTATCTATCTATCTATCTATCATGCAGCGTGACTACCCAGAGTGATATTGATTGATCTTTCCATTGTGTCACCAGAGGGCCAGTTTATAAACAGAAAGCAAACACACCATCAATTCAGGGTGGGACTCAAGCCATAGTTCTTTTAATGTAATGATAGATACCAGATTTTGGGTATGTAATTCAGAAACACATTCTTATCTTTAAATTATATTTTTTCCTTTAAAATCTATTAAACAATTTCTGACCTAAAATGGGGCAACAGTCAGGCAAATCCATATTACAAGTAGTCCTCAATTTACAACTACAGTTGAGCCGAAAGTTGCTGCTGATAAGTGAGACATTTGTTAAGTGAGTTTTGCCCCATTTTATGACCTTTCTTCCATTAGTGATTCACTGCAGTTGATAAGTTAGTAACCCAGCTGTTAAGTGAATCTGGCTTCCCCGTTGACTTTGCTTGTCAGAAGGTCCCAAAAGGGGATCACATGATCTTGGGACTCTGCAACTGTCATAAATGTGAACCAGTTGTCAAGCATCCGAATGTAAATCACGTGACCACAGGGATGCTGCAATGGTCGTAAGTATGGAAAGGTCATAAGCCACTTTTTTCAGTGCTGCTGTAACTTCAGGTGGTCACTAAACGAACTGTTGTAAGTTGAGGACTATACGTACAGTTATAACCTCAACTTTTTCCATTACCTATAATTATTACAAACAAGTTCTATATAACTTACACAATTATTGAATCTTCAAACTAACATTCTAAATTTCATTTTTTTTTCCTATAGTAAGCATAAAAACCAGGAGCAGCTAGCCTGCACACACACACACACACACACACACACACACACACACACACACACACACACACGACTGTAGGAATGTGGTAGCTTAGGTTCAGGGTATGTTCCCTTGGTTCTGCTCCATGTAGCTGCCACCTCTCCTATTCCGGTGCATACATATCTTTCCGGCACAGTGTTTCCATCTAGTATTTCCAAATACATCATAGTTGCAGGAATTAACAACGATAAAAGGGAGCAACATTAATCTTTTATCGCTGCTTTCTTCCTCTTCTTCAATAACAGACTCTTATTCTGCCAAGAACCTGCTGGTTGTATATAAAAGAAGGGCTCTGATCATTTTATGTTTCGAGCCGGGGGAGGATAAGCAGAATCAAGATTAAAGAAAGAAAGCCAAAGAATTGTGTGTGTGACTGAAATGAAAACTTCCTCGTGCTTCGGTGTGACAAACGGGAATCCCTCGGTTTTGTACCTTGGGTGGAGAGAACAACAGATTTATTTCCCAGACAGACACAGATTATGCTGGTATCCCCTGCAGACTTCCATTGTTGGGTATACACCTCTGTTTAATAGGTGCATTTGGTGGTTGGTGGCCTTCCAACATCCAGATTTTCTTGATAGGTTTTCATTAAGGGACTTGCAGCATATCAGCTGGGAAAGGAGTGGCTGGGATGCAGCTCAGCTGATTCCCCATTTACCACACTACCTGGCAGCTGGCCCTTTGGGTTTGCAGGAAGAATTTTGCTTCCAAAGAAATAGGGAACTCCCTTAGCTTGCAAAGATGGTGCGAGGATTTGGAAAGATTGTGGTTTAATTGCGGTCTCAAGTCCATAACGGACAGGTGTCTGTGGCCAGTTTCCTCTCCGCTGACTCGAGATGTAGAATGTTAAAAGCTGACATTGTTTCCTTAGAAAACCATCAAGTGATAAGGCTTTAATATAAATCTGCTTCCTTACAAGAACATTTTACTGAATTCTTTTCTTTCCAGGAATGGATAATAAGCGTTGAGGTCTCTTCAGTACTGCACTCTGATTTGCTTTCTTTGGAAGCTGGCCATCTCTCTGTTAATGTTGTCCTGTATTAAACTGGAATATGTTTTCCATAATTGCTTTATTTGGGTCCAGTGGCTTATATTTTGCCTTCTTCCCATCCCAAATGAAATGGCTAAGAGCACTAATTCCCAGGCTGTCATTCACACCAAACACTCTTTACTTGAAGACTGTTTCAGATGGGAGGTTGCAACTCACATTCATGGCTGGAATTGGGGGGAAGACCATCGTCATCGAATGCCCAGCGCGGCTTCTCCCTGCCCTCCTATCTGTCAGTTCTAGGAAGGGAAAAGACTCTGTCCAACTAAGTTGGTTCTAGTTGTTCTCACTGAGATTAATCTTAGTTAGTGTAATGAATATGGTGGAATGTAGTCTGGATTCCAAGAGGGAGGGGCTGCTTTCCAGAAGGCAAAGAAGCAGCAAAGCATGGGAAAGATTTTTGGAAAGAAAAGAGTTAAGGCTCTTATACTTTTCTATAGGTGAGAAATAATAACTGCTCAGAAGTATCTCGGAATAGACTGGACTGGACTAGACTAGAGTAGACTAGAGTAGAATAGAGTAGAATAGAATAGAATAACTTTATTGTCACTTTGAATGTAGACTAATTGGCATACATTAAAAATGAAATTTTGTTGCATACAGCTCTTAAAGGGTCACCATCTCCAATTTTACACCACATAAACATGACAAGATAAATAAATACAAAATTATGTATATACCCACTTATATTATATGAAACAGAGAACAGACACACGTGCCTTGGTTCCTGGGGCCTGACGAAGAGAATGGTACTTTGGGTTGCAAATGTCTGGATCCTCGAGATGTTGTGGGGTAGCCTGACACTTTGCCTGTCTGACTTAGAGTTATCTGCTCCAAATGAAAGAGTAGAACTACAAATAGTCAGGATCTGACCCAGTCAAAGTTCAGCTCTTTGCTCTTGATTGGGTTAGTTTGAAACAACCCTTTGCCCAAAGCCACCTCTCCTTCGTGGGCTATTGGCCACACAGTAGTTGCAAGGAAGAGGTGACATCCGTGCTTCAGAGTCATGGTCTCCTTACAGAGTCAAGCCCTGGCTTTAACTGGTGGAGAGACAGCTGCTTGTCCCAACGAGGATTCTGGGTCTTAAGTTTTGGTTTTTCTTCCTCCTTTCAGCTTCAGACTCTGATCCAGGAGGTGGACCCTGTGGCGGATTATCGCATCGATCGAGCTTTGAATGAAGCCTGCGAGTCGGTGATACAAACAGCCTGCAAGCACATCCGTGCCGGAGATCCCATGTAGGTGACCGAGCCCTGCCTTTTTTCACCAGCACTTGTTACGTGTTTCTTTGAGATGGGAGGAACCCACAGAGAGAGGGGTGGATTGCAGGTGGTCTCTTGCAGAGGGAAGATTTGGACTAAGAAAGACTAGAAGAGATCAGTGTTGTGATGATGCATTAAGAGCCATGAATCTTCCTGGCCATTTCTACATCCCTCAGTTATCAGGGAAATAAAGCATCTTCTGCTGATTCAGAGCGGCTAGTGGTAACATTTGAAAAAAGCCTCTGAGGGATAAATTGGGCTCTAAAGCTGCTGGGATTTATATAATTTTATTCTACAGGTAGTCCTCGAGTTACGACCACAATTGAGCCCAAAATTTATGTTGCTCAGTGAAACATTTGTTAAGTCAATTTGTTTACAACTTTTCTTGCCACAGTTGTTAAGGGAAGCACTGCATTTATTAAGTTAGTAACGTATTAAATGAATCTGGATTCCCCATTGACTTTGCTTGTCAGAAGGTTGCAAAAGCTGATCACATGACTGCAGGACAAGGCAACTGTCATAAATATGAACCAGTTGCCAAGCATCCAAATTTTGATCATGTGACCATGGGGATGCTGCAGTGGTCGTAAGTGTGAAAAACGGTCACGGGTAACTTTTTTCAATGCTGCTGTAACTTTAAACGGTCACTAAACGAACTGTTGCAGATTGAGGGTTACCTCCCTTTCTGCCCATCTCGTTAAAAAAAACTCTGGGAAATCCTGATTTTTGGATGCAGTTGGTTGCCAAGATAGATTCAGGGATTCAGACTGTCTTTTTAATGCCGCTTTAAGTTGGCCTTACAGATAAGCAATATAGGGAAAGGGTAGACCAGAGGTAGACCTCTTCTCCATCCAGAGATGGCTGTGTGGTTGCAATGGGCAGCCAGTTTGTGGGCAGTTTGGTTTGCCTGCTTGCCTGTGAAAAGCTAGCGGTTGTAGTGCCTAATATGAGAGCTGCAGAGATGCTGTATTTGCCGTCTTAACTCTCCTGCTTCCCCTGTAGGATTCTTTCTTGCCTCATGGAGCATTTGTACACGGAGAAGATGGTGGAGGACTGTGAACACCGGCTCTTAGAGCTTCAGTACTTTATTTCACGGGATTGGAAGTGAGTGCACGGAATTGGGGCTTTGAGGGGCTTTGCTTGTGACAATGGGACTTCCTTCCCGGTCCATTGGCGCTGTGGGGAGCCAACTCACCCAGGAATCTCACGCTGATGCTCTTTGGGCTCCCCTAGGTTGGATTCTGTCCTCTACCGTAAGTGCCAAGGAGATGCCTCTCGACTTTGTCACACCCATGGTTGGAATGAAACAAGCGAGATTATCCCTCCTGGAGCAGTCTTCTCCTGCCTATACAGACATGCTTATCGCACAGAAGAGCAGGGAAGAAGGGTAGGCATTATCCCCTCGTCATCTTGACACCTCTTGGTGCTTCTCGGAGAATAAATAGGGTGTGGGAGCATGCAGTGGGGTTTGGTTCCTGAAATAGTCGTTGAATTTTCCTAAGGGAACAGAGAAACTGAGCAGAAGGTCTGGGAACATCTGGGAAGACAACACAGTGTTTTTCTGGACAAGTTGTTTGGATCTTTACATGCCAGCCTTCTTGGCTGGGAAGCTCCATGTACATGTTAGGATGTTCACATATGTGAAAACCTGCAGTTTTTTATTTTCCTTGCCTCTGTAATGAGGTTAGGATCCACCAGAAGGTCAAGAGCTCTTAGTCACTGGGTGAGACTTCATAATGCAATGGACTTTCATATCAGAGGATTCCAGGTTCAATTATGGCATCGTGGGTAAAAAAAAAAATCAGTAGCATGTGAGGTGAAAGGCTGAGATCCATATTGGATTGAATTGGATGCTGTCTGGGTATTTTGGACTGCAGCTGTAATGGTCTTGTGGTCCAGGATTCATGAAATACTGTAGAGTCCTCTGGATTTGACAAACCCAGATGACTCTACAAGTAGAGTTTACAGACCTTTTGCAATTAGAGATCGGGTGTGGGGACAAAAAAGCCAAGTCGGAAAATTGTATTTTACCCATTTTACGGGAAGTTCTCTTTCCCAATGTTACAGAGGAGTAATGGAAATTGGGTGGGGGTGGGGTGGGGGGGAATTTTGCAGGCTATTGCTCAGCTGTGGATGTGGGATTGATCAAGTTTTTCTTGTGCAAATTACACCTTGGTTTCATCATTTTGTTGCCATGCGTTTGAGATCTGGGGAAATTGAACCATAACTTCCTCCAAGAAAGAATGGATTTTTGAAATGAGATTGTGGCATTTTGTAGATTAAAAAAAAGTTCATACAGTCAGGTTTATAGAAGAAACTTACAGAAAACCAGAGGATCAGTGGAGCATCCCTTTCCTTCCCTGCTTCATTCTCCAATATATTTGACTATATTTAACTTAGTCTTAATTTTTTGGAACATTAGTTTTAATCTGACTTCTGTACTGTCCAGTAGTTGGGTCTTCTGCTGATATATGACTTTCTATAATTATGATAGATAAAAATATGATATGTTTTCTATAATTAGACAGTTTATCTAGCCATGTAATGTTTGTGAGGCTTTTGGTGTAAGCAGCCTCCTAAATGTAGGATAGAAAATCTGGAGTTGTGAGCATTTTGACACAAACACAAATTAGAGATTGGATGTATTTTTAGTATCCTACAACAAGAATTACAGCTTGACCCAATTAGTTCAGTTGCTGCCTTCTTGTGATTTATTTAAGTACTTTCTGATTAAATAACCTTTTAGCCATTCGAATATCAATGAAAGTAAGAATTGGAAGGGGACTGCAAAGAAAGTAAGACTCAGAGGAGACAATGTTTTGGCCTGACACTGGGTTTGGCCAAGAATAGCTGGAGAATTGGTATCTGCTTGTGGAAGAGAAAAACCCCCAAATGTTTGGTTGGGGGGTTTGTTCATCACAAATGTCCTTATCTGTCTTCGGTAGTTATCGCGAGAATGCAGAGCGGAAGTACAGCGAATTCTGCATCAGCGCGCTTTGGATGTGAAACTGGATCCAGCCCTCCAAGACAAGTGCATGATAGATTTGGGGAAGTGGTGCAGTGAGAAAACCGAAACTGGACAGGTAACTATGGCATTCATTCTTTTCGGAATTAGACTAGACTAGACTGGAATTGTTATATTTGGGGACTAAGCAGTGGTAATTACCTGAAAATATCCCGACTTTTAAATAATCTGTCAACATAACTTTTCTTTAGGTTTAGAATATGAGCATTTCTATGCCTGTAACTTACTGCTTTTAATATAAACTTGATTACTTGTGGGACCATGTGTTGGCCGAAGAGAATTTGTACAAGTTTGAAAGCGTGAAAATGCAAGTAGATTAATAGGTACCACTTCGGTGGGAAGATAACAGCATTCCGTACACCTTTGGCGTATGGCCATTGTGGCCACATGACCACGGAGACGCAGATACTCTTTCGTATTTTGAATACTGCCATTGCTGTTTTCTGCAGTGCAGTTAAGACTACAGGTGGTGCTTGGTTAGCAGCCGCTCATTCCGCAACAATGTAAAATTAGAATGGTGCCGAATGAGTTGTGGTTGTGACCTGTCCTCAAAATTCTGGTCATCGCCGTCGCACAATTGCAGTCTGCATGCTTGGCAACCAGCTTGCGCTTATGACAGTTGCGACATCTGCAGTCACGTGATTGCAATTTGCGACTTTCCCTGCCAGATTGCCACCAGCAAAATCAATCGTGAATTCAGAAAAGGGAGTTGTGAGGTTGCTGGTCAAGAAACAGGATGGCTACATTATTGAATTGTTAAGGATGTTTGAAATTATGGATGTTAAAGGAAAACTGTGTGGTGCAGGGGTGGGCAACTCTGACAAAATTTAGGACCCATGGACTTCAGTTCCCAGAATTCCTGAGCTGGCATGGAGCTGAAAATTGAAGAAAGAGAAAGAAGAAACTTGGTGGCAAACCCAGAGAAGCAAATTTAGGCTGATGGTTTTGCCTTTTGACATCCCTCCAGCATGTTCATGTAGAAATTCTAATGGAGCAAGAAGAACCCCAAAGCTGGAGATGTTTGGGGCTCTTTTTCATAAGAGGTTTCTCTATACTGATTTTATTATTCAGCATAATGAGTATTTGAACAAAGTGAGGAATATTTTCTTCAATAGCTTATTCATGCGACCTTATCTTGCCTTTCTTCCAAGGAGTTTGATGAAGGGGAGATTGGTTTTGGCACTTGCTCCTTACAGGTAGACAGTTAAAAGGCAACTTGCATACTTGAGTGAAGATTGGCTGCCCAAAAGCTGTTTACCCCAGCAAGGCCAATTGCTTAATCAGCCAGAGAAATAGGAAGCGAAATAAAAGATTCAAAACCAGAAATATTGTAATCTAGTTGGGAAATAAGTGCATATTAAAATTAAGAAGCCAAGCACATTCCATATGTTATGCAAGGATTGGTTTTAGCATTGTGCATTAATAGAATAACAGAGTTTGGAAGGGACCTTGGAGGTCTTCTAGTCCAACCCCCTGCCCAAGCAGGAGACCCTATACGATTTCAGACAAATGGCTGTCCAATCTCTTCTTAAATCTCCAATGTAGGAGCACCCACAATTTCTGGAGACAAAGCCATTCCATTGATTAATTGTTCTAACTCTCAGGAAATTTCTTCTTAGTTCTAGGTTGCTTCCCTCCTTAATTAGTTTTCGTCCATTGCTTCTTGTCTTAACTTCAGGTGCTTTGGAGAATAGGTTGACCCCCCCTCTTCTTTGAGGCAGCTCATCAGATATGGGAACACTGCTATCATGTCACCACTATTCTTTCTCTTCATTAGACTAGATCAGGGGGTCAAACTCATGTTGTCACGTGACATATCATAACTTCTCCCCCCCCCACTTTGCTAAAATGGAAGTGGGCATGGCCAGCGTGTGACGCATCTGGCCCGCAGGCTGCAAGTTTGACACCCCTGGACGAGACATACCCAATTCCTGCAATTGTTCTTCATATGTTTTAGTCTCCAGCCCTCTAATCATCTTTGTTGGTCTTCCCTGCACTCTACCAAATCTCAACATCTTTTTTATATTGTGTCGACTAAAACTGGATGCAGTAATCAAGGCACTAGAAAGCAATATCAACACTTCACGAGATCTTGATTTTGTCCCTATGTTAATGCAGCTTAGAACTGTGTTGGCGTTTTTGGTGGCTGCAGCACACTGCTGGCTCATATTTAAGTGGTTGTCCACCAAGACTCCTAGATCCCTCTCACAGTTACTGCTATTAAGCCAGGTATAATCTACCCAGTACCTATGCATTTGGTTTTTCTTGCCTAGGTGTAAAACCTTACTTTCTTTGTTTTAAGCCAAGTATTTTTAGCTAAAAGAATGACCAGCTGAGAGACTAGTGGTATTTCAGAGGGGTGTGAATCTTAGCTTTCTTACTTCAATACAACCTGGAGCAAGAATTATGGCTTACTGGGCCAGGATTTATATTTGTCAGAAAAATGATATATAACACCCTTGCTAAAATCCATAGCAGAATCCTGGAGACATTTTTGTGGAAGAATGAGTAGCCCAGAGCCATTTCATTGTGCATTTGGAGGATTCTCAAAGGAATAATCAAATATATGTTGTTGTTTTGGGTTTTTTTGTGTGCAGGAACTTGAATGTCTACAGGACCATCTGGATGATCTGGTAACCGAATGCAGGGAGGTTGTTGGGAACCTTACAGAGCTGGAATCTGAGGTGAGGTGACTTTCTTCAAGAGAGGAAACTCCACTATTTTGTGGCGCTTAATACTGAGTCGTCAGTGGATTGCAAACTGCGCTTTATCTTCCAGTGCCTAGAATGGTTAGACCAGTGTTTCTCAATCTTGGTAGCTTGAAGATGGGTGGACTTCAATTCCCAGAATCCCCCAGCCAGCAGCGCTGGCTGGGGGCTTGTGGGAGTTGAAGTCCACCCATCTTCAAGCTTCCAAGGTTGAGAAACATTGGGTTAGACCTTGAGAAATAACCAAAGGCTGCTATTGTGCCACAAGATTGTTGTGGCAGTTAGGCAGACAAATCTATTAACAAATAAGCAAGATGTGTCTAGCCTTTGCCTTTTTAACTCTTTCCAATCCAAAACGAGAAATTATGTGAAGAGGCTTGGTCCAGTATCTGTCCGTCAATGCTATACCTCTAAAAAAAAAAAAATCCTCCAGAAAGGAATGGGAACCAAATTTGGCATGGTGGAATAAGTCAGGAAAAGAAAATCTGAATTCCAAAGTGGAATGAATCCAGATTCTGGCTTTAGAGCAAATCGATTGAGTAAGCAGAGAAAATTAAGTGGAGGAGTCTCTATTTTCTTTCCTCAAGCTTGACACACATACTTGGCTTAATCCGAGTGCCTGAGAAGAAACAAGAAGAAATAAAAGCCTTTTTCTATTGGTGGTGCCTTAAACAACTTAAAGGAAAATGTAAGGACAGGACAAATTGTGATGTGCAAGGCTTGTGATATTATGAGCTGACCGAAAAAAAGGGGCATTTATTTGCAGCCAGTAGAAATGTAATATTTGCACAAGTTGCAACGTTTGCTGAGATGCTTAAGGAAAAGTAGTGGGATTGGCACAAATGTCCAGATATTCCCCCATAAAGTAGAATGAAGAATTATTAAATTAAACAGAGGAGATGCTACAAGAGAGCCGGTTGGAGAAAGCAATTTTCTATAAAAAGAGAATCAATAGATAAACTCAGTGGATGAGGGGAACCTCCTTATCTAGTTGTGCAGGAAAACAAAGAGATGTTATGGGAATGGGAAATAAGATGGTTTTAAATTCGTAGGAGGCCAAATGAACATTACATGCATAACATTACTGTCATCTCTGGCACCCCCTGCAATATTTATGGGCTGATAACTATTTCATTGTCATTTGAATTGCCAGTATTGGAAGCAGAACCAGGTCCTAAGCATGGCTTAGGACCTGGTTATCTACGGGACCGCCTACTACTACCAATAGCCTCCCACCGGCCGGTACGCTCTCATAGAGGGGGGCTCCTCCGGGTGCCATCGGCCAAACAATGTCGACTGGCGGCCCCCAGGGGGAGAGCCTTCTCTGTGGGGGCACCTACGATCTGGAATGAGCTTCCCCCAGAGATACGGAGGATCCCGGATCTGCGCACCTTCTGCCGCGCTCTAAAGACCTTTTTATTTCACCAGGCGGGCCTGGCCTAATCTTTTCCCTTTTTTGAATTATGCAAATTTTAATCGATTTTTAAATGATTGGGGTGTTTTAATCTGTCTGGACCAAATTGTTTATTCGATTTTACTTTGTTTTTAAATTTTGTATCTAAATTTTGTATCTATGTATTTTTACTGTTCGGCTGTTCACTGCCCTGAGTCCTTCGGGAGTAGGGCGGTATATAAATCTAATAAGAAAGAAAGAAAGAAAGAAAGAAAGAAAGAAAGAAAGAAAGAAAGAAAGAAAGAAAGAAAGAAAGAAAGAATTAAGTATCTAAGAGCATAGTTTGTGTTAAAAATTGGGCATGACCGGGAGTGAACTGACTGGTTTCTGGATTCCTCTGACAGGATATCCAGATAGAAGCCTTGCTGATGCGAGCATGTGAACCCATCATCCAGACCTTCTGCCACGTAAGTGATTCTTTTCTCTCATTGTTTTGACCACATTAACATAAAGTCCTTTCCCATCAAGATCTACTTCTCCTGATGCCCTTTCCGTTAAGTGTTCTTTCTTGGAACCTCTGTAATTTGCTGATTGTCAGCAGTTTGCACAGACAGATGGCCTCCAATATACTGGAGATGTGGGGATTCTGGAAATTGCAGTCACTTCCTATCTGCAGGGAGCCAGACTGGAGAAGTCGGGTCAGGATAGCTGCTTTTTTTCAGATTCCAGGATTTTGTTAGCTGCCTTGATAGTCTCTCTGAAAGAAGACTAACGGAATTATTGCAAAGGAATCGCTGGTGAAAGAGTTGTCCTATATTTTCATTTCCTACTTCTAAACCGCCCATCTCCCTCACAGTATATGTATTGTAACATCTGAGGGAAGGTGAGAAAGGAGCTGCAGAGTGGTAAAATGCACTGTTCTTATTTACCTACATAACAGAGAAAGAAAAAAAAATCTGCAGTCTTGTATTATAGTGAAGGGCAGGGGTGAAATCCAGCAGGTTCTGATAGGTTCTGGAGAACCGGTAGCAGAAATTTTGAGTAGTTCGGAGAACCGGCAAATGCCACCTCTGGCTGGCCCCAGGAGTGGGGTGGGAATGGGGATTTTGTAATATCCTTCCCCCAGGAGTCGGGTGGGAAGGGAGATTTTGCAGTATCCTTCCCCTGCCACGCCCACCAAGCCACACCATACCCACCAAGCCACGCCCACAGAACTGGTAGTAAAAAAATTTGAATTTCACCACTGGTGCAGGGGTCTCCAATCTTGGCCACTTTAAGACTTGTGGACTACAAGTCTTCAGCTGGGAGCTGAAGTCCACAAGTCTTAGAGTGGCCAAGGTTGGAGACCCCTGTTATAGTGGATCATTTGGGTGCCAGAGAGATGCAGTTAGAAGAGCAAGCAGATGGTGGAGAGTCTGATGCCAGGAGCCATCATCTTTGTTAGATCAGTTTCCTTTCAACCTCCCTCTCCCTCTTGAGAAAAGGGGTTTCTTGCTATGAGAATGTAACTGAAATGGTTTGCTCAGCACTGGCCGGAGTCTCTCAAGATGGGGGATGTTTATCCGAAGGTGGAGACGATACTCGTGCAGCGATGCTTCGGTACTCTGCATAATGGAGCCAAGCAAAACCAGCAATTTTGGACTAGAATAAAGTAAATACAGGTCGGCCTCGACTTACAACGGTTCGTTTAGTGACCGAAGTTACAGCGGCACTGAAAAAAAGTGACTTATGGCCATTTTTCACACTTATGACCATTGCAGCATCCCCATGGTCATATGATTTACATTCAGATGCTTGGCAACTGGTTTATATTTATGATGGTTGTACTGTCCCCAGGGACATGTGATCATCTTTTTTGTGACCTTCCGACAAGCCAAGTCAGTGAGAAAGCCAGATTCACTTAACAACGGTGTTACTAATTTAACAACTGCAGTGATTCACTTAACAACCATGGCAAGAAAAGTCGTAAAATAAAGCAAAATTCACTTAACAAATGTTTCACTTAGTGACAGAAATTTTGGCCTCAATTGTGGTCATGAGTCAAAAACTACCTGTATGCCAGAAAGAGTTTCAAATTTTACTTTGCATAGAATTTCTGCCTTATGTAGGAAGTGACTTTTAATTTTCATACCCCTGTCCCTGTGGGGTTTGAATAGCATTTAATGAGAGAATTTGGCTTTGTGGGGACATATGTCACAGAGAGAAGGATGTCAACCCATTTTCCAAAGCACCCAAAGGAATAATGGATGGAAACTGACCAAGGAGAGATTCAACCTGGAAATAAGGAGAAATTTTCTGACAGTGAGAACAATCAACCCGTGGAACAGAAGTTGCCTTCAGAAGTTGTGGGAGCTTCATCCCTGGAGGCTTTCAAGAAGAGACTAGACAACAATCAGTCAGAAATGGTGTTGGGTCTCCTGCTTGGGCAGGGGGTTGGACTAGATGACCTCCAAGGTCCCTTCCAACTCTTGTTATTCTATGTTCTATATAAAATTTAATTTTGTTTGTACTACACCTTTCCCCAGTTTGCCCTCCTCAGGATGTGCGTTGGATTGCAACTTTAAATTCCCTTGGCAACAGGCGGTTGGCAGTGCCCAAATGGGAATGGAATTAGCGGTCGATGTGCTGAGTTGAGGAAATACAACTGAGGGCAACTAGATTATTCTGGGGCCAAGACTGGCTATTTCTCCCTCACCTTCTAAGGTGATAGTTGAGTTCACACAGATCTCTTGAAGCTTGTCCAAGTTATGATTTATGCCTTCCTTAATTTGACAGTGGAAGCTGCCAAGAAGGAAGAGAGTTTCTGCCAGACAGTCATTACATGCCCCTAATTGTTCCATCTCCCCTTCAGGAAATGGCAGACAACCAAATTGACTCAGGGGACCTCATGGAGTGTCTCGTTCAGAATAAGCATCAGAAGGAGATGAATGAGAAGTGTGCAGTTGGAGTTACGCATTTCCAGCTAGTGAGTACAGCCGTTTTATTCGTTTATTCCCAGCCGTTCATATGTTGCCGGTTCTAACAACTCCAGGGGACTGATTGTATATCAGTATAAAAGCATCCATAGAATACTAATAAAAATAATATGCCTTAACTACTGCCATCACTTGGAAGGCCTTCCTGCCTAATTGCTGCCTTAAAGAAGGACAGCCTTCTCCATTTTTCTAGAAACCTAGGAATACATTCTACTGGAGAGCCAGCTGTTCTAGAGAAGGGGATCTGCCACTTGAAGCTCATCCCTGGGTCCCAACTCCCCAGTTTCTTTCAGGATGGGGTACCTGGAGCATCCTGTCCCTGCTAGACTGTGTAGGGCAGACAGTTTTCCCTGAAGAAGGAGATCTAACAAAGGCTGAGCCAAAAAGAATTTAAGCTTTTTAAGGGCTAAGAACCAGACAAGACCCTCTTCTTCCAAATTGACAGGATCACCCCAGTTAATAGAAAGTGGGCTCCTTGTGGTCCTTTTCTTCAAGGCTTCCTTGCTGTGATTACTCTCTCCGTATCAGTTCCAGCATCTCCTTCCAGATGGTCATTCCATATTTCCATGGCTGTTAACTGGAGGCTGCCCAACTACATCACTTTTCATGGTCCTCATAGGAGTTGCAGTCCTACTTCTCTCCACCAGAACTTTGCTAGACTGGAGGGAGACATTCAGGGGAGTTGAGGACTGATGCTCTCTACTCGCTTTTTTTGTTTTGTTTTGTTCAGATCCAAATGAAGGATTTCAGGTTCTCCTACAAATTTAAAATGGCCTGCAAGGAAGATGTGCTGAAGTTGTGTCCCAACATCAAGAAAAAGTACGTCTGTGGTTTTCCTCCGTAGCTTGGGGCGGCCTTTCATCTGGTCTGTGGGAGACATCATGCTTCTTTCTTCTTCAGGGTGGACGTGGTGATCTGCCTGAGCACCACGGTGCGCAACGATACCCTGCAGGATGCCAAAGAGCACCGGGTCTCTCTGAAATGCCGCAAGCAGCTGCGGGTGGAGGAGCTCGAAATGGTAAACGGGCCTGGGTGCTGTCTGTCTGTCTGTCTGTCTGTCTGTCACAGGTTTCTCGGGGAATCTGGTGGGATGCCAGTTAAAAACACAGAGTGCCACTCATTGCTAATGTGTTTTCCCCTAATTATCCTCTCTCACAGTTTGTGTTCCACTCTGGCACTTTGCCAGAAGAAGGCAATCTTCTTGAGCGTCCAGGGTGCCAGTGTGTTGCCCAGTCTGATCCCTCCAATCTCAGAAATATTTCTTGGCAGGTTTTTGAGGCAAGGCTTGGGCCCAACTCAGACTCCTACTGGAAGACAGCTGAGTCTAAAATAATGCTTTTACGCTGCAAAGCCCGAGTGCTTTGAATGCATGTCATCCTTCCCTCCACCCTCCTGCAGAACCGGGAATCAGTTAAAGGGTTTCATGGGATCTTGCAGAGCGTAGAGTGCTTTGTGACTTCGGTTTGGTCTGAATAAAAAAGCTGCTCGTTTGCTCTGAGCTTCAGTGGCTGCTGCTCTTTCATATTCCTCTTTGGATCTGAATTTGTCTTGCAGACTGAAGATATCCGTCTGGAACCAGATCTTCATGAAGCATGTAAAACTGACATTAAGAACTACTGCCAGAATGTTCCCTACGGCAATGCCCAGGTGATGATAGGCTTATATAGATGTATTCACAGGTGTTTGTGTGCACGTTCATCAAATTTTCACCAAGGTATAATGTTTCTGGTCTCCACTCTTCATATATTTTATTGCAAAGCAGTGGTGCCTGAGCCGGATTTGAGCTTGACTTTCCCAGCCCTTGTGAGACTTGCTAATTGAGATGTATATATTAAATGTATATGCCATTCATCTCACCGATAAGATGGCTTATAAATGGTAGAATGATAAATGTATGATAAACAAGGCTAATACAAAGCCTCTAATCCGCATGCCATCCTTTTAAGTTTTGGATGTGATTTACAAAGCTTCCATAAATTGCTGTCAGATTGTCCCTGTGATAGAATAGCATATTTTTAAAATGACCACAGTGCAATTATGATAACACTATTTTATTTGAATTAACTTAAAATATGAACAGACTTAGTTTTTTGCCTTAGCCCTTTCTGTTAATTTCTGAAGTGTAGCCAAAGCTGAAGATACCTTAATCTTGTTTTTCTCTCTAGTTGCTTCTGCTTGGGACAAGGGACATGGGTCGAGCCATGGATGTGGCCTCTCACTTTTCTATAGTATTCTGGAATACTTCGTAATCAGTGCTTCTATAACAACCAGTTGCTGAAAACGTTCATTTTGAAATTACCGTGCTAGGGGTAGAAATGGCTCCATTTCAAATTCTTTCTTGCCTCTTAAATTATAGTTTTGCTTGCTCTCAAGTTAAATATTTTGCTACTAAAAGTTTTAAGAAGGTACCTCATGTTTCTCAACCTTGGCTAATTTAAGATGTAAGCCATGGCTGACTGGAATTCTGAGACTTGAAGTCTGTACATCTTCAAGGGCCAAGTTTAAGAAACAATGATGTCATCTGTGCAACCAGTTCCTTCAGTCCAAGCCTTGCAAAGGCCTATCTTGGGCTGGGCTGGGATTTGATGCTATCTAGCATAAGGGTCTTCTTACCAAAATGCATTTTGACCGAAGAGTGTAGTCTTTCACCCAATCCCAATTCTGTTTCATCAGTGCTGCCCTTTTACAGTCAGTGCAATGTTTTCTTAATCACCTCCTCTCCCTGCAGATCATTGAGTGTTTGAAAGAAAACAAGAAACAGCTGAGCAGCCGCTGCCACCAAAAAGTCTTCAAACTCCAAGAGACAGAGATGATGGATCCAGAGCTGGATTACACCCTCATGCGGGTCTGCAAACAGATGATCAAGGTAAAGATGACCAGTTCTTGTCCCAGGAATGTCTTGGGCTGAACGCTGGGAAGGAAAGGGAGACAACTTGACATGCTGCTGAATACTCGTTCTAATCTGATTTCAATCAATCGGAATAGAGCTGGAAGAGACCTTGGAGGTCTTCTAATCCAACCCCCAGCTTAAGAAGGAGACCCTATACCATTTCAGATAGTTGGCTGTCCAGTCTCTTCTTAAAAGCCTCCAGTGATGGAGCACCTACAACTTCTGAAGGCAAACTGTTCCACTGCTTAATTGTTCTCACTGTCAGGAAATTTCTCCTTAGTTCTAGGTTGCTTCTCCCCTTCATTGGTTTCCATCCATTGCTTCCTGTCTTGCCTTCTGGTGCTGTGGAAAATAAGTTGACTCCCCTCTTCTTTGTGGCGGGCCCTCAAATACTGGAAGACTACTGTCATGTCACCCCTAATTCTTCTTTTTTCTAGACTAGCCATACGCAATTCCTGCATCCGTTCTTCATATATTTTAGTCTCCAGGCCTTTAATCATCTTAGTTGCTCTCTACTATAGGTTCTCCTGTTTGAGCAGGGGGCTGGACTGGAAGACCTCCAAGGTCCCTTCCAGCTTATTTTCTACTCTACTCTACTCTACTCTACTCTACTCTACTCTACTCTACTCTACTCTACTCTACTCTACTCTCTGCACTTTTTTCCAAAGTCTCAACATCTTTTTTGTAATGTGGTGAACAAAATTGAACACAGTATTCCAGGTGTAGCCTTACTAAGGCATAATGAAGTGGTACTAATTTGTTAGCGCTCCCAGAAAGCGTTTTCTCCTCCCAATCAGAAACGATGAAATGCGCTTCTGTTCTAATTCTTGTTCCTTTTGGATGAATAATCATGTTGAATGCAGCCAAAGGGCTGGGAAATGAGTGAGAGGTCTGCAGTAGCCACACTGTTTTGTGTGTAATACAGCAGGCCTCAACTTATAACCATAATTGGGACCAGAATTTCCTTTGCTAAGCAAGGTGGTGGTTAAGTGAGTCGGATTTTATGACCTGTTTTGCAACGGTTGTTAAGTGAATCTCGACTGTTGTTAAGAGAATCACGTGGTTGTTAAGAGAATCTGGCTTCTTTTCTGCTTCTCTCCTTGTCGGAAGTCGATTGGGGAAGTTGCAGGCAGAGATCCCAGGACCCCAAAATGCGGTATCTATCTTAAATAGTGCCCAAATTCTGGTCCTGTGACCATCGGGATGCTGCGATGGTCATAAGTGCACGTAGTGGTCATAAGTCCCTGTTTTGTGATTGTTGTTAACTACAGATGGTCACTACGCAAATGGGTGTAACTACTTGTTCATTTATTTATTTTTTATTTTATTTTATTTCAAATTTATATACCGCACCTTCTCCCAAGGGACACAGGGCGGTGTACAGCCAGCTAAAAACATACAATACAAACATTATGTATCATCATAATTTATATAAAAAATGTCTTCAGGGCTGGCTGTTCAGGCCGCAGAGTGAATAGCAGGAGCAACAGAAATAGCCCTTAGACTTACATACCACTTCACAATGCTTTACAGCCCTCTCTAAGTGGTTTACAGAGTCAGCCTCTTGCCCCCAACAATCTGGGTCCTCGTTTTGCCCACCTCGGAAGGATGGAAGGCTGAGTCAACTTCTTGAGCCAGTGAGAATCGAACTCCTGGCAGTGGGTAGAATTAGCCTGCAATACTGCATTCTAACAGGAAGGAAGGAAGGAAGCAAGGAAGATAGCAATAGCACTTAGACTATATACCGCTTCACAGTGCTTTACAGCCCTCTCTAAGCAGTTTACAGAGTCAGCCTCTTGCCCCCAACAATCTAGGTCCTCGTTTTACCCACCTCGAATAGATGAAGGCTGAGTTAACCTTGAGACGGATTGAACTGTTGGCAGTCGGCAGAGTCAGCCTGCAATATTGCATTCTAACCACGGCGCCACTATGGTTCCTGGGGGTGGGGGGAGTGTTATGGGATGGGCATGGAATACTCACTTCCTCTCTGTATGGATTGTGAGCTGTTGTAGGGTTGGTTTGTGAGCAAAAAGGATCCAGTATCTCTAAATAGGACAATACCTTTATTGGCCTCAATCAAAATGGCAGAAAGAAGAGCTGGAGTACTTCAGGCTCTCCAAAATGTCTCCTTAAGCAAGGGCTATCACTTGCTTTGTCTCTTCGATGAAGAGTTGAAAGATGGTGGGCTTTTTAATACCATCGAGTTGCCCTCCAAGGAGGATGAAAAACGAATACTGTATGAAATTAAGCTTCGTGATACACCAAGTTGTGCACCCAAATCTCTTTCAGGTATGGTTGTGTGTGGGGCAGAGTTCGGATCGTGTCAGATGAAGGGGAAAATGGTTTGAAAAAGAGAGAAAAAAATTACATAAGACCAGAAGTCAACATTGAATTGAAGGCACCAAAAAAGAGGCGTGGGGCTCCTGAACCATCCTTCCAAAACTCATGCCTGCATTTCTGCCCCTCCCCAGCAGAAATCTCACAATAGGGAGCCCTAACACTCCATCCAGAGTTTGTGGTGTTTGGTAGGATCACTCAGGCAGTGGAGCGTCTCTTCCTAAGAAGGTCATTCTCTTTTAGAGAGCTTTGCTCCAATAAAGATGGTTCTCAAACCATGCCCCATATAACTGGGGAGAACACAAACGGGGCAGGCATTTCAGAGAGATCCAGTGCTCCATGTCCTCAGTCTGGGTCTTGGAGGAAGGATGGATCTCCAAGCCAGTCCAGGCAGGAGGCCCTCCACCCTGCCTGGCTTTGCCTTCCTGCACTGTTTCCTCGGAGGAGGAGATGTCCAAGCATGGGAAATGTTTCTCCTTGCTGAGTTGATGTTTCTCTGTCTCCCTTGGCAGAGGTTCTGCCCAGAAGCAGACGCAAAGAACATGCTGCAGTGCTTGAAGCAGAACAAAAACAGCGAGGTGATGGATCCCAAATGCAAGCAGATGATCACAAAGCGCCAGATTACCCAGAACACAGGTAAAATGGTCTGTGGCTGCGTGGGGTCAAAACAGAACAGCCTGCCTTCATTCGTGGGAGAATTCTATTTGCCAGGTGTCCGGGGTTTGAAGTGAATTGAAAACCTACAAAAGGAGTCCACACTTTTCTTTGATGGTGTTCCTTACACAAGCTCCTCTGCTTTCTTGTCCTGGAGTGTATTATTTGTGTTTGTTGTTCGCTTTTATTGTGCAGCACTGAGTGCTCTAATTTCTAGCCGCATCTCTGCATTTGAAATCACCGCACCCACACAGCTTGTCTGAGCAGAATGCTACGCTTGCTTTTCTGTAGAGTGGGCATTTTATGTCTGCTCAGATCTACCCCAGGCCTTCCGAGTAAAATTTCCTATGCGGGTCAGTGACCTGCCTTCTCCGTATAGAGCATTTTGTTATTTCAAAGTTACCTGAAATGTAATGATCAAATCTACAGAAGCACTTGGTTGCAATTTACTAAATATATTTGATCCAAAGTAGAAATGTTGTAGCTCAGAGAAGAATTTACCTGGTTTATGGAAAGCTCCAAATCTGGATTTTGGCTGGTTGAAAGAAGCTAGCATGGCTGGGAGGGACTTTGGCATAGACAGAGAGATGAAATCAATAAAAACTGAACATGCAACCACAAAAAAAGGAGAAGGAGAGGGAGAGCGGGAAGAGAGAGAGATCGCTGAATTTTGCATTAGGTAACTGAAGCAAGCAAGCAATCTAGCAAGATGTCCATTGCATTGCCCAATTGGAATTGGCTGAAATTGTGAGAGCTCTTCATTGCTTAAAATAAATCATTTTATTTCAGTTTTCCCTTGGATCATACTGAATGGGAAATCTTCCCCCTTCCATTAAAAAAACCCACAAGGGTAAAAACCGTGAAACCTGGGGTTTAGCCTATCTCGCTCAACATAAAATCATGGTAATTTTGAATTCTCATTTAACCAGACAAAGAGTATCATATTCAACCATTACCTCTCCCTTTTGAGATCCCAGCAAGCATTGTCTGCAGTTCAGTGAAGCTATTATTATTTTTTTGGGGTAGTCATAATTTGCCGCTTAAAATACGAAGTCTCTAAATGTTTAGGAACTGTATTCCAGACCTTTCTTTCAGGTGACACCTTTGTAATTTGCTCCATTAGAGAGCATTCGGATGCAACTCCACTTGTAGGCTGCTTTGTAAACCCAGCGCAACTCTGCAGAGATGCCTCCCAGGCTGCAAATCTTTTAAGCCCGCTTTAACTTTTTCCTCTCCGGCAGATTACCGTCTGAATCCAGTGCTCAGGAAGGCATGTAAAGCAGACATTCCCAAATTCTGCCAGAGCATTCTGAGTAAAGCCAAGGAGGAGTCAGAGCTGGAAGGGCAGGTCATATCCTGCCTGAAGCTGAAATACGCAGACCAGGTAATGGTGTCCCTTGCGTTGGCCAGAACAGGGGGCAGGACAGTCCTTCCCTCTCCACTTCTGTAGAAACCGTGCAGAGGCTGAGAAAGAAAGAAAGAAAAAGAAAGAAAGAAAGAAATCTGTCTCAACCCAAAGAGAAATCCCATTACAAGCTTATCAACTAAACAGGCTCTTAGGCTGTCACACAAACATGGCAGGAAAGGGAGATCAGGGAGGAGACCTGCTTTAATGCACTTACTAAGCTGGCGGGTTCCGATCTTCTAATTCCCAGCATTAAACTGTCTTAAAGAAAGTCTCTGTCAATCTTGCATCCTTGATAGGGTTTTGCAGGTCACGGGCTTCTCCAGTCCACCTACCTGCCAGAGGTATGCACTGACTTCCTTACGAATTCCTTACCAGTTCGGTCATTGTTAAGAATTTTGGAGAATGGAAACCCACTGAGCACCTAGAAGCAGGAAGGCTGATGTGCCATGCACTTTCACTGACCTGCTACCGTGTTTCCCCAAAAATACAACCTACCCTGAAAGTAAGTCCTAGCTTGGTTTTTAGACATGCACCCAATATAAGCCCTAAGCCCAAAATAAGCCCTAATTAAGACTCTGCCCACTCCAGGGTGCACGGGTAAAAATTAAGCTAGGGGGGAGGGGAGCTGCCCTACTACTTACCTTCGGACAGTTGCAGCCAGGCCTCACACCTGACACCTGCCTTGCTGGCCCATTTCTTCTGCAACCAGATGGATTGATCCGGAGCTCTGTTATTGGCTGCAGAGGCCTTCAGGAAAGCCTCGCTGGCTGCAGAAGAAGTTCCTGAAGGTTTCTGACAATGAAAAGGAGGCCTGGGGCAGCGCGCACAAGTCAGTGGACGACATCCCCCCAAAATAAGACCTGGTGCCTTTTTTGGTGGCAAAAAAATATATAAGACCCAGTCTTATTTTTGAGGAAACACGGTAGCTTGGCCTCTGAGCTAGAGACTTGATAAAGCAGTTTGTCCAAACATTAGTGGGAATTAGTGGTCTGGATTATGAATCAGGTTTCCAAACTGTGTGAATTTGTGTAATCCAGCTGGTTTCGTCTGGGAACCAACAATGGCTGTGGGTTTCAAGGGCTTTCCCTGAGAGGTTAGCTGGGTTTTCAAGGTTTTTCCGCAACCCTGAAAAAAAAAAAGAGCTTGATGACGCCAATTGCTATTCATTGGTTTGGAGACAGGATTGGACACCCATCCTCCTGCTCATCGTGCTGAAAAGGCAAAACAAAGCTGCAATTGTGGCTTTACAGAAACAAGCAAAACAAAGGGGGAAAAAAAGCAGAAGTGAAAAAGCAGGTCCAGCCATCTCAACGACCGCCATGAAGACAGTTTGCTTTTGAACAAAATAAGTATTGTGTTTTGTTTTACAACTGTTCTACAATGTAGCTTGTCAACTGTTTGGAGAGAATTTTCCTTTTGTAAGACTAGATATCAATAAACTGGCCAGTTTTTATCTCCATTCAGCTGCATGGCAAGTCAGTTGTTGAGAATGATAGCAGGCTTGGTTCTTCTCCAGCGTGACAACGATTCTTATTCTTGTTTCTGAACAGCGTCTTTCATCAGACTGCGAGGATCAGATTCGAGTGATCATTGAGGAATCTGCTCTGGATTACCGGTTAGATCCTCAGTTGCAAATGCACTGCTCAGAAGAGGTGGGAGCTTCCAGATTCAGTCCTCCTTCCCCCCCAAATATGTTGACAAGTTCTTATCACATTTAACCGTATCATTTAAATAATAGCAGCCATGAACCGGGGTATAAATCTCTGTGAATCCCTTTGTCATAACTGCCATCATTTATGTTGAATTTGCATTTGTGAATGGAGTGGAACATTGTGGAAAACCAGTTTAGTATCATATATCAGAACTCCCCTCTGGTATTGACCTGTCTGGAACTCAGCTTGTTCATTAAATTCCTTTGTCTATGGAGATTCTCAGCCATCCAGGTCATGGTTGTCCCAAAGGTGCTTTTTTTTTTCAAGAGGCAACTGGACTTTCTGGTTTTTCTTGGAAGACGTTTCGCTTCTCATCCAAGAAGCGTTTTCAGCTTCAGAAAGCTAACGAAGCTTCTTGGATGAGAAGTGAAACATCTTCCAAGAAAAACCAGAAAGTCCAGTTGCCTCTTGAAAAAAAACCAAACATTTGGGACGATTCAATTCCTTTATCTGTGGAGGGCCTTTTTTCCTGAGGTTAATGGAGTCTGGTTCCCCAATTTGTCCTTCTGCAGTTTAAGATCTTTGTGAAAATAACTCTCCCCTATGCACTTCGGAAGAAACAGTAAAGCTAAAAGCTGGAATTCCTGCTGTTTGAACTAGTCTACTGAAGACAAAATGCCGTTGCCAGTCAGTATTTTTTTGGGGGTGGGGGGTGTTGCTGTCTCCTCAGTTTATACCCTCCGCTTCTCTGTCTCTGGTCAAAACTTAAGTGTTTGAGTTCTTGGGGTGAATTCTGGAACAACCCTCTCTGTAGTACAGCTGTCCAGGACTGCAGGAGGACTCCCTGCAAGAATATTTGGGGGTGTTTCTCTGATAGTTGTGCAAAAATAAGAACTTGCGAATATTTAGAGCCATTGAGTTGAAAAAGGCCATTACAACAATCAAGTTTGACTCCCTGCGCAGTGCCAGAATCCAGATTGCAGCCAGTCCTTGATTTATGACCAGTTGCTTAGTAGCTGTTTGAAATTACAATGGACTTTCCCAGCGCTACTTACAACCTAGTTTTGAAGTTGTGTCACATACACAGTCACAGTCATGTGATCAAATGTTGGGCATTTGGCAAAATGCCCATCTTTATGACCTTTTGCACTCGCTTGATAACTGCTGCAAAAATGGTCATAAAATCGGTGACATGCTGACCACATTAAGATCATCATGATTTACAACTGTAATTCTGGGCTCAGTTATCATCCTCAGATTTAGAGCTGTCTGGAGCATCTCCAGCGATAGCAAAACGGTTGGGAAGAAGGACTGACTCCCATTCCGTGTCCTGTTTTCCTGGAACAAGGCAGAGGCCACATTTTCCAGTTTTTGAGAAGGGCTTTCATTCCGCTAACCTCTCCCTCCTTCGGCCTAACCAGACTCCCTCCATCTTCCTTCCTAAGCTCTTCGGTCCTCGGCAGATCCACGTTGCCTGACTGTGAACCTGTTCCAGCTTCTCTGAATCTTGCTAAAAATATTGGGCCCAGTGCTTGAGGTTGGACTGACGCAGAATATATGGAAAGGATTACTTCCCATATTTGGAAACTCTGCTTATATTGATGTAATTCTAAAATAAAATTTGCCTCCGTAATGGCCATAGCACACTGCCAAAGCCTATTCAGCTCTTGAGCACTTCCCATTCCCTGATGTTTTTAAACCTATTATTATCAAGCTGGTATTGTCTTAAATGACTAGCTTCTAAATTCGATCCTAGGCCGCATTCCTCAGCTAAAGTTTCTACCCTTAAATATAGCGGTGCTCTATCCCTTGGCTCCAGAATACGAGGATAAACTATTTTGAGCACAAATCCACTTGTCATGGGCCATAGGACAGCATCCCTTCCCCTTTGTTTGCTGCCGTACTTAGAAAACTTGTTTGCCTCTTCCATGTTTCTGTTCTCTTTTATAAATACTTGGACTTTGTTAGCTTGTCCTGTGATGGTTACATTCTAATGTGCTTTATATCCTTACAGATTTTTGCCTTGTGTGCAGAAGAGGCCGCAGCCCAGGAGCAGACAGGGCAGGTGGAAGAGTGTCTGAAAGTGAATTTGCTCAAAATTAAAGCAGAGATGTGTAAGAAGGTGAGCGGTCCTCCCTTAATGGACACACAGATAAAAGCACCGGCTCTCGTCTTGCAAGGGGAGGGAGGCATCTCGGAGTCTGCAGCATTTGTCTGCCTTTGGGAGGCATCTGAATCAGAATTGTGGTCTTTAAATCCGAGCTCCACAACCTTTTCGGCTTTGCAGACCAGCAGGGAGGGGGGTGGAGAGGGGATTGGTTGGTTCCGCGTGAGCAGCGGGCAAGCGTGCGCACGTGCAGTTCCATTTGCATGAGAGGCAGACACGCCCGCCGCTCGTGCAAATGGAGCATGCGTGCATGCGCTGGTCTGCTGTTTGCGCAAGTGGAGGATGCATGCGTGCTCAGCCACCACTTCTGTGGCCTGGTTCCGAATGGCTGTGATGTCTCCTTTGGACGACTCCTCAGATGATTCCTCAGAGGCCGGCTCGAGGGAGAATAGCAATAGCACTTAGACTTATATACTGCTTCACAGTGCTTTGCAGCCCTCTCTAAGCGGTTTACAGAGTCAGCCTCTTGTCCCCAAAAATCTGGGTCCTCATTTTACCCACCTTGGAAGGATGGAAGGCTGAGTCAACCTTGAGCCTGGTGAGATTTGAACTGGCAAATTGCAGTCAGCTGGCAGTCAGCAGAAGTAGCCTGCATTACTGCACTCTAACCACTGCACCACCGAGGCTCTTAGAATGAGATCATTCCTGGCACATCGGGAATTACTGACCCTGAACTGCCGGCAGAACAGGCCTTGGTTGGGGAGAGTTTGCAGGCCAAAGAAGAAGAAGGGGAGGAACTGCCTGCCATGGTAGATCTCAGAGCACGCAGGGCAGAGAATGGAGGTCTGCCAGATTGCTTGGGAGTAGGCCCCGTCCCTCTTGATGGGATGCACCAGGAGCTATTTAGCGTGGCAGGCAGAGGGAGTTGTTGCTGGAAACACCGTGTGTGAGTCATGGCTGTGTGCTCATTTGTGTTTCCTGGGACTCTGAATTACTATAACCCGTGAGCTAACCTGGATGTACTTTTAAGTTTTGCCTGGGGGCTTTATGTTGGTTTATTGGACTTACTGTTTGAGCAGCTTGCTCTTTGTGCTATGGACTAATTGGCCATTGCCTGGGGGATTAGTCTGGCCTTGCTTGTGGCTGGCTTTGGTTGGGCCAGTTCTAAATCCAGGTGAAGAGAACTGCTGGGGGAAGACAAATAAAACACTCCATAAACCACAACTGACGCGCGAGTGTGAGTGAGTGCAGCAGCACAGTGGCTCAAGGCCCAGATTTGGGCTGCGGGTCGCCTGCTTTAAATGGCATCTTTAGAGATTCCAACTGATAATTTTATTTTGATTTGCGTCTCTCCCTACCTTTACTCCTCTGAAGGCATTGTTCAGATGCAGCCACAAATCATCCACCACGACAGCCTTGGAACCTTCATTTCACATTAATTTTAACTATCAGCTAGTGGTACATCCAGAACCCACCTCCCTGGATG